>OW240913.1:125271951-125316951 GCA_933207985.1 Pelobates cultripes | reverse complement strand
TATTGTTTTGTATCATGTTTAGACATGTTTGCCTAATAAAGAAATTAGGCTGCCTATGCAGGACTATACCGCAGTACTCAAAGTACTGCATTAGTGGAACATGTACTTTTGTTATGAATCATTTTTATGTATTGCTTTTCACTATGATACAAGAAAACAGAAATCAAGAAAACAAAATTAATAAGTGAGAACAAAATCAATAAAAAAAAAAGTAAATTTTTCTTTTATGGAGGCATAGTGACTATTTCTCAGTAAAAGAAAGACTGAAAAAAAAAAAAATATTTTTATAGATTTTTTTTCTCACCTGTTAATTTTGTTCTCTTGATTTCTGTTATTTGTATAATAGTGGAAAACAATAGAGGAAAAAAATATAAATACTTTTCTATAGATTTTGTTCTCACCTATTCATTTTGTTCTCTTGATTTCTGTTTTTTTGTATAATTAATAAATCATATTTATAGAAGTTATAATTCAGATATTTGGTTTTATTGGATACTCCAGTAAATTTAAAACCAGCTCACGAATATGTCTAAATTTTAACACAAGGCTCTTATAGACATGACATTTAGCCACCCCTGATATAGAATTTGCAGTGGACTATAACTAAATTTAAAAATAAATAAATTGGCATTTGAATACCCAAATGGAAATGCCTGCAAAAACAATCCAAACTGGAGATATTACCAAAAAGTGAAAAACTAAAATGTTGTTTATTATATAAAAGCGAGAACAAATACAACATGGAGGGAGGGACAAGCCAGTCTAATGCATTCCGAGCTCACATACTTTTTCGATCGCGAGTTTATTGGAATTTTAGCTAGAGGTGGAGGCTTTTATCGCTAATTTATCTGAACTTTGGGACTCCATCAGTTTCACTCTGAGGCTGTAAGATTGGGGTTTGAGCCTGCTAGGCTTGCACTACATTTATTATAATTTTGTGCATCAGTGGAACCTGCAAATGAGTGGCACCATCACACATGACAGTGACACAGTGAGAAATGATGTTCAAACTAGAATTCACAGTGCTGAGCATGCATCAATTTTTTATTTTTTTTTATTGAGAAGGACACACTAAGTTCTATCAATTATGCAGACAAATTAAATGTAATTGTGCATATTTCTCTTGCTCAAATAATTTGACTTGTTTGAATTTTTTCCAGCACGTATTAAAATAGAACTGTCACTTCTCTGCAAGTCACAGTTAATCATTCCCTCACTACAGTAAATACTATTAAAGGGAAACTCCAGTGCAGGTTTCCTCTCCCTCCCACCCCCCAAACCCCGGTTTCTGAAGGGGTGAAAACCCCTTCAGTAACTTACCAGAGGCAGCGACATGTCCCACGTCGCTGCTTCTTCCTACGTCGCTGCTTCTTCCTCCGTCGCCGCTCCTCTTCTGTATTATGTCGGCTGGTGGGCGAGACTGATCCCGCCCACCAGCCTGGGAGCCCTAATGCGCACATGCGCATTAGGGCTCCCCATAGGAAAGCATTGAAAATGCTTTTCAATGCTTTCCTATGGGGAATTGAGCGACGCTGGAGGTCCTCACAAATCTGTGCTATGATGCAGGAAGTGCCCCCTAGCAGGCCCGGACTGGCCATCGGGCACACCGGGCAAATGCCCGGTGGGCCGCGGTGGCCGTGGGGCCGAGGCCGGCAGGGGAGGTCATAGGATCTCCCCGGGCGGCCCCTGCAGGGCCGGCACTGTCCCAGCGCCGGCCCCGCTTTCTGCCACGACGGGCCGGTGGGGAGATCAAAGCTCTCCCTCACCGGCCACATGCGGCCGCCGGCGGGGAGGGAGGGAGCCAGCCAGCCAGGCTGGAGAGAGGACCCGGCGGAGTTCTAATTTGCAGCTCCGCCGGGTTCCTCTCGCGAGATCCGGCGCGCTGCCATGGCAACGACCGGATCTCGCGAGAGTTCACTCACCCACGAGGACCACCAGGGAACCCCGCCACCCCGCCTGCCAGGTGCCAGCGTGCCGGTCCCCCCCCCCCTCCCTCTCCCAGGCTAAAGGTAAGAAGGGAGGGGGGGGGGAATAATGACTGTTTTTTGTTTTATTTATTTTTTTTATTTACCCCCCCCACACACACACAATAACATTTATACAGCACTCTCACACCCATCACACACAACACTCTCACCCATCACACACAGCACTCTCTCACACATCATACACAGCACTCTCACACACATCATACACAGCACTCTCACACACAGCACTCTCACACACATCATACACAGCACTCTCACACTCAGCACTCTCACACTCAGCACTCTCACACACATCATACACAGCACTCACACCCATCACACACAGCACTCTCTCACCCATCACACACAACACTCTCACCCATCACACACAGCACTCTCACACCCATCACACACAGCACTCTCTCACACCGCACTCACACCCATCACACACAGCACTCACCCATCACACACAGCACTCTCTCACACATTACACACAGCACTCTCTCACACAGCACTCTCTCACCCATCACACACAGCACTCTCACACCCATCACACACAGCACTCTCTCACACAACACTCTCACACTCAGCACTCTCACAGCACTCTCACACACACAGCACTTTCACACACACAGCACTCTCTCACAGCACCCTCACACCCATCACTCTCACAGCACTCTCACAGAGCACTCTCTCACACAGCACTCTCACACAGCACGCTCACACTGCACCCTCACACTGCACCCTCACACACGGCACCCTCACACACGGCACCCTCACACACGGCACTCTCACACCCATCACTCACACCGCACCCCTCACACACACACACCGCACCCTCACATACACACAGAACCCCCCCAACACACTGCACCACACACATACTTCCAAATATATATATATATATATATATATATATATACACACACACACACTACACTCTTAAAAGACCACTCTAGCCACCCAGACCACTTCAGCTTAATGAAGTGGTCTTGGTGCCAGGTCCTTCTAGGGTTAACCCATTGTTTTATAAACATAGCAGTTTCAGAGAAACTGCTATGTTTATCAATGGGTTAAGCCTTCCCCCAAAGCCTCTAGCAGCTGTCTCATTGACAGCCGCTAGAGGCGCTTGCGTGCTTTTCACTGTGAAAATCACAGTGAGAGCACGCAAGCGTCCATAGGAAAGCATTATAAATGCTTTCCTATGCGACCGGCTGAATGCGCGCGCAGCTCTTGCCGCGCGTGCGCATTCAGCCGACGGGGCGGATCGGAGGAGGAGAGCTCCCCGCCCGGCGCTGGAAAAAGGTAAGTTTTAACCCCTTTCCAGAGCCGGGCTGGAGGGGGTCCCTGAGCCACATATGCATCACATTACACCACAAACACAACACGACTAAAACCGACCTTATTACACAATACCACACCACGACCAGCTCACTCTACACACACGCAATACCACAAGCAGGCTCCAAACACATGCACAATACTCTTTTCCTGGCCTTTTGTCTCCTGGTATCCATTTATAGAGACACCAGAGACAAGTTGCAAGGAAACACAGTGCAAGCATGTTATTAAATTTGCTTGCACTGTGCAGAACAAATACAGGACTTTTTTCTCATGCTAGAGCTCTTCATCAGAGCTCTGCGCATGGTCTGCCCTGGAAGAGCATTGAACCAACATGCTCACTTTGAGAGGAGGCATGTTTGTCATTGGTGATGACAAAACACACCTCCTCTGCCCCGCCCCCTTTTTAGTGGGGCGCTGTGTTAAAAAAATGCCCGGGCCGAATTTTTCTCCCAGCCCGGCCCTGCCCCCTAGTGGCTGTCTAGTAGACAGCCACTAGAGGTGGAGTTAACCCTGCAAGGTAATTATTGCAGTTTATAAAAAACTGCAATAATTACACTTGCAGGGTTAAGGGTAGTGGGAGTTGGCACCCAGACCACTCCAGTGGGCAGAAGTGGTCTGGGTGCCTGGAGTGTCCCTTTAAACCCTTAAGGACACATGACATGTCATGATTCCCTTTTATTCCAGAAGTTTGGTCCTTAAGGGGTTACATCCTTCATAACGTAAGTACTATGGATTGTAGATAAACACACTGAGCTCTGCAACACTTCTATGTCCAGTGCAACATCATTTTCCTATGATGCTCTCGGCATGCTCATTTGTACTCGTGTCTGCTGGGAAATGTCAACCAAATGTGGGCTCTAGCTTTGTTTCATAGAGTCATACACAGGTGTACATCAGCAGGTACTGCACTGTGAATGTTAAATTCATTTGCAAGTACTTTTACGTAAAAAACAATGATTTCGATTTTAATAAAAATACAAAAAACTTTTAAACAGCTACTTTTTTTGCAAAACTCTGACATATAAACTGTACTTAAAGGAATAGTTTACGCACCACAATAAGTTATCAAAATTAAGTTGTTATGGTAACGGGCACTGGCTCACCTTGAGGGATTAAACCACTCTCGAGAGGGTTAACCCCAAAGTCTGTGTTCCAACGCTGAATCTCCCTGCTTATCTCTCATTCTGTTTTCTCAAAATTGGGAAACCAGAAGGCCCTTTTTCAAACCAGAACCTTTTTCAAGCCACTTTTATGAAAGGGGAGTCAAGGACAGAGACGCAGAGAGAGATTCAGCGCTGGAACAAAGATATTAAACCGTTCGAGAACCCAGCGCCTGGGATATCCTTTTAAAAAAGTTGTTTTGGTGCCCAGAGTGTTCTTTTAAACTGTGAATAACTATCAAATGCATTTTGTACTACAGACTTTTATATCAGCAGTGTCTGGATATAAATCCAGAGGGACTAAAGACAAGCAGCAAAGAATTTATCTTTCTGATGTGTTCAGTCTTGTTGTAACCTTTAAAAGTTCTCAAGTATTATTTAATGGCACTTTGGCTGAGACATGCTCCAGAGGATACATCACATGAAATTACCTGAGTTTATGAATGATGATCCTATTAGTTCTACTGTTATAATAGGTGTAATGCTCACTTCTCTGAAAACACTTCCCCACTGGCAAACACCATTGTGGTTTCACACATATCCCATAATTAAGAAATGATGACATTCCGTGTCATCTATAAAACCTTGTTTAAAGCGGCACTGTCATGCCGAACCTACCTTTCTTTAATCGATTCCTCTTCTCTCCCTCTGTCAGGATCTGTTCTTCATTTCTTCATGTCTGCTCTAGTTTTCCTTAAAACGTAAGACAAAGTAGTGACTACTTTGTCTTATGGAGGTTTCCTACGCTTGACCAGCTATGACCAGTGGAGGAGCAAGTGTGCTTCGTTTCCATTGATCAAAGCAATTTTCCCACAATTCTCACGTTTGATTTGTGATCTTGCGATGCTTCCTGTGTGTATTCCCGAACATCCTGGCAAAACTACCGAATTTCATCCTAACAGAATGAGAACAGTTTCTCCATTCGTGTTAGGACGCAATTCGGGATCTCAATCCCCCCACACACACCCCCCACCCCTGGCCTCCTCCCATGAGCGGCGGGTGGGGGCCCTAAATGAAAATGTTACCTCTCCCGAAGGTGACTATGGGTCCCCAAGCCCCTAGTCACCCCCCTCACCCTAAAAATAGTGAGGGGGTAACAATAAAACTAAATCCCTGTAAATAAAAAATAACTTACCATTTGAAGTCTTCGATTTTTTTTTTAGCCCCCCAAAAAACCCCAAGTCACCTGGGGGGGTTAACATTTTCTTTTAGGGCACCCACCCGTCGCTCATGGGTGGGGGACGGAGGGGGGGGTACAATAGGTCCCCACCCTTATTGTTAGGGCCGCCACCCGCCACTCAGGGGTGTGGCCAGCAGGGGGGACAATAGGTCCCCCCTATTTTCATTTAGGGCACCCCACCAGCAGTTTAGGGATGGAGGCCGCAGGGAAGAACACTAGGCCCCCCCCCCTTATTGTTATTAAGGGCTCCCACCTGCTGCTCATGCCCCCCCCCCCATTTTATTTAGGGCACCCACCCACCACTCAGGGGTGTGGGCCGGGGGAAGGTCAATAGGTCTCCCCCTTATTGTTATTTAGGGCCCCCACCCGCCGCTCAGAGGTGGGGGCCGGGGTCGAAGACAATAGGTCTCCCCCCCCCATTTTTATTTAGGACCCCCACCCGCCGCTCAGGGGTGGGTCGATAAGTCGCCCCCCCTTTATTGTTATTTAGGGCTCCCACCTGCTACTCAGGGGTGGGGGCGGCACAATAGGTCCCCTGTTCAGTTTAATAGCCCCCACCCGTGCTCGGGAGTGGAGACACTAGGGTTTTTATGCCCCTACTTGCGGCATAGCGACTAGGGGCAGAATTTACTAATACCAAGTAATCTAATTGGTCTTTCAGCCTTTTGATAGATAGCTCCCTGATACCGTGGGAATTAGGGAGTTATCTACTAACCGGCTGCAAGATGCAGCCGCGGCACGAATAGCATCAGATTTTCATTCATTCGAATAAAATTCTGATCCGAACAAAGTCCCGAATTGCGTCCTAACACGAATGGAGAAACTGTTCTCATTCTGTTAGGATGAAATTCTGTAGTTTTCCTGGTATTCTGTCTAGGTGACAGGACGTTCGGGAATACCGACAGAAAGCATCGCAAGATCAGAGATCAAAGGTGAGAATTGTGGGAAAATTGCTTTGATCACCGGAAACGTAGCACACTTTGCTCCTCCGCTTGTCATAGCTGGTCAGGCGAAGGAAACCGCCATAAGACAAAGTAGTTTCTACTTTGTCTTATGTTTTAAAGAAAACTAGAGTAGACAGGAAGTAATGAAAAACAGATCCTGACAGAGTGAGAGAAGAGGAATCGATTAAAGAAAGGTAAGTTCGGCATGACAGTGCCACTTTAATGCTGGCCAGTCATCCACACGTATGCAAGAGCCCACTTAGAAAATACAGCCAAGTCTATACAGTAAACGAGTGACATTTACTAGGAAATGTGCATATTAATTTTATTCAGCCAGAATTCATTTTTTCTATAACCTATTTGGATTTTGCTTACCAAGCACTACCAAGCCTCAATAAGCAAACCAGTAATCAACAATGAAACAGCTGTCCATGAGTGGTTCACTGGCTTTACATCTTTTCCCAAGTTGTGTTTAAAAGCTGTTGTGTACAGCAAATACAGACTCAAAGGAATCCATGTTTAAGGCACCCACCCGGGTGCCTTAAATTTCTAAATAAAATTAGATCCCCCAAAATTTATATTAATTGAATATTTATTTACTGTGTGTGTGTGTGTGTGTGTGTGTGTGTGTATATATAATGAATGCAGTGTGTGTGTATAAATGCAGTGTTTGTGTGTGTGTGTGTGTGTGTATGAATACAGTGTGTGTATGTATGAATGCAGTGTGTGTATGAATGCAGTGTGTGTGTGTGTGTGTATGTATGAATGCAGTGTGTGTGTGATGCAGAGCCTTGGTGGGGGGGTGAGCATTTTTATTATTTTTTTTGAATTATTATTTATTTATTTTATATATATTTTTTTTTTATTGTAATATTATTATTTTTAATTTAATTTTATTTTCGTCCCCCCTCCCTGCTTGTTAGCTGGCCAGGGAGGGGGGCTCTCATTCCCTGGTGGTGCAGTGGATGGGCTGTGTATGAGGGGGGCTGGCAGCGAGCTGTAACTTACATTTCCTGCAGCTCCTGTCAGCTCCCTTCTCCTGCATTCCGGTCAGCTCCCTTCTCCTCCCCTGTAAGTCTCACGGTCTGAGTGCCGCGCGGAGCGTTGCCACAGTAACCCGTGGCACCGCTCTGACCCCGCGGCTCTCGCAAGACTTACAGTGGAGGAGAAGGGAGCTGACCAGGACGCAGGAAAAGGGAGCTGAAAGGAGCTGCTGGAAAGGTAAGTTACAGCTCTCTGTCAGCCCCCAACAGGACCACCGGGCTTGTAATGAGCCCGGCGGTCCTGGTCTGTATTATGGCAATGTAAGTTGCCATAATATAGACATTGACTCGATTATAAGCCGAGTTGGGGTTTTTCAGCACACAAAATGTGCTGAAAAACTCGACTTATACTCGAGGATACACGGTACTCTTTTCAGGTTAAAATCAGTATTAAAAAAATATGACCAGGTTTCAGGGCAGATTTATTTTAATGGCTTAGTAATCTGAAAATACTTTAAAACATTGTTCATCACTAGAGCATGAACAAATGTCCGTTGCATTAATATTTGCATGCATCTGTTAGCATGAATCACTATTTTTATGGTTTCATCTTAGCACATGCATTGGGTTTTTATTAGGTAGAGAATCTATTTTCCAAATGCATCCGACTTCTTAAAATATTGTACTCAGACTAGTGTAAACTTCCTAGTCTCTCTTCCAAGTGGATGCCAAAGACTGTATTAAGCAAACCTGCTCATGTAAGGAAATGGAAGTTGGCACTGGATTTGCGTGAGCCAGTCTCATTCAATTATTAATTTATTTTAATGAATAAGATAATACAGCTGATTTCTGCATTTAGCGTGCACAAATATGATTATATTGTTTCCTATGGGAAATTATACAACGTGCATGCACGTCATGTTCTCTCCCTCTATCTATATCTATACATATACACAGTTTCTCTGTCAAATATTTGTGGTCTATACGTCTTGATTTTATTGTATTTGTTCTTTCAGATTTTGTTTAGTTTATTTGTTTACTTTTATCTGGCAGGCGTATCTGCTGCCTGTTTATGTGTTAAAGGGTCCCTCTCCCCCCCATGCGGCTAACTCTTTGATCCACCTCATTATCAGATTGATTATAATCTGTTTGTTTCCGCGTTCCTCGGCATCCCCGTTTGCGCGTGCGCATCACAACATCCATCTTACTTGTGGCAAGTCTTTGCCGCACTTTTCATTGGCTTGCAACGCTTGCCAGTGCTCCCAAGGAGCCATTCCTGAGGGAACACTTGGTTAGCTAGCTCTTGATGTATCATTGCTCTAGTCCCCAAATATATAGTATATTAGCTGCAAATATATATTATATTAGCTGTTCACTGCTCTTATTCTGGGACAGTTTTTTCTTTTTTTAACCGTGACGAATTTTCACTGTGCCAGTAGTGATTGTGTTTTTTTATTACTTTGCTGGTGTCTGTTCTGTGTTTTGGAACATTCAACTTGTGTTCATATATAGTTATATATTCTCTTATTTACCCTGGTTCATGCTTTTTTGTGGTCATGCAGACCCCTGAGGATTTGGAGTTTAATGCTCCTGGTACCTGTGCTAGCGCCAAAAGGCACCATTTCCCCACTGTACCCCCTAGGACCTCTACCCATTCTAGGAGGATGAAATGTTAATGTTAATTCACTCACTCCCTCCTTGATGCGACTATGGTCAAGTCGGTCACACAGGCAAAATACACTGCCATGGGAGTGATGTCAGACAACCTGTCTCACTCCATTATGCACACAATCATGGCTAGCCAACATACTACTGGCGTTTCCTCCCCTAATACCTCTGAGAATAAACTTTTGGTTCCCAGTAGTCATAGGTCCACTAAGAAGGCCTATCATGTGGTCAAACACACCTCCAAAACACTACATACAGACAGGGTGCATCTTGTTATGATTGATGATGTGGTTACACTACAGAATAGAGCCACCCGCTGGGCAAAAATTGGTGAGGAACTGGAAGAGGGCAAAAGCACTAATTGATTCTTCTGATTCTGAGTTTATCAAATCTAATGTGGTTGACTCTTTTGATTCAGAGAAATCTTCTCCTGACCACAGTCTTTCTACCGTGCCAAGGGTTCTTCCTAAGGAGGGTATGACCAAATGACCCACAAGTGGAAATGCTGTTTGAATATCCTTCAGCATCTGCGGCACGGATCAGGAAGCTCCTGGATAAGACTGCGAGGAATAAACTCCTGGTAGAATGTCCGCACCCCATAGTCCCAGACATGGGTTGCATCACTCTTGACATGGACCCTCAAGGTTGCTCAATTCCTAGGCAAATCTGGGCGGAAGGTCAAGAAAGACCTGGATTGTCCCTTGCGCCACTGCTAGGTCAAAGTACTGGACATGGTTGAAACAGCCTTGGCTGAGGGAACCTCAGTGGATCAGCTTGCCATCAGAGGCTGGATCCAACACTCTATTTGCATGATCGTCAATGAGAGGCATAAGGCAATCTTAATCAATATTGAACCAAAGTTAATCTAACTATTTCTGAGCCTGGGCCACAGGCAAAAAGCCTTCTCTTCAGAGATAACTTTGTTAAAGAACTGGGCACCTATGTCAGTACCTTCACGGCATTAGACAAGGCTCAGTCCAATAAGAAAAGAGTGTTCTCACTGAAGGCTTTTGGCAGGGCCGGCAGGCTGTCTGCCCACCTGTTCCTCCTGGGGTTTATGCCAGGGCTAACGAGACTCTGCTCCAACTACACTCTAAATACAACGCTGCTGAGACCAAGTTGCCTTAAACCTACTTCCTGGTCCGTGGCAGATCTTGGCAGTCTCGAAGAACCAGAGGATCCTCTTATGGCTGACAGCTTCATGGTGAGTTCTTTACTGTCCCATCTTCCCTATAAAATGTGGGGGCCCATACTGTACCACTTTGTCAATGCATGGCACATGTTAAACTCAGATGTTTGGAGTGATAGCCACAATTGCTGGTCTCAGACAGTAGTGAAGGCAGTGCTCACACTCTCCAATTTCCCTCTGATGTAAACCGGAAAATGCATTGATTTGTATAACTACAATATGTAAATTAGGAGAGTGCAAAAATTACAAGTTCCATCTATATATCTCTGTTTTCACACAGTTTGGAAAGTTTGTATTATGTTATATATTTGAGAAATTATTTTGTTGCTTGTTCTTCACCATATGTATGTTGTTAATATTTTATGGTTGTCACCACATGTTTAAGAACTAGTCCCCAAAGGCTAGTCCTAGTTCAAAAATGAAGTATTGTATGTCAGTTCCTTTTGGAACCTTGTATCCTGTGTGGATTTGTTCAGAGATCCCAGTGACAGAGTCTTCGGACCTGTTGGCTGGCTGCATGGTCCCTGTAGCTAGCCTGGGCCAAGTCTTTGGAAAGAACACAGTCAAGCTTCGTCAACTGCGGCTGAAGTGCTTCAAAATCTCCTGTGGCAGCTAGGAAGTGGACTGGGCAGACATACCCAGTTGGAATACAGAAGTTTTGTCAGATATGGAATAGGATTGGCTGAGATCAAAAGATTGATGAACTCAGTCATGAAGGCGGAACCAGCCGCAACGAGACCGCGCGATAAAAGGTGAACAAATTCACCTTTTAAAGGAGCAGGGCCAGCCACCTAAACAGTCACACCAGCACTATAGTGTCAGTTGCATCCCTAGCTATAGTGTTCCTTTGAGGTATTTGTATTGTTACACTATAATTACCTGTTAATGGTTTAGGTTCTTTGTGAAAAGAAAAGAAAAACATTTTACTTACCTTTTCTCTTAGTGCCCTTCTTCTTGCTGCCGTCCACCTCCTCACTGTCGTCCATAATATCAGCCAAGCCAATGTTTTCCCATACGAAAATGCATGAGACCATCTGATAGAAATAGCCAAGTTTAGCTCAGCTATTTCTGCAGAACTACCTCTAGTCGATGTCAGTATGACAGCAGTAAAAGGTATTTAAACACTGCAATGTAAACAGAATGACAATGTTTTACATTACAGAGTTACAACGAGGAGGACATGGCACCCCAACCACCTAATTGAGATTAAGTGGTCTGGGAGCCTACAGTATCCCTTTAACAATCAGAACTAACACATGAATCTTTTTTGAGGCTTTATTATCTGCACTTGATGTGTATAACATATTATAAGCATAATTGCAGAGGGGTGTAGTTTGACTTTTTTTTTTTTCATTGTCAATATTTTATTCACACTTATAGCAACACTTTAGTGTCAGGAACACAAACATGTGTTCCTGACTCTCTAGTGGCAAAATCACTCTTTAGTTTATGGTCCCCCGTTGCTTTCCTTTGAAAAAGTATTTTACTTACCTTTTTTTAAACTTGACGATCTCGGTCAATCCAATGCTTTCCCATAGCAAGCATGCACAGCAAAACACCAAGCTGCGCAAATAAGCATCTCCTCATGGGAATGCATTTAATCAATGCATCTCTATGGGGAGTGTTTCGCTAAATGCCAGTGCTGCACACTGTGCAGGACTGACCCAGAAAGCACCTCTCATGGCATCTGACTTTCCATTAAAAGACTGTAGGGACATGTTATAGACACCAGAACAACTACATTTAAAAAACAATATATAACATGTATGGGTGCACTTACAGAGAAACCCTTAAATAATGGTGGAAGAAACACTTTTTGTTTACCTCCATCCTTAAGAGGTTAAAAAGCATTTGCCTGATTGTCCCAGCAAACAGTTTATAAAGCGTATGAAAATGAAGCTATTAAAAAATATTTTTTACATCAGTATATGTTTTGAGCTTCTAATATGGTTAAACTGAAATAACATTTACCTACCCACTCTTTAATAAACTATCCACCCCATTCCATTACAAACCCACACTATATCATGTTATTTTATTTCAAAATAATTTACAGGAACAGCATCATCACAGTGAATTATAAATAAGAATCAGGGAGAACTTGTGGCTACCACTCAGAAGCCTCTTAACCAATCTTTGAATGTGGCAAGAAGAAGGAAAAGTAACTGTTTTGTTCTCCCAGTCTCTTATTGCGTGTTCCAGTAAAAAGCCATATATCTTATCTAAGAATATGATGTGAGTGTTGCTATGGTCATGGGGCCTCAATTTCTCATAGACCACGACAAGAGAAATCACATATGTACAGCTCATAGGTTAACATTAACATAATCTGCATGTCCCATGATGCTCCGGCAGCCTTTATTATGTAAAATAAAAGCTACAGAAGAGAGACCCACGTGTTATGGGAGAATTATGTCATCTCAGGGTCCTTATAACATATATCCAAAGTGCATGTGTGCATAACCTCACCACGGGCTTCTGGAGGAGCCTGCTTGCCAGCCTCCTGCCCCAAGACTATGGGCTATGCGAAAGGACTTATAAAAGACTTGGTTCTGGCACTTTCCCTATTCTGTTTGGGAACCGAACAGACGCACAATCATGGACCACCAGGGAGCTTGTTAAGCCTAATTGACACCTTGTAACAATTTCCACCGCAGTGTTCTAAGTGTTCGTCTGGGTGGCCGCATTTCGTATAAACGACCACGAGGTGGCGGCAATCTTCTTCCCGCAAACGCAGGCAGCGTTGTTTGGGCATAAATCTCATGGAACTAAAATCGGACACAGAAACTCCCGAACACCCCTGGACTTCCATCATCACCTGCGTCCAGTTCTACCCTACTTAGAAAGGCACTGTTTGGTGGAAACGTTCCCACGAACAAATGGAACAGGCTACACAAGTAATTTAAGGATTCCATTTTGTGTTTTATGTACTTTTGTGCTCCCGAAAAGAGACAGACAATTAGCCCTGATTCCCTGGAACTGTTTTGGGCATAAGACCATGTGCACTGTCAGTCAAATAATTGACTTCATTGAAAGTCCCGAACCCCTGAACCGATCTGGGTGATTTTGGGATATGTTGGTCAACCAGATCGGGGCTATCAGGGGATGTGACATTTGTGGGGTTTTTATGTGTTTTGGGGGTGCTTTTGGGGTTTGTTAAATTGTATGTTTTTGTACCTACGAGATCATTTATTTACATGTTTGTGTGCTCAGGTAATTATCTCTCAGGCACAGGGGAGGAGTGTGTGGAATGTTTGCTTGAAACTAGTCTCCTATCAGGTCCAGTAGGGAATGCCCCAGGAATGTGATTTAGGAAACCCCTTGCAATGGGAGTTACATAAAAGGCAGTTTGTGGCTCCCATTAAACCAGATGACTTCCCAGCATAGAGCCTTGTCTCATGTGTGGGGGGAATAGCTATAATCACTTGCTCTTTTAAGAGCATACTGCTATACTCTCTTGGAGGAGAGGTCTTCTCACTGGGAGCTGGATCCAGGAGTTTGGTCCAGGATGAGAAGGGAGACCCCAGCCAAGTTACGGTGGCTAATGGGCTATGGTGGTTATGGTGTCTGGTGGAGTGCTTTGGGTACTCGGCGACAGCTAGGAAGCATGATCTTTGCCAGTCACTGTTAAATGTTCTGTCATTTACTAATGGAATTCAGGATAGAGAAAGCACCAAGAAGATGAGAAATTAACCAATGGGGTTATCTATAAAAAGTGTTGCATTAGTTTTCACATTTGTATCAAGAGTGCCATTTTCTTATGTATAAAACTGTTACTCCATCTTTATACATTGGTGACTTTTTCTCTAGTGCACCAAAATAACCTCTTTCCATCACTTTATTTCCTTTTTCCCTTGTTTGCGCATTCATTTTTCCTAATAATTTTAGCATTGACTGTTTTCAAAAAATTAGACAACTAGTAATATTAAATAGGGGAAAAAAGGCACATTCACAATTTAAAGGATTTCTGATTATTTGTCAAAGAATAAATAGTGGTGAAACAATTTGATAAAACAAATGCACACTTTTTTTTATACACTGAAAGCAAGAAATGTATGGGGGAAAAAAGAAAGAACCAAAATGGAACAAGAAAACAATCATGATGGAAGTGAAGCTTTTTAGAATACTTTGGTGCAAATAAGGGAAAAACAGGAACGAGAAAAAAAAAGCACCATAAAAAACAACTTGGAAAGAGATTGTGACACTTTTTCTACATAACCTCCAACGTTTCAATGTTTTGTTCTCATTTGCAATATGTGCCCTGACTGTACATGAATGGACCTACGGTGATGGACCTACTATGTGATGTACTTACCTAAAATATAAATGTAAAGAAAAACAAAGTATGACATGAAAAAAATGGACACACAGGAACAGAGGGGTTGAGGGCCCTGCTCAATGAGCTTACATGCTAGAGGGAGTGGGGTAAAATGACACAAAAAGGTAAGGATAGTAGTAGACTAATGACAGTTGCAGAAGAGGAATCAGTCAGCAGCTATTAACAGTTTAAATGATACGCTTTTATGAAGAAGTGGGTTTTTAACGATTTTTTGAAGGAGTGGAGACTGGGTGAGAATCTAACGGAGGAGGGAAGCGAGTTCCACAGGAACGGTGCAGCCCTCGAGAAATCTTGAAGGCGAGCATCAGAGGTGGGAGTACGGACAGAAGATAGACGTAAGTCTTCAGCAGATCGTAAGGGCCTAGACGGACATACTTGTGTATTAGGGAGGATAGATAGGTGGGAGCAGCATTATGTAGAGATTTGAAAGCAAGAACCAGAATTTTAAATTGAGCTCTATATTTTATAGGAAGCCAATGTAGGGACTGACAGAAGGTTGAAGCATGGGAGGTGCGGGCGGACAGGAAGATGAGCCTCGCCGCCGCATTCATTATGGACTGTAACGGCACTAGTTGGGAGCACGTTAGACCACTGAGAAGTGGATTACAGTAGTCAAGGCGAGAAAGGACAGTGGAATGGCCAACACCTTAGTCGCATCTGGCGTTAAGTAGGGGCGGATGCGCGCAATGTTTTTGAGATGGAAATGACAGGATTTGGCGATATATTGAACATGAGGCTTGAAGGAGAGGTCGGAGTCAAAGAGAACACCTACGCAGCAAGCCTGCGTGGTGGAGCTGATGGTAGCACCGTTGACTTGGAGGGATACAGACACAGGAGTAACAACACGTAAGGGAGGAAAGACCAGAATTTCAGTTTTGGTCAAATTTAGTTTAAGGAAGTGTTTAGTTTATAATTGTATCTAGCCACAATAACTATATTAATACTAGCTTAGTTCAAGCACTCTGGCCAAATTATATGGAATGTCGTGTTCATCCACCAGGAATGTCTGTTATCGCCATTAGGTTAATAAACCTATACCTGAGTCACCAAAAGCTCTAGGCACCCTGGATAAGTTCAT
This sequence comes from Pelobates cultripes, assembly GCA_933207985.1. Lineage (NCBI taxonomy): Eukaryota > Metazoa > Chordata > Amphibia > Anura > Pelobatidae > Pelobates > Pelobates cultripes. Next base: position 125,301,099 of record OW240913.1, on the reverse strand, counting down.
GAGTACTTGCATTTTACACCAATACCTATCTCTTTCATCAGCTTTTATGCTACCCTGACTGAAGTAACACATTATAAACAACAACAAACACTATCTAAAAATATTTTATTTCTCCCAGCCCATAAATGATAAACAAGCAAATGAAAGAGAAAACTGTTAAAATGTACAAATATATTTGTTTATGTATCCCTGAACATCACTTTTTACACAGAACTGCTGTTTTATCCTACAATTATGAACCAGCTATGTTTTTCATCAATCATACAAAGAAATGCTATGCTATTTTTATAACAAAAGTAACTTGTTAGTGAAGAGGTTAATGAGGTCCTACAATGAAATATACTGACGCATGCCTTCTGTCGAGTTAGATCGAACAAATAAAGTTATTCAGCAGCTGTCATATGAGAGTTGTAGTCCATTAACGCACAGAGATCCAGATTTGCCTGTTACTGCAATAGAGCTTCCCTGCAGAATGCATCATGATATTCCCACATATGGGGGATCACTAAGAGGACACCTTAATGAGTCTGTTTTATACATCATGGTATCCTGAATATGTAAATAACAATTAGTAACAGAAAACAAAGAACATTCTCTTTTGTGGCACAAAATAATATTTAAAAGATTATTTTTAAACAGTGAAATAAAGATATTTGCGAGAAAAGCTTATGTTTTCCAACCATGCAAACATTTGTAAAGCATTTTTTTTCTGCCATTGGGTGATTTTTAAGTTATTAATATGCATGATTGCAAAGTGGTACTATGATCCAATCACATTAGGGTTCAGTAATTCTAAGAAAAGAGCAGGCACTGTAAAAATTCTTTCCCAGAAAAAGTACAAAGAGGATCTCGTACGACCTAAAGCGATTTTATTTATTTTTTATTTTTTTTAAAGTCAAAGAACGATACTGTTTCTGCCTTCCTCTAATCTGAATTTAGCAACCTTGATATAATATCCTTTTTCCTTCTGCAAATGCATCACACTGTTTTTTTAAAACACATTAAATGGTTAGTCACAACAAGTATTCAATTGAGCACTGATGGGGTTAATGAATGATGAGACAAGAAAGACGTTTGGAGCAGGATTATACGTGCCTTACCTCCAGCATGATGCAGAGCTCAAGCTTCTAACCTGAAGTCTGACCTGACAGCAGCTTATCCAAACCTACGACCTTGCTCCTGGACACGTGATGGTGCTGTCACGAACCTCTTAAAGGGGCCTTTCATGGTCAGGCCATGACATCACTATGCCTCAAACAAACTGTGGGCTTTCTATAATGTTTACCCGGCTGAGAGGTTTCCGTACAATCCGGGCGCCTACTCACAAGTCTCCGAGGACACTTGACAAATAACCAAAAAAAGGAGAAATTGTACACAAAGCCTGCCTTTTTTGAAGAAAATCTACTATCCAGGAAGATAATTTACATTATATGTGGGTTTGAAAAGGAGTTTAGAATAATCTACCTTTATTCCCATGACTAAACAAAGTGCTAAATTCTATTACATGCTTGTCACTATGCAAGTGAAAGCATTCTACGTATTGCTAGCATATGGTTTAAACATAAAACCAGTTACATATAATTCCTACTAAGATTGCTTTTAAAATATATATTTATTTTTAAACTTTGGCTTCTATAATGAGAAAAATGCCACATGCACATATTGCCATATTATCCAGAACAGAGAGCTGCTATCCTGCAGTGTAAAACACACAGGGTGTAGAGGACATCAACACCCACTGGGGGCAAGTTTACTAGTATATATAGGTCCCTAGTAGTAATCTCTTATTAAAAGGAGGAAATATGATTGCTGTAGAGATGACAGATTCTTGTCCTGTTATAGACACTTTGATTGTCTGGGGAATCCCTGGTGAGGGCTGGGCTTGGGTGTCAAAAACAATTGAGTGACCCATAGAGCTATTTTACCAACCCACGGGTTAACATCAGCGATACAATAACACCATATGGTGAGAATATATAACAATAGAAAAAATATCTCACTAGGTGCTATTACTCACAGGTACTCCCTCAGGCACCAAATAAACATAAATATTACCAAAAAGAGAATGCACACTAGAACCATGAAGAAAGTTATACAAATATTTAATGAACCAACAATTGGTTAAATATGCATATAGCAAAAAATACAGAGTGACAATATACAGGCATCAAAAATAAAACAGTAACAATTTACCAAAGCCTAACCTGGCAGAAACAGAATGAGAATTACTCCCATAATGGCATACCATTTGCAATAGTAGACAACCAAAGGTATTGCAAATGGGATATGTCCAGTCGTTTTTAGTAGCCACTTAGTCACAGACACTGGCCAAAGTTAGCGTTAATATTTGTCAGTGTGTTAAAAATGCAAAAAACTAATTTGAACGCCAATTTTGGCTAGTGTGTGTGACTAAGTGGCTACTAAAAAAGACTGGACATACCCCATTTGCAATACCTTGGGTTGTCTACTTTTGCAAATGGTCTGCCATCATCGAGGTAATTTTCATTCTTGGGCTACCATAGGGTCTCAAATGCAATGTAACCAACTTGGCGAAGTTCAATGTGAAAAAACTGAAATGCAAGCCTTATATTTGACTCTGTAACTTTTGAAAACACCTTCAAACCTGTACATGAGGGGTACTGTTATACTCAGGAGACTTCGCTGAACACAAATATTTGTATTTCAAAACAGTAAAACCTATCACAACAATTATATTGTCAGAGTAAGTGCCGTTTGTGTGTGAAAAATGCAAAAAACTTCACTTTCACTGACAATATCATCATTGTAATACATATTACTGTTTTCAAACACTAATATTTGTGTTCAGCGAAGTCTCCAGAGTAAAACAGTACCTCCCATGTACAGGTTTTATGGTGTCTTGGAAAGTTATAGGGTTAAATATAGTGCTAGCAAATTAAATTCCCTATACTTTCGGCCTGGGTTGTCAGGCAGGTCCCGCAAATTGTAATTAATAAAATGACCTAATTATGTAAAAATATTACATAAATATATACGTAGAAATAATATATATATAATTATTTTTATTTATATATACATAGGTATATATATAGTGATCTATACGTACAGTATATACTTATGTATATAGATATAGATATATATATATATATATATATTATTTTGTCCTACGTGTATTTTGTTATCAAAATACAGTTAGAACGAAATTACACACATAATTTTTTTAATGATTTATTTTTTATTATATTTTTATTTTTTAACGTATTTACATATTTTGTTTTATATTATATATAAATATATATTTAATCAATAACATTGTATGTGTATTTTGATATTAATATATATATATATAATTTTATATATATTAATATTAAAATACACTTATACAGTGTGTGCATGTATGTATATATATATATATTTAGATCATATATATGTAATAAATATATATGATCTAAGTATATATTTTATTTTAAACTGTGTTTTAACTTTTCTTTTTTTTTACCAATACAGGCAGCAGGGGGCTATGCCGCCCATGTGATCCCGAGGTCCTCACAAGCACCTCTTGATCACATGGCCCAGGAGGGCCGGATCGGAAGCAAGGGGGACTCCCTGGGATGCATAGGAAAGCGGGGATGTTCTATGCCGCCTGCCGGCATTTAGGACCGGGTCCCCAAGGACGGCACAGAACGCCCGCCATCCTTAAGGGGTTATAAAAACTTTGAGAAATTAAGAAATTGTGTTATTTTAAAGTTCTGCATGGCATTTTAATTGTTAATATCATAATACTGTTAGTTTTTACTGCAATAAATTATGTCTCACAAGTACAAAAGTACCCACTATGTACAGGTTTTATGGTGTTTTGGAGAGTTACAGGGTCAAATATAGGACTTAACCCTTTTTAATTTTTACACATTGAAATTTGCCAGGTTGGTTTGCTGAGCATATGCTGCCTTTGGGACTGTATGGCAGTCCAGGAATGAAAATAATCCCAGCATGGCATCCCATGTGTAAAAGTAGACACTTGGTCACAAAGCCTGGCCAAAGTTAGCGTTCATATTATTTTTTTGCATTTTTCACACAAAAACTACACTTTTATTGATTATATAATCATCATTATACATTTTACTGCTCTAAAACACTCATATTTGTGTTCAGATGTCTCATAAGTAAAACAGTACCATGCATGTACAGGTTTTATGGAGTTTTGGAACGTTACAGGGTCAAATAAAGGGCTTGCCCATTTCATTTAATAGTATATAGATTAATACCAAAATACAGTAGGAATTAAATTATACATGCATTATATATGTATAATAAGCTAATCAGGTGTTTTAATTAACTTATAATAAATTATAAGGATGCACCGAAATGAAAATTCTGGGCCAAAACCGAAAATTCAGGATGCCCTTGGCCGAAAACCAAAACCGACTTTTTTCCCAAAAATAATATTTTTAAAAAGGTTTTTCCTATAATTTTATTAATATTAGACTTTTTAATGAATTTATTTAATCTAATATGAAAAACTTCCCTTCTCCCTTCTCTTTTAGTGGTCCCCCCGCTTAATGTTCCTCTGTCCCCCCCCTGTAGTGTTCCTCTCCCCTCCCTCTTTTTTAGTGTGTCCCATAGTGTTCTCCCTGTCCCATAGTGTTCTTTTCTCCCCTCCCCTGTCCCATAGTGTTATTTTCTCCCCAGAAAATTGGGCAGCCTAAATAGGCCGAATGGTTCCTTTTTGTTGTCACAACTTTTCTGCTGGTGAATTTGAATAAAAGCAATCGAGGTGCAAAGTTAGAAATGAACAATAACTAGTAGTAACATTCCATTAGTGTCCATGGCAATTGTTCCATTTTTTAAGCTTTCATCTTTATAAATAACTCCATCTGGATTAAACAAATGTCACTGGATGACCTTACCAGGTACATGTTTCCCACGTCAACTAAATGTATAGTTGTCAGTTTCAGAATAAAACATTTCAAATCTTGGCTACACATTGCATTCAACTAATTAATCATTAGTCACATTAATTCCTAGCAATCCAAACAATGGAATCACACTAAAGGCATTTATTTACTAAGCAGCACATTGTGGTGATCTGAAAACTGACAAATTTAGGCAAACAATCCGACTTGGACACAGTACATGGTTTAGTAAATTATACCCTAGAAAATGATCTGTAATATCTTAACATCTTCACTACTGACCTTTCTCTGTCTCGGAATTTCTCATATATTACTATGGTGGTTACAATTAGGCAGTACTCTACCATTTTTGAGAGCTCAGTTACATAATTAAATGAGTGCAGTGATTTTCAAAAACCTCTGCAGTTACACACTTGGCATCTAGTAAACTGCTAAAATACACAATACTAGCCGAGTTCAGAATACAGAAAACAGTTGTGCTGCCCATTTGTGTTTACCCCAGGAAACAACATCCTGAGAGGATAACAGCCCTATGCTGAGCTTGGTTTAACACTTTTTATTTCTTTATAAGGTAAACCACATTTTTTTGGGTAATGTTCGCACAAAGTTAACATTTTTTCTTTTACTCTTTTTTGTCTTTCAAATTATGCAGTTAGTCCCTAGAATACTATATGTTTACACACTAATCAATAACTCTTTTTTTAAAGGACCACTATAGTGCCAGGAAAACATACTCGTTTTCCTGGCACTATTGTGCCCTGAGGGTGCCCCCACCCTCAGGGTCCCCCTCCCGCCTGGCTCTGGGGAGAGGAAAGGGGTTAAAACGTACCTTTCTCCAGGGAGCTCTCCGCCTCCGATCCTCCTCCTCTCCTCCCTTTCGGCTGAATGCGCATGCGCGGCAAGAGCTGCGCGCGCATTCAGCCGGTCTCATAGGAAAGCATTTACAATGCTTTCCTATGGACGCTTGCGTGTTCTCACTGTGATTTTCACCGTGAGAATCACGCAAGCACCTCTAGCGGCTGTCAATGAGACAGCCACTAGAGGATTTGAGGGCTGGATTAATCCATTTATAAACATGTTTATAGAAAAATGGGTTAACCCTAGCTGGACCTGGCACCCAGACCACTTCATTAAAGGACCACTCTAGGCACCCAGACCACTTCAGCTTAATGAAGTGGTCTCGGTGCCAGGTCCAGCTAGGCTTAACCCATTCTTTTATAAACATAGTAGTTTCAGAGAAACTGCCATGTTTATGAATGGGTTAAGCCTTCCCCCAAAGCCTCTAGCGGCTGTCTCATTGACAGCCGCTAGAGGCACTTGCATGATTCTCACTGTGAAAATCACAGTGAGAGCACGCAAGCGTCCATAGGAAAGCATTGATAATGCTTTCCTATGCAACTGGCTGAATGCGCACGCAGCTCCTGCCGCACGTGCGCATTCAGCCGACGGGGAGGAACGGAGGAGGATCGGAGGCAGAGAGCTCCCCGCCCAGCGCTGGAAAAAGGCAAGTTTTTACCCCTTTCCAGAGCCGGGCGGGAGGGGGACCCTGAGGGTGGGGGCACCCTAGGGCACTATAGTGCCAGGAAAACGAGTATGTTTTCCTGGCACTATAGTGGTCCTTTAAGCTGAAGTGGTCTGGGTGCCTAGAGTGGTCCTTTAAGGACTGACAAATAAGTGCCTATCCAAGTAGCAGCTCTCAGTTTATGTTACAGAAGGACTGTCAACCCAGTTAGCTACTGTTTAACCAGATGCAACATCCAACTCAACCTTCAGGCCTTCCCATCTGGCTGGTTGTCTACAGAAACAGCATAGCAGTAATATCTACTAATATCCACATATTGTTTGTCATTTATCACTTGTGCTTTGCGTGGAACTGTATATTGTAGGCAGCTGCACATAACATCACTAGGATTATGTCCCAATATAAATAGGTTTTTTTTTTTAGAAGAGAATAGGAGACAAAATTGCCTTTGCTTGCTGCTCCCTCACATTTTTATTTTCTCAGATAATGCGAAGATCCATAGTCTTCTGGTTTAGCCAGGTAATGTACTTGTTTTTTTTATTTTTTTTTAAGGGAAATCAAATTCACCACAAGTGATATTTATTGTCATGTTCAATGATATGTTCAGTTTGGGCATGTACAAAGTATTTTCTTCAGACCAAATTATAATAATTTATCATGCCAAATAAATATGTGCCAATACAATACACAAAAATAACGCTAGAGGAGAGACTGTCTCTTCACCAAAGAACTTAGAACTGATAAAGTGCAATAATGGAAAATTAGGCATGATACACTAGTGTCACGGCTACCCATTCTTCTGCCGGCATGGCCACACATAAACTAAGCGGCCACGCCGACAGAGATATTGTATACTTACCTTGGTCGTGGCAAACCGCTGCCCGACCTCCTTCTGTTCCGGTCCCCAGGGAATACGACGTTCCTAGAGACACCGGCCGCTACGGTTCCGGTTTTAATAGGAAACTCACCTTCGCCCACATCAAAGATGGAGCCAACATGCGTGCAACGCCACTTCATAGACGTGCACGCACGTTTTGGGGTCAGAGGCCAGAGACAACCAAGTACAGCCTCAAGAGGGTTATTTAAACCCAAATTACCTTTTGGTTAGTTGTGGTTTCCACTAGCTGGTTATCTGAGAGTGTGTTCCTCATTGTGTTTTTTATGGTATTTGACTTTGGCTTTGTTTTGACTTCCCTGATTTCTGGTATTCTTGACTTCTGGCTTTCCTCATCGTTGTGTCACGTTCTGTGTCCCTGACCTCGGCAAGTATTTTGACTATTCTCCGGTACGTTAAGTCCGGCCATTCTAAGGTCTGGTTAAACATTATCCTTAGTCCTAAGTGTGATACTATTCTGTGTGCTGGATTAAATATAATCCTGACATTACGACAAGGCCATAGATCCTGCAGATTTGTATCAGCACATAGCAGCTTGCGAGAGAAAGCTAGAGGAAAATGATCATCCTATGGATCAATTTACCCAGGCTTTCAATACGCTCCTAATACATATGGCTCATTTACAGCCTGAAGTTCCTCCGGCAGTTACACCACGCTTACTATACAACTATAGTATATAAGGCACCTACTATCTCCCTATCTCCACCCCTGCATTTTGAAGGAAATACTCAAGAATGTCAGGGATTCCTTAGCAAGATTGAGTACCATTTTGAAGTCTCACCTGGGTCCTTCAACACGGATAGAGCTAAAATTGGGTACTTAATGAACCAACTGAAATGTAAAGCCTTAGCTTGGGCCAATCCATTGTGGGAAAGTGAACCGAATTTCTTGCGGAATTCAAATTAACATTTGAACCATTGGGAAGGGCTTCCACTGCACTAATGCATATTAAACAAGGGAACCGTTCTGTCTCAATTTATGACATAGAATTCCACACCCTGGCTTCTGAGGTAGACTGGACTAATAATGGATTAATTACTGCATTTGCAGAGGGTTATCCATAGCTATCATTGACGAAATTGCAGCCAAAGAACTACCAGGGAGGTTAAATTAATACATCACTTATGTGATGCATATCGATAACCGACTTAGGACATAACTAGAAATAGAACCAGACATATGAATACGTCACTGGCACCTCGCTTCTCCAATCCTGTTGTCCCTGGCCCTTCTGTACAATCTGAACTGGAACCTATGCAGTTAGGGGTTATGAGACTGTCAGAGGCAGAGAAACAGTTTAGGAGAATAGAGGGCCTCTGCTTTATACTGTGGCAAGAAAGGACATATAAGAAATGCTTGTCCCATATGTCTGGAAAGCCTGCGCACCTAAGAACCATTAGGGGACCGGCCTGAGGTGTGATGTATATGTCCCCTGGTACTACCCAAAGTAGATTTCTCCTTAGTGTTGCTGCTCAATGTGATAATTTAAGATTTACATGTAACACCCTGATTGACTCAGAAGGTAGAGTTATGAAAGAATACATTAAAGAGTCTCTACAAAAAGGCCACATATGTAAATCTTCTCCTCCTGCAGGTGCAGGGTTCTTTTTCGTTACGAAAAAAGGAGGAGAGTTACGCCCATGTATTGATTATAGGGCACTGAATAAGATCACCATCAAAAATGCTTATAATTTGGTAAGGATTAAGGAGGGACATGAATATATATATATATATTGCCCAATAGAACACACAGCCAAACATAGTGATGCATTGAGACAAACAATGACACACACACATTGACAGATAGAGACATACAATCACAGTGTGTCTCTATTGCGGCAATGTGACTGTTTTTGGTGACAGTGACATGGTGACTGTGCATGTTTTGTTTTTGATGAGTGAGGGGGTGAGTGTGACACGGTGACTATGTGTTATGTGTGGGGTGAGTGCAGCAGGGTATCTGTGTGTGAGGTAAGTTGGGGTGGTGAGTGTGAAAGGGTTAGTTAGGGAAGTGGATTGTGTTTGGGGAGGCTATATTTCCAGCTCACCCACAAAGTGCTATATATATATATATATATATTGTAAATATTGTCAGTAGCACTCATGGTCTTCTATAAAATCCGGTCTTTATTGGGTAATATTAAAAAGGATAAACGTTTCAGGCCTATTCAAAGACTTTCATCAAGATCAATATTGACTCCCAAGTTGAGGAGTGGCTTCAACAGATTCCAGGTGGAACATCTGAGATCTCTGTCCAAAAGAGTGTTGACTCCCCGGTCTCTCGTAGAGGACATGAGAATGAGGGGTGATAAATCAAGTTTTATATATCTGGACTAATACGGCTAATCCAATCTACACTACTAAAGCAGATTCTGGAATAACATGGCTAACTTAGTGTATGTAAGCACCTGCAGAGATCTGCTCCCAGCCAGAGGTGCGGCCAGCACAGAAAGCAATGCAGGGGACATGCAGGGAGACCTGTAGATCTCCCCACTGGCCCGTGCAGAAAGCTGGAGCTAGAATGGTAGAAACAACTCTGCTGTCCGAACACCCATTGCAAACTAAAATAATTTCATTTGCAATGGTAAAAATTGCGTATACACAATTGCAGGGTATAGCTGCATACCCTGGAAATTGCGTAGTCATGATAAACGGCGTGAAGGGGTTAAGGTCTCACATGACTGTAAGAAACGTTTCAATACAATTGCTGTGATCATAACAATGACCACAAGACCTAAAACCAAAACTATTGGTTATTGTGGCTCCCCAGTTTCTCAAGACTATAACCAAGAAGTAGTGGACAAGTAATACTCTTGCTGTTCTAGGACAACAGTTATTTCTGCTCCTAGTTTGCATATTACTGAGGATAGTAGTCGTCGTATTTTAACAGCTGGAGAGCTAACCCCAGAGTTCTTTGGCATATAACAAATTCAAGTACTAATTCCAGCTGTTTGAATAATCTTGTTAGGGAATGAGATGTGAAGATGTTATTCATAGAGTTCCAAACACAAATCAACTAAAGAATGACAATAAGGCTTTGTGTGAATGGAGTGGAGTGGGTGTCACTGCATACGGGTATGCAATTCTTAGTATGCAATGCAAAGCAGTGGAAATGTAGAAGAACCAAGAAATCCTTTAATTGGATACTTTGTACTGGATATGTTACTGTCAGTGACAACAGTTCAATTACGTGAAGTTTCATTGAATATGCAAAAAAAAACAAACCCTAAATTAGAGAAAAAAAAAAGTTACTTAAAGGAACACTATAGCGTTAGAATTACAAACCTGTGTCCTATTTAGATTCAGGGACCTCCTTTTTCAAAGTAAAGAATACAGGGGAAAAAGCTTACATTTTTTTACTCAATCAGAGCTGCTGCACACTCCACAACCTGCAATGCCATAGTGGCTTCCACAATACATGTGAAATCCAATATGTGCCCAATTAAATGCTGGGTTCAATGCTTTCCTATGAGCTGCATTTTGTCACATTACCAAGTTTCACTCAGTTGTTGCAGTGGAAGTAGCTAGTGGGCATTTCATAAACATATAATCTTTATAAAATACTCAGATTGATTCAGTATAATTCTAACCCAATCAAAACATGTGGCAATACCCAGTGACTATAACATCAAGACGAAGGAACATGAGAAGGTGGACAAATACCAATGACTTGTAGATGAGCTAGAAAGGACGTGGAAAGTGAAGGCAGTAGTAGTCTCAGTTGTGAAGGCAATAGTAGTCCGACAAAAGCAGCTCCATCCATAGCATAGGACAGGGGTAGGCAACAATCGGCACTCCAGACATTGTGGATTAAATCTTTCCTGATGCTTTGCCAGCATTATGGCTTTAATAGCATTTTGGGAGATGAAGTCCACAACATCTGGAGTGCCAAAGGTTGCCTACCCACAGCATAGGATGATAGGAACTGCTCAATAAACTGATAGCATCTACACCATGCCTGCTATCGGTTTACACACAGCCAAGATCAATGAAAAAGGCATGGACCCCAAATACACAGGCCATGTCTCAGCTTTCTTTCTTGGGGGAGAAACTTAGATGAAGTGTCTGGGTTGTCCCTGAGGATTTCTTCATGACCTGGGTTTGCGAACACATTCCATATTTTGTTATAAAAGTGCTATACTCAGCAAATAATGAGAGTAAGTGGAGGAAACAGACATACCTTCTCAAAACACAGAACAAACAGGGGCTTTTATTCATTTCAAAGCATCGCTATTTTTACAACTCCTGTGTTTGTAGAGTTGTTGCACAATGCAAAAAAGGATACACATAATGAAAGAACCTTCCCTCCAATCAATTAGCAAGGGAACAGGCTAGTCCAGAAAAAGCTTCAGACTTACATTAATATTCGTGGTATAAGCAGCTTTTCTGAGATAAAACTCTCCATATGCTAGACACAGTCCTGCAGATCTGAATGACATGTGAACGACTGAGAGGGGCAGGCGCCCAAGATCAGCTCACATCAGCAAACGATGTAGAGGGGAATACAAGGGGAAGTTAGGCAGTTAAATATTTGCCTTACTACTGTGCCCATATGTTTAGCCGTGTATCATTTTTAAGTTTTTTTCCATGTTTTATTTAGAATTTCTAAGATTTACACGGAACAAGACATTTACTTTAAAACAAAACGGAACAAAACAAATCACAAAACAAAATAAAAAAGCAATATTACATTACAGTAGCTAGATTTTTACCCTTTACGTGAGCTATACATTAACATTCATACCAAGCTGTCACCAGCATGAGGGAAGGGGTGTACCTTGTTTTCAGGAGGATATTAGGATTTAGTTTCTATTTTCCTATAATTCTAATTAGAATAAGAAATTCCCTTGCTAATTTCATTCCAAATTTCAACTTTCATTTTTTACCATTGGGTGCTGTGTATCATTTCTGATCAATACTATGCACTGTAAATCCTAGCCCTATTGACATAAAAATGGAGATGAGATTTAAAAAAAAACAAAAAACAATGTTTATGATAAACTGGTACATGAAAATCAGTGCCATAAAAAAAAAAAAAACTGTTTCGAAACTACATTTCCCATGATGCACAGTCAGCCAAAGAGCTAGATGACCATCACAGGAAAAGTAGCTGAAGGGACACTCTAAGAACCATAACCACTTAACCGCTTTCAAGTTGTTATGGGGCCTGGTGTCCCCTGGCATCATCCCACAGTTCAGTATTAAACTGTTTTTCGTTGAAAGGGAATCTGTAGCCTCTAAAGCGACAACAGTTATTTCTGGATTATAGGTTCCCTTCTGTACACCCACAAATATTTTTATGTGAAATAGATATTAATCACCTCGTTTCTAGCACCGGGGCTCCTCTGCAGCAGCTGCCCAATCCTTCTCTGGTGAGGTCAGAATCAAAGCTGACATCACCCACAATGGGTGGCCTTGCAAGGCAATCCTCACACTCTGTTCACAGAGAAGCATTGATACCAATGCTTCACCATGAGAAGATCTCGCTTTGCCTTGGAGCAAGTACGGAAGAAAACCCTTACCAGATAGCTGGGAGCTATTACAAAAGGTTTGTTGTTAGCTTGTCTTTTTCCCTTTGCACTTAGATTAGACAAGCGTAACTTTTAGTCAGATAGCGACAGATAGTGATTAATAAAAAAATGTTAAATACTAAGTTCTAGCTTCCATGTTAAATTATACAAATTACTGGGAGGCATTAAAACATTTGCACCTGCTAATTACCATTCTTAAAATATTTATTGTCAGTTGCAATTCCACAAAAATAAACCTTTTAGCAATCAAGGATTGTCCCAGCCCACTGGGAAGCATGAACAAAGGAAAGGTAACCAGCTATGACCAGACATGGGCCCATGTGTGTTAGGTTGGAATGGCAGGTAGCCCTGCAAGCTTGCTTAAAAAGAGCAGCCTATAGGTATAAATGCTCTCACTGACTTCACTTAGCTCAAAATTGAAGAGCTACACTATTTGGAAACATCTCTTTGGTTTCTAAGGAGAGAAAAAAATTAAGATCAACAATGGTCCAAAATCAGGTCAATGCCCCCGGATTGGGCTAGTTAATTGGTATTTTGTATAGCAGGGATGGCCAAAACGTTTATCTCCAGCTATCGCAGAAATACAAATGTCATGTAGCTTCATAAGCAATAAGTTTAGCTAAGCATCTTGGTTGATGAAGTTCTGCACCAGCCCTCTTCACCTCTGGTATGTATAAATGTTATTTTCTGTCAATTACTTATTGTTATATAACCCCACCGTATAACTGTAAACAATGTGGAAAACCTTGGCACTATATGATTGCTATTAACAATAATTAATAACATACTTCCTTCCCACTCTTCTAGTATAACAGTACAAATATGCCATTGCTGCAAAGTCAGCCTGCAACTGCAAAATACTTTTTTTTTTTTATTAGCTAACGCTTTCACCAGGGAGAATATAAACCACAGGTTAAGGGAAAGACAGGTGTAGAGCTTACACTGTACAAGCACATTTAGTCTGGCCTGTAATTAGCAGGAGTCTAGCTGAGTGGGCACATTTAGTGGAATGTTCTCAGGAATGCTGTTTGACTTCCTGTCCGCCCCAGGTACTCCTGACCTAGTAATGAATGCAGGGAGGGACCAACAGGAAGCAATCTCCACCTGCAAATAAGTTGATACTTCCCTGAGTGATTTCAGCACTTTGATGCTAAGCCAACCAGTCTGAGATGGAGAAGGTATGATGTCCTGTGTTATAGGTTTCCGGTTCCACATAATAAAACTGTATAGTAACAGCTGTAATTGTGCCGGATGGGTGGGAAACATAATTTGACTAACCTCTGCAACTCCCAAATCTGGGATCAGGGATGATGTTCTTGAAACCAATAATAGCCTTATACAGTCTTACAAAGACAATAATGTATATAGTGACACAAGTAAGTCGAGGGTGTGGAAATTAAAAACAAAAAATCTACTACTAAATCTATTTCACCGTTGTTACAATCAACTTGTCCTGACACAACACTCTAATTAGAAATTTTGGGAAAATAGTTTTGACCTGGACATTGGCAGAGTTATTCATCAAACTCTAAATTTTCCCAAATTAAAACAGAATGGGATAGACTGAGGCAAAATAGCTGATTTGGAAAAAAAAAAATAAACTCAGCAATAGTCACAACTAGCTATTCCTTGTCTTAATTTTGCTCAATGGATTTAATTTGCAATTTTGAGTTTAGTGTCCCGCCTTCAATCCTCCCCCATAAAGTGTGTTTGGTGGCACTAGCTAGGTGTAATGAATGTAAGGTATGTGCTGGCTGCATGTTATGTGTGTGTATGGTGTGTGCTGCATGTATGTTATGTGTGTGTGTAGTGTGTTGGCTGTAAGTAATAAATGTGTTGGCTGTGTGCTGGCTGTAAGTAGTGTGTGTGTGTAGTGTGCTGGCTGTATGTAGTGTGTGTGTAGTGCGTTGGTTGTATGTAATGTGTGTATGTAGTGTGTTGGATGTGAGTAATGAATGTGTGTAGTGTGTGCTGGCTGTGAGTAATGAATGTGTTTGGTGCGTGCTGGCTGCGAGTAATGAATGTGTGTGGTGTGTGCTGCATGTATGTAGTATGTGTGTGTGTTGTGTGTTGGTTGTATGTAATGTGTGTATGTAGTGTGTTGGCTATGAGTAATAAATGTGTATAGTGTCTGCTGGTTGTAATGCATGATGTGTGTGTCTGTATGCAATGTCTGTGGTGTGTGCTGGCTGGCTGTATGTAATGTGTGTGGTGTATGTGTCCTTTTGTTGTGTGTCCTGCAGATGAGGGTCCATGGTGGCAGGGTAAGACTTCTATTAATGCAATAACATTTTGGTTTATGTTTCAGGTTTAGTGGTGTAAAGCCAGTCTATGTGAAAGTTGTAGAAATTGTTGAAATTAGTGTATCATGAGCATAATAAAAAATTGAAAATCTGTGGTATGATCTGTGAAGCAGAGGTCTGCTACCAGTGAAAGTGTGAGGTTGTTATTGGCGGGTGCAGTCCTCATTAATCGCACCTCGCATTTATGGCACTCAGTGAGCCAGAGTGCATGCTGAGAATGCTGGAAGCTGCACTCTGACTCACTAGAGAGCGCCAGACTGTGAGGGAGCAATTACTGAGGTCTGAACCGTACAGACCTCACACTCACATCCATGATGACATTGTTCTCTCTATAGCAGCCCTGCCACTAACCTGCAATATGGCTCAGGGTCCCCCCGCCCCCCCCCCCAAAAGAAACCTGCCTGCTGGATGCCTGAAAGTGCATGTGCCTGGCCTCAGGTAACATAAATTTGATATCCCTGGTAAACTAAGGACAATTTACAGTTATTTTAAATGTAAATAGTGGATGAAAGAGCTTGGAATTTGTGTATAAAGCAAAATTCTAATGGCTAGACGAGTATCATGGGAAATGTAGTTCACAAACACCTATACTGACAAGGTTGGACGATACTGATCAACACACTGTCTACTCTAGGGTATTAACTGAACACCAAATTGTATTGCATTGGAATCAGAACCGAAAAATGAAGGCTAAAATAGCTGATTTTGAAAAAGTATCCATCAATTTGTGTTATTTAAATGCAATGTGAACTTGAGTACATATCCTAGTGGACTGCCAAAATTGCTAAGAAAAAAAATTCTTCTAGTTTTAACTAGAGTAACCTAAGACACTATCACAGTAGGTCTGATGGGACCACATGGTGTGAGCTAAGGTCTTAAGAGCAAAGTGTAATTCAGGGTGGATATTTATCTGCCTACAAGCAAATGCAATCTAGGGTAAAATTCTAGCAATGATGATTGCCTGAAAACCTTCATACTCATTCAGGAATTATTAGTATTTTATAAATACAAGTAATCATACTAATAAATAAAAGTAACATAGTAGCATCAGCACTAGCGTATTTTTAACAAATGTGAATGTGAGGGACAAATCGCTAACGTGTGATAGCCTAGCAACCATTCAGGAGAGAATTGAGGAGAACAGATTTTCATAACAATACTAGCACCATGAGTACCAACCAGTTTATTCACTCTTCTCTGAATTTGAGCAAAACAAATCTAAATTGAAACATTAATGCGAAAATAACTGATTTCGAAAACAATTCTCCAGCTCACCTGAAGGCACAGCTTAGCCTAAGATTTCCAATTAGATATAATATTCCAAAATTTGAGGAGTTATCCCATCATATCAGAGCACTGATTCACAAACTGAGGAAACGGTCACTACAACCACTTACCGGTACCCCTCTATGTCTACTGTTCTAGGTGCCTTGCTGCTAAATGATTTGTGTAGTGTCGTCCTCCTTAGCGGATTCCTCTAATGTAAGACTCCACTGCTTTCAGCGCATCACATAGGACAGACTGGAAGCTCCATTTTTATGTTCATGCTGGTTAACAGTCCTCCAAGAACACATTCCCCGCAATGATCACATGATGTTAGCTTTTCTGTGTCTCTGGCTGTTCTTACTATAGTGATTTCAGACCCAACGTACACTCCATGAGCTTGTATTAGTGTGTTGACGGTCAGTATTATACAGTAAGGAGTATCCAAAATATGAATCTCACACCATCCTGGTGCTTATCTAGAATCCACACCTATAAATACGTTAAAAAAAAATAATAATAATAATAAAACTGATGGCAATAAAAATAATAACATTCGTTTCTCATCATAGTTAGTCACTTTATAAGATATTATTACTCTTCAACCACAATTCTAAAAACATTTTTAACAAATGCAATCACATACCACACTAATTACTAGTACTGTGTCGCTGTGATAATATTTTATCATTAATAGGAATGGTGTGGTGTGTTCAAATAAATAACTCCCATTACACAAACTGTTCATATCCTGTGCTTGGGATGAGACCTGATTTTGATGCACCCATACATATAGTGGTGTATATTTACATTTTTCATTTAATGTGCATTTTTTATTTTAAGACTATACAGAAGAACTTATATTTTATACAGAGTCCTGCTTTATATTTTTCTTATTGTAGTGCACACAAACAGGTGTGGACGCATATATTGCAAAGCTAGCTAGATTTTTTTTTATTGTATTTTTTACACACCTGAAAAAATATTTAGATATATAATTATTTTTGGGGGAGTGACCGAGTGTCACTATGAATGAGCCACAGAGATTGCTACTATAAATTAGTCACAAAGCTATCCACACACTCCATTCTGGATTAGACAAGTGATCCATCTAAGGCAACTGTATTGAAACTGTAGTAAGGTTGTCCCCTGGACAACAAAGCTGATGAATAGGATGTGGCACGGCATGGCAGAATTAGAGTGTTTGCCTAGAAACGTCCATGTACAAAAAAAAAAAGAAAGTGGAATCAAAATGAACCAGTTTCTTAAAATTTGATTTATTTATTTTGAATTATCGTAATATCGTAATGTTTTTTATTTTTATTGTTATTTCAAACAGTACAGAGTTGAAACGGGTCTTCAGATTCCAATCTTTAAAAAGTGGCCCACAGACAAAAAAAGAAGAAGCATTGATATAAAGTATGCAGGAGTGCTCAAAAAGAATTGAGCCTCTAATGGAAAACTGCATTTTTTATTGATAAATAGCCAGTCTGGGACTAAAATATATAGATATCGTTAATGCGAGTTAAAACGTTTAATTTCAATTAAAGGAAAACTCCAAGCATTGGAGACCTCCTCCACCACTGAAGAGATGTAGTTGATATGGTGTTTGGAGTGTTACTTTAAGTTTCATGAATGTATGTATGTATACAGCTATCTTTAAAAAAAAATATATAATTTAGTACTTCTCAATCCCAAATATGTTCCTTTATTTCAGATCAACAAACATGCAACAATGTATCACTCTGGGTGTGTTTTTTGAAACCTGCTTACAATTAGCAAATAAATAAATAAATGTTGGTCTATTAAAGTTATACTGATAATCCCGACTCCTGTATCCATCAGTAAGTTCCAGAAGCTACTGGAGAAACAACTTGCAGATCCTCAATGAGATGAAGTAGCTCACTCTGCTGGTACTGGAGGGTTACAACATGCTAACCAATTCTAATAAAGGCCTTACAATGTAATTAACACTGATAACTTTAAGGTGCATTTTAAAGGATGAACTTAACTATGTATTTGATAACATCACCAAAGTGTTACAGGCACCCAATGTATATACATAAACAGACAGCGATCAGGTTCTTTGAAAAGTGTCAGGAATTCAAACTGAATTAAAATTGAATGCCAAAGTAGCCAAACCGTAAATAAATAGCAAAATTAGCTATGTTTCCAATTCAGCTACTTTGCTCTAAATTCTGAAACTCAATTTGAACAAACTTTAGTGAATAACCCTGACATTTGTGGAACTCAACAGTTAATTCACCAAACTCAGATTTTTTTTTGCAAATTAAATTCAAATCGAAAAAACAGGGCAAACATGAGTTTTCCATTCAATGAGCAATTTTTGCTTCAGTTTTTACATTCTGATTTAGTTTGCAAAAGTTCTGCGTTTAGTAAATAACCCTGATAGTGTAAAATATTAACATTTTTGGCACAAGCAGTGACAATTCTAAAGAACAAAGGTTTATGAGGTCAAGTCCTGGTGGACAAAGTTGCCAGCTATTACTGAATACTGCTTGTTTGCCTGGCACAGAGAGCTACGAGTGATGCAAGGTCATTCATTGCATCCGTAAGTCAGAAACCTTCTCTCACTCCTCAGCTGTGACAAAAAAGCAAATCGTCACTGCCAGGCTCATCACAGAGCGTATCAAAGGGTGACTGTGCGTGCAAAAAAGACTGACAGCAGCTTAAGGGAAGCACAGAAAAGAGAAACAAAACCCTCTGATGCTACATGCACACACACATAATGTGTTTCCAGTCATTAATGAGCTGGTGTAACTGTAGCCATCCTTTTTATGAATGAAAATAAGAAGGTAGGTGTTTAAATTATGGATTCAGTTTTTTTCTGTCCATCTCCCACACATAGAAGCCTCATCATGGATGAAACCACATTTTATGCTTAGTCAACAGAAAACATAAACAAAGTGCAGTGAATGTGATACAATCTCTCTGTATTTGACTTTTTCTTCCTTTTCCGCCTCTTTCTTCAGCCAGATGCGGATTCTTTATGCGGAGTGTATATTAATGAACAAATCCCTATGCTATTTAAAGTGAATCATGGAGTTTCCAAAAATCCAGGCCCCTTCTGATAACATGTGCCTCATATAGTTCAAAGTCTGACAGCAAATATAAAACCAATTCAGCAAGATGTGGACACCAGGATACAAATATCAGTAAACCATGGAGCCGCTTAAAGTTGTCCTACAGGCCACTGATGTCATTACCTGCAGGCTGAGGCTGCTCCTCCCTCACTCTGTAGTAACACAACCTGAAATACCGGTTTAGTGATGGAGGCACACACATGCCTAGGCCTCAGCTGCAGTATGCTGGTTTTATCAATGCAGGTGTTCCAAAGCAAAACCTATGTTTTTCTTTCCATATTTGCATAAATCACAAGAGTATACTGGTTTTCCACCATGGATTTTAAAGGGTACCTCCCACTCCCAGCATCATGTCAACTTCAGTCATTTTTAAGTGGTTGTGGTACTTAAGAGTCAGTATGTACAGCTCGCTGCATATACAGAGATATATACAGCATTGCTTGCAGAGGTGTAATGACCCAGAGGTGTCATTATCCAGCCCGATATGAGATTGCCGTGCATATTGGGTATCTGTTGTCAGCACATTTAGCTGGCAACAGGCAACCAAAGGTGGTGTTATAGTCCCCCTGCAGTGCTGCTCAAGTTCTCATATCAGACATATAGGGGCCTGCATAGAGGACCCGGCCTTGGTGTGAAAGCGCAGGAAAGCTATTGCTTTGCTTCTTTTCTTTAAATATGAGGGACCATGCCATTAAAGTTTTCTCCAACAAACAAAACTGTGTTTTATTAACGGATTGTTTATAGTTAAGCTCACTCTTTAAGGTGTTGAACAGAAACACCAAATAGTGACAAAATATGTAGTGGATTTATTTTCGTATAACCAGAGAACATGTGGGAACAGTGCTGAGACTAGACAGCATACATACTGTATTTAGAATGAGCTTTTAGCAGACCTAAAAGGACACTGTAGACACCCAGACCACTTCAGCTCCATGAAGTGGTCTAGGTGCTGTGATCCTTTCGCACTTAGTGCTGCAAAGTAAAATTTACATTGCAGCTCTAAGTCTGCCCTCTGTGGGTGTCTAACAGGCAGCCACTAGAGGGCTTCCGAAATCTAAACTGACGCTGGACGTCCTCACGGACCTCCAGCGTCTGAGTTACCCCATTGGAAAGCATTGAATAATGCTTTCTTATGGGGAGGTCTAATGCGCGCGCAGCCATTGCCGCGCATGCGCATTAAGTCTCCCCCGTTGGCTGATGTCCGCGGGAGGAGCGTGGGCGGAGCCTGACCCTGCGACGAGGAACATCAGCATAGCATTTAGGTAGGTGGCTTTAGGGGTTTTAACCCGTTTGGCCCAGTGGGAGGGGCGCCCTGAGGGAAAAGGGCACTCCAGGAGCTTATAGTGCCAGGAAAACATGTTTGTTTTCCTGTCACTATAGGATCCCTTTAATGTACAGTCCATCAAATTTGATACAAAGGAAGGACCAAGATTCTCAGAGCTTAAACTTATTGTAAAGCAAAGGTTTTTTATTATAAAGCAAGCTTCTCATAGCTAAAATGTATTGTAAAGCAAAGAAAGTTGTGATTCATTGATTCTAAAGTTTAAACAATCAAATTACTGTTGCGGTAAATGGGTTTAGTGACTTTACTTATTACAGGGAGGTTTTAGTTAAAATTAAATAAAATTAATTTTCTCTCTGCAGTAAATACTGTGTGCGCAGAATCAACTACTATAACAATTAAACTGTTGCTTTTTATCTTAATTATTTTATTAATTAGTATTACTTATTTAATGTTTCGTTTTTCTGATGGACTGCGGAGGCGGCGAAGGAGCTTAAATTTTCTCGTTCTCCTCCTTGCAGTGATGCTGAGAGCTGGAATATGACGTGACTTCAGTCCTTGTATTACTAAACAGCAAGAGAGAGGAAGCAGAGCAAGAAGATGACAGCAGCCCTACTGAAACCCAGGGAAAGACGATCCACTGCAGCTCTCCCAAAGGTAGGGAGGCTGATAGGATTTATATTAAAATTATTTTTTTATTTTTTATTATAATTTCTGTGTGTGTGTGTGTGTATCTGTATGAGAATGTGTCTGTCTGAGAGTATGTGTGTGTGTCAGTGTGTGTTTGTGTCTGTCAGTATGTGTGTGTCAGACACACACATACTAACTGACAGACACACTGAAAGACACACACAGTGTGTGTCAAGTCAGCGAGTGTCTGCCTGTCAGTGAATGTGTCTGTTGGTGACCCGCCCTGCTCTGATAGCATGGAAAAGTTGATTTTACTCACTTTTTTTCTACGCCATGCCAGTTTTGCCGTGGCTGGCTCTGACTCCATGGCTGAGATAATCAGTCTTGATGATCTCAGCCAAGTCAATGCTTTCCCATTGGAAAACATTGGGAGGATATTGTACATGTACTAATCAGCATCTCCTCATAGAGATACATTGAATCAATGCATCTCTATGGGGAACACTCAGTGTCTCCATGCAGAATGTGGAGACGCTGAACGTAGGTGCAGTAAGAAACAGGGATGGGTTATGTGTGGTGACACACAAAGTATATAGTACAGACAGGGAGAGCAGAGTGGAATCAGACTGCCAATAGTCAAAGTTATGAAAAGAAATGTACCTATATTAGCCTCAAAATAGCCAGACTAATCTAAACATTGTTTAACTCAAATCAAATGTTCTTCCACTACGAATCACAAGGCCACTGTCCAGTCAGTAATTAAAGAAGGCACATGAAAAGGGAATACTGGTGACGTGATATACAGAAGTTTGAACGTGAACTGAAATATTCTTTCTATAGTTACATTCATCACGGCTGTTTTTATAAGAAGATGAAAATTAAGCAGTAGTCTTGCTTGCTCATACAATCTCATACAGCAATCTCTTAACAAGCGGCTGTTTGCATGTCTGCCATGTCACCGTGCTCAGGAAGTTAGCAGAAGGGCCCAGTTTTATTAAAGTTTAAAGGATCACTATAGTGTCAGGAAAACAAACCCATTTTCCTGACACTATACAATCCTAAGGGTCCCCCCCCACCCTCAGGGTCCCTCTTCAGCCTCTCACCTTAATCTAGTGCCGGGCTCCCTCAGTGCTGGTGACACTCCTCCCCTGCCGACGTCAGCTCCCGAGCAGAATGCGAATGCGAAGCAAGAGCCACGCGTGCATTCAAACAGTCCATGGGAAAGCATTTTTCAATGCTTTCCTATGGACGTTCTGCACGCTGGATGCGATTTTCGCATCCAGCGTCACAGAAGCGCCTCTAGCGGCTGTCAGGAAGACAGCCACTAGAGGTTGGATTAACCCTATGTACACATAGCAGTTTCTCTGAAACTGCTATGTTTACATCTGAAGGGTTAAAACCTGGGGGACCTCAATGAAGTGGTCTGGGTGACTATAGTGTCCCTTTAATAATCCATCACTGCATAGAACAGCACAGTGTCTTTGTGTCTGCAAAGCGGAGGCTCGTATCCTGATGTCAGAGCTTGGTAGCTGTAGCAGTGCTCTACTGTTTATACTGGGATAGTAAAGCAGTGTTCTGATATCTGCACTGGATGGGAAAGACAAATGTCCTGCTGTCTGCACTGGAAGAGAAAAGCAGTGTCCTATTGTCAGTTTTAGAAATGAGAGTCACCCCTAATTTGAAAGAGAAACAGTGTCCTGCTATCATTACTTGGAAAGCGAGAGTATCCTGATCTCTGCAGTAGGAGGAATAGGAAGTGTTCTATTGTTAGTAAATAGGAAAATAGGCAGTGTCTTGCTATCTGCACTAGGAGAGGAATTAAGTGTTGTGCTGTCAATATTAATAAGATGCAGTATCCTGATGCCTGTGCTGGTTAGAAGAGGCAGTGCCTTGCAGTCAGAATTCTGAATTAGGAATCAGAGGCAGTGTTCTGATGTCTGCACTGGGAAGAAGAGGTAGTGTTCTGGTGTTTCAGTAAGTGTGGGAGAGGTATGTGTCCCTGATGTGCCTCTATCCCTCCCTCTTATACTTATGAATGGGGTGGAGTGTTAAAGTTGAATGAGACCCTGTGTGTCTTGTTTCTCTAATCTCACAGACAGCTGTCCAGCCTGCTCTGGGGGAGGACTTGGCTAATTAGATGATTCCGGGAATGCTCGTTAATAAAAGCACAGTGTCTTTGTGGCAGTTGCTATTTTGCTTTTCTTTGGTCCTAATCCATAAATCTACGAAATCTATGAAATTTGTTGATTGTGACTGAAATTCAATGTAATCATTTAAATATTTAAATGTAAAAAATCCAAAGTATTCAACAGTCCAAAATTACAGAGAGACAATAAAGGGACTTAATATGTCACAATCATGAAAGCAGGCAAAAGACAAGGTAAAATACTTATGGGTTTATTCACTAAACTGCAAATTGTAGTGAACTGAATTCAGAACTGCTAAATTTAGGCTAAAAATTTGTCACATTTTTCCCATTCAGATCTGCTACAAAGCAAACTTTAGTAAATAAGCCCTATGATGTACGGAATAAGTTAAAGGAACAGGGAATAAAATTGTAGTCGTTATGGTGTCGGGAGTGCTATGGTGCACTTCCACTGTAAGCAGTCAAACCGGAAGTTTAACTTTATCAACTCTAAGAGACAAACCAAAATATGTGGATATATTGTTCTCACAAAGAAGCAGAAAGAACCACTCTCACACAAGAAAATTACACCATTTAAAAAGGCACAGTATATTTATGAGAATATCGTTCCCACGATTTAGTTATATTGTGCATACAACTTATTAGAACGCTCACACAATATAATTACATTTTGGGTATATCCTGGATATATTCTGGATATTTTGGTGTGTTGGGTTTACTTTTTTGTTTGGTTTTTCTTTTCAGTTTGTCTTTGTACGGTATATATCAAATAATAACAATAAAGGATCAAAGCTGTTTTCCTGGCATTATAGAATCCTACAGTGCCCCCTCCCTTTTGCCCCTCCCCCTCTTGTGGCACTGAAGGTGTTAGAAACCCCTTCAGTCACTTACCTGAATCAAGCACCGTTATCCCTCAGCGCTGGGTCAGGCTCCGCCCATTATTCAATGCTTTCCTATGGAGAAAAATATTACGCTGGAGGTCCTCATGCAAAGCTTGAGGCCGTCCAGCGTCAGATACCGGACCAAAGGTCTGTTTCAAACCAGAAAGACCCTCTACTGGCTGTCACTAGTGGTGTTTTTTTCCCTGGATAGTAATTATTGCAATTTCTCAATAACTGCAATAATTACTATTGCAGGGTTAAAGGATCACTACAGGAGCTACAAGCAGAGTACTGCTCCCTCGCATGTTGCCTACAATGCTCCCGCTGCCCGTCTCCATCCTCTGCAAAGCGGCTGGCTCCTTGCTACCCAGGGCGGGCGGACGCCTCCTTGCTCCCCAGGGCGGCCGGCTCCAATATTCCCTGCGATGGCCGCCTTCAAAGCTCCGGCGGGCACATTAACAGGTGGCAAATCTCAGATGCCAGGGCGAAATTTCTAGTCGCCATGGCGACCTGGTGCCTGGGATAATATTGCGGATATAACATTTAAACAATTGTATTATAATTTAATAGTGCAATAAGTACAAATGAAGGTAAATCTAGAATGCTTTGAAGGTAATTGCTTCATAACAGCTATCTTGAACTTGATATGAATTTGCTTTGAACAACCATGGTAGGGGACATATCTTATTTTTCTACCAGCTAACTTCAAAGAAGATGTTTGAAGAATTTTGCCCATGTATAGCTTGGAGGAAAGGCGAGACAGGGGGGATATGATAGAAACATTTAAATATATAAAGGGAATCAACACAGTAAAGGAGGAGACTATATTTAAAAGAAGAGTAACTACCACAACAAGAGGACATAGTCTTAAATTAGAGGGACAAAGGTTTAAAAATAATATCAGGAAGTATTACTTTACTGAGAGGGTAGTGGATGCATGGAATAGCCTTCCAGCTGAAGTGGTAGAGGTTAACACAGTAAAGGAGTTTAAGCATGCGTGGGATAGGCATAAGGCTATCCTAACTATAAGATAAGGCTAGGGACTAATGAAAGTATTTAGAAAATTGGGCAGACTAGATGGGCCGAATGGTTCTTATCTGCCGTCACATTCTATGTTTCTATGTTTCTATGTTTCTATGTAATATACCGTATATACTCGAGTATAAGTGCTGAAAAATCCCCACTCGAGTTAATGTCTATATTATGGCAACTTACATTGCCATAATACAGACCAGGACCACTGGGCTCATTACAAGCCCGGCAGTCCTGTTGGGGGCTGGCAGAGAGCTGTAACTTACCTTTCCTGCAGCTCCTGTCAGCTCCCTTCTCTCTCTTCCGTTCCGGTCAGCTCCCGTCAGCTCCACTGTAAATCTTGCGAGAGCCGCGGGGAACGCTCCGCGCGGCCACAAGACTTACAGTGGAGGAGAAGGGAGCTGACTGGAACGGAGGAGAGAGAAGGGAGCTGACAGGAGCTGCAGGAAAGGTAAGTAACAGCTCTCTGCCAGCCCCCCTCCTGCACAGCCCATCCACTGGACCACCAGGGAATGAGAGCCCCCCTCCCTGGCCAGCTAACAAGCAGGGAGGGGGGACGAAAATAAATACAAAATTAAATAATAATATAATAAAAAAATATTAATAATATATATATATAAAAATAATAATAATAATAATTTTAAAAAAAATTATAAAAATGCCCACCCCCCCCCACCAAGGTTCTGCATCACATACACACACTGCACTCATACACACACACACTGTATTCATACACACATTGCATTCATTATGCACACACACTGTAAATAAATATTCAATTAATATAATTTTTGGGGATCTAATTTTATTTAGAAATTTACCAATAGCTGCTGCATTTCCCACCCTAGTCTTATATTCGAGTCAATAAGTTTTCCCAGATTTTGGGGTAAAATTAGGAGTCTCGACTTATATTCGGGTCGACTTATACGCAAGTATATACGGTAGCTGCCAAACAATATGACTAACAAGTTTCTCTTGAATAAATCTAAGTCTAGGTCACAACATATCCTCACGCTGTAATTTGTGCATTTGTAACATGAGCAATTTTAGAGAAAAAGATGCTTGAATATTGTACAAAAATGGTCACCAAAACCATGATGGTTGCAAGACCATGTGACCTATAACGTTTATGTTGCAAAGGATAGAGTGCTTTTCAAAAAGCTGCCTTTGGCAGTAACTCCAAGGTCAGTGCTGCACGTGACATTCAGCATTTTCACACTCTATATGGAGGTGCTGAACTTTCCCTGTAGAGATGTATTGAGTCAATGTAACTGTATGAGGAGATGCTCATTAGCACAGAGCAGTGTTTTGATACATATACGCGATAGCTGATGATCTCAGCCAAGGAAGAGGGAAGAGGGATAGGAGGGATCAGCCGCGACCGAACCGCCGCTGGGCTGGAAAAAAGGTGAGTAAATCACCTACTTAACCGGAGGTAAGGGAGACAGGGGAATAAACAGATATTTACACCTATAGAGACGCCATTGCACTGACCATGGAAAATATTTAGAGCAAGCACAAATTCTAAGTAATAAATTCTTAGAAAAAGGTTACCACATAAAGGAATTTAAAATGAAGGTGGAGAGAGTAGGTAAAATGAGAAGAGGGGATTTTCTCAGTGACCACTTCATTCCAAAGTAATGTTCCCAAAGAAGTTTTTAAAATTAAGGACCACACTTCCTGTTCTTCCACGCATATCATGTTTCTGCTTATTTGCAAATGCAGAGCACAGTATATGGGAAGAACGTCAAGACAGGTAAAAGTTGTTTCCTAGAGCATTTGAACAACATAAAGAAACAATTTACTAACAAAAATGTTCTAGAAATTTTAGGTTAGATATATTTTTAGTATTTTAGTTTGATGTGGACCTTTTTATATAAAATACTGCAGTATTATTCATATGATTCCTATATATACATTGCATATTCTAGACTTTAAATATAACATAATATTCTAAGATTTTTGGGTTTCCATTTCTACTCTGTAGCAAAGTCATATTTGGATATTTTCTTTAATTTGTTTTAATTTATTTTTTTGTCGATTAATATGTTTCCTGTGTGTAGTATATAAGGTTGTCGATTAATATGTTTCCTGTGTGTAGTATATAAGGTATGATACTAGCAATTTTTTATTAGATTTTTTTATTTCTTCTTACATGTATATTTCTGGAGCATATGCGTTCCACAAAATGAAACACATCCGGAAGAGAAACTTAAGGCGGAGGGGTTATCGGTGGAACGCAGGAGCATTCCACGAGACAAAATACGTCAGGAGGAGTGACGTAGTATATCCGATGGGAATCAGACATAGGAAGTGATGTTGGTGCAACGCAGGTACGCTACATGGGAAAATCCAAATTCATGACATAATTATGGCGCAAAATTTTAAAAGAAAGGGTTTCGGAGTACAATAATCAGGAGAGACCGAGGATTGAAGTTGAAACAAAACCAAAACGAATTCCTTTTGTACACACCTATCCCACTAAGTCTCGCCATAGAACACAAATTGTAAAAAAAAAATGTCATATGTTAAGTGAGGATACGGACCTGAGGAATATTTTTGGAACAGTTCCAATTATGGCTTTTAAGAACTCGAGAAATCTCAGGCAGTATTTAATACACTCCAGAGCAAATGAAGACAATATGGATAGAGACACATGGTTAACACCTCCAAAAGGGATGTATAGGTGCGGGAGGTGTGTCAATTGTAATAATGTCATAAAATCTGTCTCATTTACACACCCAAGTTTGGGCTATAATATTGATATAAGTACTTATATCAACTGTCAGTCGGACTTCATTGTCTACTTGATTAAATGCCCTTATGGCAAAGGTTACGTTGGCCAAACTACTAGGCATCTAACTGTGAGAATAGGAGAGCACAAAAGTGCAATTAGAAATTGAGTGGTTACCTCATCAGTGGCCCGACATTTTAATGAAGCAGGACATCGGGTCTCACAACTACAATTTTTGGGCATAGAGCAGGTTAAAGTCCCATCCAGAGGGGGTAACAGGTTCAAACTTTTAAGCCAAAGTATTGGATATACAAGTTAGATTCACTGTTTCCAAATGGCATGAATGATGATAGAGATTTTACCTGCTTTAGATTATATATTTAGTCTAACATTTTCTGCTGGAAAAATCTATCTTTGTCTTTTTGTTCTAGTTCTAGTTCTATTTTTATACATATTTTTATAGTTTTTCCACACACGAGAAGGGTGACAGATCTGGAATAATAGGGAGTTCCTCAAGTTCAGTCCATTAAGAAACAGACTCACAGCGGATACAACGATTTGTTTAGTTAATTGTTTGGTCGCTATATTTTTTATTTTGTAACCATACTATGAACTCGGGATTGGCTATGGTTTGCCCTCTGTCAATGGACTGGTTTACATCAATATATTTTTTTATTTTTTCAGTTTTTGAGTATGTTGATACACACATCCATGAATCTCAGGGAATTTCCCCGGGACCCATGAGTCTGGTAACCCACACTCTTTTTTATTTTTCCTATTTATTATTTTTTGAAATGTATTTATTATTTCATATTTTTTTATTATTATTACATATTGTTTTTGTTTATATTTTATTCTGTTTTTTTGTTATATATGGGGCCCCATATGTATATTATTTATATATGACTATATGTTAACACTGTTTATTCTACT
>OW240913.1:125152554-125271851 GCA_933207985.1 Pelobates cultripes | reverse complement strand
GAGGGGGGAATAAGAAGAGGGGAGGGAGGGGAATAAGAAGAGGGGAGGGAATAAGAAGAGGGGAGGGGGGAATAAGAAGAAGGGGAGGGGGGGAATAAGAAGAAGGGGCAGCTCTATAGGACAGGGGCCAAGACAGGGAGCTCTTTCACACTACGCGCGCACACACACACAATGCATCCCTATACATACACAGAAACACAACATGCTTCCCTTACACACAGAGAAACACACAATGCATCCATTACACACACACACACAATGCAACCCTTACACACAAAGACAATGCATCCTTTGCACACATACACAGAAACAGACAATGCAAACCCATACACACACATGCAAACACACACACTTCTTTTCTTACATACACACAGAAACACAATGCATCTCATGCACACACATACACACACACACCTTGCATCCCTTATGCATACAAACACAGATTCACACAATGCATCCCTTACACACAACCAGAAACACATAATACATCCCTTATACACAAATACACACTGCTTCCACTACACACAAACACACTGCATCACCTGCACAAACTGGTAACCCTAAACACTACATACCATAAGCACACATATTAGATCCTCTACAATAACACATAACACATCCCCTACACACTCCACTCCCTGTGAGCAAACTCATGGGTGGGTGGGACTTATGAGTGGGCCTTATGGGCATACTCACCGTCAGGCCCTGGGGCCCAGACCTTGAGCTGTGTAAGGGGCCCCCAAAAAATTGAGCTGCTTCCAATTCTCCCAGAACATTGAATTTTGTGACCACAGTTGCAAACAGCCTCCAGAGATCCTGTTCTACACCAGACCAGTGGAGCCAAACTGCAGCCCATCATCATCCTCATCTGCTTGTAAGTAGGCAATCTAGTATATTATTAGTGACACTAATCTATAATTTACCTCACATTAAAGGGACACTATAGCTTAATGAAGTGGTTCTGGTGTCTATAGCTGGTCCCTGCAGGCTTTTTAATGTAAACACACACTGTGTGCAGCACTGGCGTTAGTTCATATGGCAGATCATATGGGTGGGGCATTGTGATGTGACATGTGGGGGCAGCAAATTTTTATTTTGTCTAGGGCGGCAAAAATCCTTGCACCGGCTCTGATCCTGGGCAGGTGCACCAGTCTACTTGACTGGTTTTGCCCCCCAGGCCTAAGGCTGCCAGCCCTCCCCTGGCCGCTGGGGAGGTCTTTTGGCGGCCGCTGGCGGACTTGTCCTGGCGGCCGCTGAGGGAGCTGCGCGAGCTGCGCTGGCTCTGCTCCCCAGCACGCAGCTGAATGAGACCGGCGCCGGAATATGACGTCATATTCCGGCGCCAGTCTTATTCAGCAGCGCGCGAGGGCGGGAGGGCACTAACACAGGAAGCACCTCTAGTGACTGTCTGAGTGACTGTCACTAGCAGTGTCACTTTGAAGCAATGTAAACACTGCCTTTTGTCTGAAAAGTCAGTGTTTACGTTGAAAAGCCTGTAGGGACATGCTATAGACACCAGTACCACCACATTAAGCTGTGTGTGTGCATCTGCTAGTGAGTGAGCTTGCTTGCATGCGTGTGCCTGCTAGTGAGTGAGCTTGTGTTTTTATGTCAATGAGCTGATGTATATCAGTAAGATTGTTTGTCTATGAGGCTGTGTATCAATGAGCTTGTGTGTGTCACTGAAATGTCAGTGAAATTGCCTGTGTCTGCATGTGCGTATGCTTACTGTATAATTAAACGTTTTACCCTGAAAGGACCATTATTTTATATTAGAAAAAGCAATATATATATATATATATATATATATATATGTATATATATATATATTACTCAATCATCTGTCCTGGCAAGACATAGCCTTACATATTACACGCGACAATATATGGCGCAGTGACTTATGGGGCTGGCACAAATTTTTTTTCCAGGGCTGCTTTGTATCCCCAGTCCGGCCCTGCCTCCATGTGCACGCTAGAGGTAGCCTGACTGTCATTAGGTACAGAGATGAGATCCTCAGACCCCTTGTGAGACCATATGTTGGTGCAGTTGGTCCTGGGTTCCTCATAATGCAAGGCAATGCTAGACCTCATGTGGCTGGAGTGTATCAGCAGTTCCTGCAAGACGAAGGCATTGATGCTATGTACTGGCCCGCCCGTTCCCCAGACCTGAATCCAATTGAGCACATCTGGGACATCATGTCTCGCTCCATCCACGTCACGTTGCACCACAGACTGTCCAGGAGTTGGCAGATGCTTTAGTCCAGGTCTTGGAGGAGATTCCTCAGGAGACCATCCGCCACAAGGATGGAACATGAGCATGCACAGGCATTGTAGGGAGGTCATACAAGCACGTGGAAGCCACACACACTACTGAGCCTCATTTTGACTTGTTTTAAAGACATTACATCAAAGTTGGAGCAGCCTGTAGTGTGTTTTTCCACTTTAATTTTGAGTGTGGCTCCAAATCAAGACCTCCATGATTTGATAAATTTGATTTCCATTTTTTAATTTTTGTGTGATTTTGTTGTCAGCACATTCAACTATGTAAAGAACAAAGTATTTCAGAAGAATATTTAATTCATTCAGATCTAGGATGTTATTTTTGTGTTCCCTTAATTTTTTGAGCAGTGTAAGTGCTAGGAACAGAGAGTGTGGAACTTCATTTGCTGCAGAAGCCAGGTCTTCATCTTATGAAACCTTAATGGGACACCCGACTGCCCAAATACATAAGAATCACTGTTTAAATGATATAACTCCAACAAAAACATACATGTATTTAATTATTTAAAAAAAAATTAATTAGGGGTACAGCTAAAAACAGATTGTAAAAGCTGGAGATATCTTGTCTGTTCCCCTTCTACAGCAGCAGTGTCCTTCTATGGCTGTGTAATCACAGACTTTCCAATGCAGCTCAATGAGAGGTTTTTGCAAGGCAGGTGCTCTTGGCAAATATCTGCTTCTTGAGTTTAACTCCACTGAGCTAAATTACCAGGAAGTAACGGTACCAGTTGTCTGATTAATAGTCAGGGTGGTGTAAAAAGGTAAATGTTTTTCAATATCTTGTTGAAATCAGCACATTTTACACATTGCAGTTCTCTGGACTAAGTTCAAAAGGGACACAGCACCCAGACCACTTCAATTAGCTAAAGTAGTCCGAGTGCCTACAGACAGTGTCCCTTTAAGTCTTAGGAAACATTTGAGTACAATTTAGAAAAAGTATTTTTGACAACTACTGATGTACATTAAAAATAATATATACATTTATGAACATAGAGATTCCCTTTAAAGAATCCCCATTAAACGTTGCTCAATTACTGCAAATCTTTAGCTTCTGTAAACAAACAGCAGAATTTTAATATTGTTACTCTACTGTTTTCAATAGGAGCACATAGCCCAGTAGTGGCTTAAAGGAACACTCCAGTGTAATGAAGTTGTTATGGTGCCAGGAAGTCTCTTGCACTTACTCACCTTAAGGGCTTAAAACGCTTTAACCCCTTAAGGTGAGCCAGTGCCAGAGACCTCCTGGCACCATAACAACTGAATTTCAATAAAATCGTAATGGTGCTCAAACTGGTCCATTAAAATTTAATAAAAAGAGAAAACAACATGGTGTTCCTTGCACCATGACCAGTGCAAGGGGTATAGATGGTCAAGGTGCTTGAAGTATCCTCTTAATTTGGAGCCAAGCTCGAGAAATCAATAATGCCAGGTCACATATGTGTTCCCCTGACACACCCACTTGCCAGGTTTAATATTCTCTCATCCACCGCCCTGCTGCTCACTGTTGATTTATGGCAGAGGAATTGGAAGATCTGCAGCAATACTTAGTGTTAAAAGAATGCTCCACACACAGTTTGCTGAAGTGCTTAATGGCTCTGGAGTCTGTTGTATATTTTACAGTTTATAAAAGTGCCAATTTCAATACTTTTCTGATTGACAGCTAGTGAGGTTTTCTACAGCTTCCGTTAGCTCCAGAAAGCTTTCAGAAGTTGCAGGCTCACGGTGCTTGCACGCACCTGCCTTTCAATGGCTACTGTATTACAGCTAATTGGGAAGATTAGGAAAGCCACGCTCGCCGGAGCATGCGTGTTTATGCCTGCACCCATAGGCTTCACAGTTAAAAACCTCATATTAAAGTATTCCCCAGCACAGGCAAGAAGTAGGTCATGCAAAGGCTGCAGACAAGAGATCTACAGGTTTTCCAGGCTGTTTATAGCTAAACCCCCAAAAAAGAAAATGCATAAAAATATAAATGAATTTTTATATTGCAGTGGAGTGTTACTTTAAAGTGGAACTTATAATGCACTCCCTAGCAGCATTCTACGAAAACGACATAACATCACACGTTGCAAGCATGCTGCATAAATGCAATGCTAGGATGCGCAAGAGTTGTAGGAAAAGCTGTATTTGCTGTCAAAGAGCGACAGCTCTTTTCTCAACTGTCAGGGACAGAGCTGCTGAACTCCCATCTCCTCTCCCTCCTCACTGCTGACAAATCTAACTATGCAATGGGAGAAGGCAAATATTTGAACCAGCAAGTAACAACGTACGTGTGTGTGTATAAAGAATTGAGACCCATTAGGTTTTTTGTTTTTTTGCAATCTCATACTACAACTGTTTGAATTATTTATTTGCACATCAATCTACACTCAATATGCTGTAATGACAAAGCAAAAAACTGATTTTTGACACCATTGCAAATATATTAAACAGAAAAAAAGAAACTATCACATTGACGTAAGTATTCAATACTTGACTCAATACTTAGTTGAAGACCTTTGGCAGCAATTAAAGCCTCAAGTCTTTTTGGGTAGGATGTGACAAGCTTTGTAGCACAGGACATGGGTAGTTTCTGCCAATTATCTCTGCTGCTCCTCTCAAGCTCTGTCAGGTTGGATGGGGATTGTCGGTGGACAGCTGTTTTCAGGACTTTGATTTGGCTGTGTGCTTACAGCCAATGTCCTGTTGGAAGATGAACCTTCAGCAAAGTCTGCCTTCAAGTGTGCTTTGGATCAGGTTTTTATTAAGGATATCTACAGTATTTTTCTGTATTTCGGGTGATGAGAAGTGCCCGGTTTCCTGAAGACACGATGGTTTAAATTAAGGCCAAACAATTCAATCTTCATTACATCAAAGCTGAGAATCTTGTTTCTCACAGTCTGAGTCCTTTAAGTGCTTTTTTGCAAATTACTTTCATGTGTCCTGTAGTGAGGAGAGGCTTGTGTCTAACCATTCTGCCGTAAAGACCCGATCTGT
The DNA here is from genome assembly GCA_933207985.1 of Pelobates cultripes. Taxonomy (NCBI): domain Eukaryota; kingdom Metazoa; phylum Chordata; class Amphibia; order Anura; family Pelobatidae; genus Pelobates; species Pelobates cultripes. The sequence goes on along the minus strand of OW240913.1, from coordinate 125,266,596 downwards.
GGCATGTTGCAGTGATGGTTGTCCTTCTCCCATCTCTCCCCACATGATTTCTGGAGCTCACATAAGGTTCTTGGTCATCTTTCTTACCAAGGCCAGTGTCCCCCCATTGCCCAGTTTGACTGGGCAACTGGTTCCTGGTTGTTCCAAACTTCTTCTGTTTAATTATAAAGGCCACTGTACTCTGAGGAACCTTCATTGCAGCCAAAGTTTCTTTTCAAGCCTTCCACTATGCACATATAGACTCCTACCACCCTGATCACTTCTAAAAGCAGAATTGTTGAAGTAATCGTTTGCGACATCCCAAAAAGAGGCAGCGGGTTTTAGGTGCAGTGAATCCTCTAATTTTGTTTTCGCAAATTATAAAAATAAAAAATAAAAAAAAAGATATTGATCTTCAAAATTCCTGCAGCTGCACAGCTTAGAGAGGAAGTCTAAGGCTACCAGCAGTCCCTTTTCAGACCAGCAGCCTCTCATGCTGGTCTGTGGAGTTTGATCTTATCTAATAAACCACTGTCCAGCAGGTGCTTAAGGATATGTAGTTTATGCCCCAGCTGCAGTTCAATTCAGCCGCCATACCGCTCTCTTAAATTTATACACACTGCCTGATTTTTTTGTGTATGTTTTGTGTTAAGGCCTGTTAAATACTCTGTACACCATGATAATGGCGTGATGAATAACTTATAATTATAACTAGTAATTATACTGTGTCTTCATACATTCAACTGCAAAAATTGGGTTCTTTGTGTTGAATTGTGTTGATAGTTCCACACAGACATGGGGGCCCATGTACTTCTTTTAGCCATCAAAAGTCCTTCAATGCATTGGGTATGAGTGGCATTTATATAGATATATATATAGAATCCCTTATGGTACAGTTTGCAATCAAATAGGTCTTTACTTTTTTAAAAGGCAGCGTTCTATCAGATCAGAACTCCTGCACCTGATTTTTTACAAAGTACCACTAATAAATGTTATAGCCACTTATCTCTAAAAATCACTATTTTATTCAGCAAGGAACCCTAATATTACCCACTTAGGCACATTTAACATGACGTTTGTTATATTATTTATAGATTAATGCTAGCGGATAAACCTCCTTTCTTATACTGGGAACAATACAAAAAGATTACACACAGAGAGGTGTCAGAGAATGTGTGTTAAGAGCAGAGTTAGGCTCTGACGTCAACATTAAGAGAAACTCAATATTCTAAATGATCTCATCCCATTCTATTAATATTAATAAGTAGCGCAGCACACACGGAGCAGGAATGAACTGGCCTGTTGTAGACCCGATAGGACACTGACCTGCATGGAATCGGTATCTCCGGTATCCTGGTCCCCGGGTAGTTCTCGTTGATCTTCCCGGGGTTCCCTATACCGCGCTCCCGAGAGCAGCACCACCACTGGCGCGAACGCGCGTGTCCGCGTACAGGACACGAGTGCGCGCACAGCGAGAGGCGTAAACAATAACACGCGCAAAATACTGTAGTAACAGTTCCATCTTCTGCCGCCTGGATGCATCAGGTATTCCCCATGTCCTCTACCCGACCACTGCCTGGCTCTACACGCACACTCTATAGGGGGTTATTAACTAAACAGTGAATTACGGCTATGTGGAAACCAAACAGTAAAATTTAGATTGAAAAAAAGAATTACAGTCTGTGCATTATTTTCTAAATCAATATTTTTTTGCCTGCATTTAATGTGATTCACTATAATTTGAAGTTTACTGCAATAACTCCTACCTGTATGCACTGACAAGATGTATGAACACCCATCCCATGCATCATACAGGTATATTACTATTATATAATACAGCAACAAAGTAAATGTATTGCTTAGCAATAAGAGCTGCACTACACACAAACAAACATACACATTTCTTAGATAGGGATTGCATATATTAAACATTTGATATTTTTACTGAATATATAGGCCAAAAAGTGATCTTTGTCAAGTATAATTCAGCCAGCCACATGGGTGTGTTATCTACTAATGTGGGAATGCATGAATAATTTTAAAAAATAAATAAAAATCTAACATTTATTAAATTGGCTGTTTTGATCCAGTTTGCAATCCTCCACAAATTCCCAGTTAAGTGTGTAATAATAATAATCATGGTTGACTGGAATATAATTAACAAATGACATGACTCAGTTGCAACCTGTGTGTCATCCTTACTGGGCTTTTCCATAGCATCAGTTTGTCCCATTCACTTCCTAATACAATAAATTACCAATTAAAGGGAACACATTATGCAGAATGTAATCCAGTCTCATTATATAGATAATGCATTAAAATTGTACAAAAAAAAGGGGTGCGTGATCTGGACGCCATCAAAGATGATTCACCTCGTGGCATATAAGAGCACCTTCCCTGCAAACAAATAGCACATTTGTGGCAAATGGGGAAGAACTCAGGGTCCCTTCAAGACCCCAATCGCATGAAAAGGACACATCAGCCTTCTTGAGGCAGTACTTCTCAACCCCAGCAGATCTCACCTCACAGCCGCCACGTGCAATAAGCCCATGAGCCTCAGATAGCCCAAAACAGCCACCCCAAGCTCGGAGGTAAAGTCAGGGGAGCAACCGGACAAATCTCACTGGGTGGTCATGCTCTATAACGTTCCCACTAAAGAATACCTCAGACAGGCAAACTCAGACTTGCAAGCATCCGTACGGACTGACATCCAGATGGTTAGAAAAGACCTGCAGGTTCTCACAGGAAGAGTGGGCTGCATCAAGGCCATATGTGACTGTCATGGCTGCCCAAACCATGACCTTAGCCGAATTGCAAAATTCACCAACCATATCAAGAAACTGGTCTTTCATGTAGAAGATCTGTACAACCATGGTCGTCGGCATAATCAAAGGCTCCGTGGCCTACTGGAGCTGGAATGATCACCAGAACAATTGAGGGGGAACATATTATGCAGAATGTAATCCAGTCTCATTATATAGATAATGCATTAAAATTGTACAAAAAAAGGGGTGCGTGATTTGGACGCCATCAAAGATGAAGCTCGTGGCATATAAGAGCACCTTCCCTGCAAACACATAGCACATTTGTGGCAAAGAACTCAGGGTCCCTTGAAGACCCCAATCGCATGAAAAGGACACATCAGCCTTCTTGAGGCAGTACTTCTCAACCCCAGCAGATCTCACCTCACAATCGCCACGTGCAATAAGCCCATGAGCCTCAGATAGCCCAAAACAGCCAGAAACTGGTAGAAACTGGAATAATCACTAGAACAATTGAGGGATGTCCTCAGGGAAATCATTGATATCCTGCTGGAATGCCATCCGCAGACTGAAATTGTCTTTGAACGGGCACCCAGGGCCCTGCGCCTTCGAAGTCCGCCAGACACCCCACCTCGAGACACAATCTGCTGTCTTTATTTCTACAGCCTAAAGTAGGAAATCGTCCAAAGAACCAGAAAAACGTGTGACATAGTATATCAATAATCTACCCTACAACTCCTCGCTAACCTGAACCCAGCAACACTGACATATTGGAGAGCTTTGACACCTTTGACAATAGTCCTACAAACACAGAAAGTGAGATAGAGTTGGTAAATACCCACGAGCCTTTTATTCACGCAAAGACTGGATGCCAGCTAATCCTTACCCATCGGGGCATTGTGGACCTTGGCACAACTCTAAAACTGCCACCCATTAAATGGACACTATAATCATCAGACCAACTTATTGCATTTGTTCTGGTGAGTATAATTATTCCCTTCAGGCTTTTTGCAGCAAACACTGTCTTTTCAGAGAAAATGCAGTGTTTACATTACAACCTTGGCCCCCACTGGCCACTCCTCATATGGCTGCTAGAGGTGCTTCCTGGGGCCATTCAGTGTCTACATGGAGACACTGAACTTTCCTCATAGAGATGCATTGATTCAATGCATCTCTATGAGGAGATGCTGATATGCCATGGCTGTGTTTGACCTGTGCTTGCTCTGCCCCTGATCTACCTCCTATGGGAAAGCATTGTGATAGGCTCAGAGAATCACTTCTTATGATGTCAGCCAAGTAGGCTGGTCAGGGGCAGAGCTAGCAGCTGCAGACGTGAACAAAAGTAAGATTTTACTATGTTTAGGAGTAGCAGGGGGGGCTAGGTGGTGTTTTTAAAGTTTAGGGTCAAGAGTACATGTTTGTATTCCTGACCCTATAGTGTTCCTTTAATATGAAGTGGCCTAACCTTCTAGATTTCTACAGTGCAACCCTCCTGCAACATCAATGGGTGCCCTACCAGTGAGGCCTAGCAGGGGATGGCAGGTCGCTTTGTGGCATGCTGCTGTAACCTATTTACCTACTCTCTTGGGAGGAAGAACGAAGCAGGTATCTGCTACCTTATCAATCAACACAAGAGAGCCACATCGGGACCAACTCAATACCAAGCACCAGAAACTACTGCATTGCCCAGTATACATGAGTATGGGATTATTGGCATACCTGCTCACCCAGAGGACACCATAGTACAGCCAATGTTAAAGAGCACAACTATGAGAACTGTGAGAATATTTATGAGGTGATAAATATTAAAATAATATTTTCATAAAAAATTAAATTTTTATTATATCAAAAATGTATAAACTGGCACTGTTTCCCCGATTAATGATTTAAAGCCAAGAATTACCCATTATTTTAATTCTCTTAGATCCTAGAGGAAGTTTCACCAGAAGATTTTTACTTCACACGTTAATCACAAATTAATTATAAAAATATAATTTATTGTGACAATAATAATAAAAATAATATATGTAACATGTTTGAGAATAATCAGTGAATATTTAGGTATAACAAGTATAGGTTTACCACAATATAGACAGCTAAAAGCAGCAGTTATATAGATATATCACACACCAAAACTGTATACTTCTATTTCATTTTTGTTTTTCGCAATTTCTGTTTCATTTTCACACCTCATACCACTAACATGAATCCTAATATAACCATACTGTTATTCTTAATAACCCTTTTCTCAATCAAATTTTGTTCACACCACTACCAGCATAAGCACACACCTCAAACTGGAACACAAACTATAATACACCATGGCCTGCTCTGTTCCTTTAACTTATCTGCTGAGTGCTGGTGGAGAGTTATAAAAAATAGCCTTCCTACCCCCAACTCACAAAATTATAAATTATCCCATTCACTATATGGCCAAACAAAAATGATGTCCAAATTCCTACTCCTTATGTTACTTGCCCTTGCAAATGATGTGGAGTCTAACCCTGGTCCCTCAGCTAATTCTAGTCCTAATCTCCCCACTAAAAAAGGCCTCTCTTTTGTGCACTGCAGTATCTGTAGTTTACTCCCTAAACTGGATGCACTGCAAGCCTGGTGTTCCCATTACAAACCAAAAATCATTGTGCTCTCAGAATCATGGTTAACAGCTAAAATACCAGACACCGCCATTGCAATACAGGGTTATTCATGTTTTGGAAATGACAGAGCAAAGAGAGGAGGAGGCATTGTTATTTATGTTGACAATTCCATAATTTTTACCCCTATACAAAACCTTAGTCCTCCTGCCATCTTTGATTTCCTTTCTGGCACAATTGAGATCTCGTGCAGTAAATCAATCATTTTTGCAGGAATCTACCGCCCACCTAGCTCCCCTGTGCATTCCCTTTCTGACATAGCCCATCTCCTTAGTGAAACCATAGCTCAAAACCCAAAAAGTGAACTGTTGGTCTTTGGAGATTTTAATATTGATTGGCTGAACCCTAAAAATAATAGTTCTTGCACACTGTTTAAGACTTTGCAGCTAACGCAATTAATCTCCTCCCCAACTCGCATAAACATTAAAAGCCATAATCATACCCTGCTCGATTGGATTCTCTTAACTTCTCCTGATAGAATCCAGGAGGTTGGTGTTCTCCCAGGTTCAGTAATCACTGTTTAGTGTACTGCGTGCGCAAAATAAAGGCTATTAAATCCTCTCCCAAGGTTAAAATAACTAGGTCCTTCAAAAGATTTAATCTTCAATCCTTTCTAAATGACATCAAGAACCTCTAATGGCACAGATTAAACATTATCCCAGATCTAGACTGTGCTGTTGAATACTTTCAGTCTGAACTCCTACAAGTTTGGAATTTGCATGCTCCGCTGCGTAAGGTGAGGGTAAAAGGAGCACATATGAACTGGATCACAGCTGACCTCATCCAAATGTACCAATTTCGGGATTCTTTGTGGTCAAAGTTTAAGCATACTGGCTCTATGAATGATCACTTTGCATATAGACAATGGCGAAATATATGCATAAAACAGACAAAATTGGCCAAGGCCCAATATTTCTATGAAAATCTGAACAACAACATCTCAAACCCTAGAAACTTTTGGAAAGTCATAAATAAACTACAAACTCCCCCAATCCACTCCCAACCCTCCACTGTCAAAATAGGTAACCAAACCCTGCAACTTCCCTTAGATGTAGCAAATGCCTTTAACAATTATTTTGTCGGATGCTCTACTGCCCTGATTGCCAAGCTAATAAATGACACACATCCTGAAACAACAAATGTGGATCAGGTCACACTAAATTTGCAAAGGCCCAATATAGGCAAGTTTATTTTTAGACCTGTACCTGTTAGTGTAATTAAAAAAACATCTTAATCTAAAAATGAAAAACCAGTCCGGACCTGATCAAATCCCAGCAATGCTGTTGAAGCTCAGTGCGCCGGCAATTGCTAAACCCGTCTCAACTCTAATTAACAAATCCTTGGTGTCTGGATACCCAAACTTTGGAAGACTGTGAGAGTAGTGCCTATCCATAAAAGTGGTGACACTACTTTGGCTTCTAACTATCGCCCAATATCATTGCTCCCGGTATTGTCAAAAATCTTAGAAAAATGTGTCCATACGCAACTTTGTGAGTACTACCAACAATTAAACTATCTGACCCCTGATCAATCGGGCTTTCGCCAGAATCACTCCACTACAACTGCCCCCCTAAAAGTTTGCAGTGACATCCAAACTGGCATGGAACAAGGAGCCCTAACTGGAGCAATTTTCCTTGATTTTGCTAAGGCTTTTGACACAATAGACAACGACATTCTACTGCACAAACTCAAAAACTCAGGTATTGGTGATAGTTCGCTAAACTGGTTTCGATCGTATGTATCAGATCGCTCGCAATATGTGTCCATTTCTGACAGCAACTCCCTCCCTCTCCCAGTCACGTATGGTGTTCCCCAGGGTTCCATTCTCGGCCCTTTACTATTTACATTATTTATAAATGATCTGCCAAATGTCTGCCAATCCTCAAATGTACACATGTACGCAGATGACACGGTAATCCATGATCCATGATCTTTGGAACAGTACTTAAATTACACAATTCCCACCTATCCATCAAAACAAATGCAAATGGCACACTGACCGCAGTCCACTCTTTCAATTACTTGGATATGATATTAGACCCCAATCTATCTTTTGGCCTGCACATAGAAAAGCTTGCATCTAAACTTTATCCAAGACTAGGTGCCCTGTACAGAAACAAAGCCTGCCTAAGCCCTACAGTAAAGGAAAAGATTGTACAGCAAATGCTGATGCCAATCATTGATTATGGGGATGTAGTATATGCATCTGCATCGCAATCCCACATGAATAAACTCAACACATTGTATAACTCGTTCTGCCGATTTGTGCTACAATGTAATTATAGTACCCACCATTGTGACATGCTAAAAGAACTAAACTGGCTGTCGCTGGAATCCAGACGCACCCTTCATCTTTCCTGCCTTGTTTTTAAGAGCTTTTCTGGGAAACTCCCACCCTACATGAACAAAATGCTTTCCCCAGCTGTTCCCACTTCCTATAAGCTCTGATCCAGTACCAACACTTTACTTAGTCTACCTCAGTACAAAAAGAAAGCGGCCCGATCCTCCTTTTCCTATAGAGCACCGCAATTGTGGAACGACCTCCCGCACAATTTAAAATCTTCCCTAAGCCTAAAGTCCTTTAAGAGATCCCTCTCTACATACCTCAAAACAGAATGCACGTGTCATGGTTGATTATATATTTCCTGCCTGTTCTATGTTAAATTTTGTATATATTGTGTATTAATATTGTTTTTGTATTTTGTTGTACCCTAATGTAACAATGCAATGATTTGTGGACCCAGGACATACTTGAAAAAGAAAGAAATCTCAATGTATCTTTCCTGGTAAAATATTTTATAAATAATAATAAATAATAATATGCAGCAACAGTTGTCAACAAGATTTACGACAGGACACTTAATTTAGAAACCAAATTAACAGAGAAAACAGCTTTTCACAGCAGCACAGCGTAAAGCAATAAAAACTTTGGCTGACAGTCAAATCACAATTAATTAACTCTTTCACTGCTAGCTACAATCCTCATAGGCAAGATATCCTATTATATTGCAATTTTACAACTACAATAATTTTCATACCAGATCACTCACCATTCCTATGTCCATCCAATAAGAATAATTCCAACCAGATTTTATGTTTGCAGAATTTTAACTTTCCTAATTAAGATTCACTATCTCTAAATTAAATAAGCTAATATATTTGGATAATTGCCTGGTATTCTATTTTTAAATTTAAAAGTAATATAGAGTTCATTGATCCACCTGCAGGAATGGAATTCCGAATTCTATATATTATTAACGAATCATGACTCCTTAATGTTTGGAATAACCAGCTTTTATCCAAGTATATTCTGCCTTTTAGTAAAATCAATTCATTTAATTTAATAAAACCAGCATAATTACCAGTTAGGTTGTAGATTTTCTAGCAGATGTGTAGATATGTCCCAGGAATTTTGAATGCAAGTATGATGTATAGATAACTGTATGGAAATAGAAGAGTTCTGAAGTTGTGTTAGTTGGAAAAGTATAAAGAGTTAGGTGTGTCCGGCTTTGGCTCCAGATGTCAGAGTGTCCAAGAGAGTTTTTGAGAGTGGGAGTCTTGATAGTCAGTAGATGCCGGAATTACATCACCAAAATTTCTTGTCAGAGGGTCCATTTACTTTTTTGTATAGTGGTTTAACTGAATTTCATGATGCATTTTACGTCATTTTCGTTATCTCTTACGGCTACTATACATCACAGAACCGGTCATCTTTAAAGCATTTGGTTGGTTTTCAACCAGCCAGAGCGTCTGTTTTTTCGATCGTAATGTAGCCTTAGTTTTACCTTTTTTTACAATGCAACTCCATGAATATAACTATTATATCCATGAATATTCTATATTATTAACTTAGTACTAATTATATATGATTAATATAATAGTAAATTATATGCGGATATAGTGTGTGTATGTATATATACATACACACACTATATCCGCATATAATTTACTATTATTATATTAATATATTTGTCTCTGGGTATTTGTCTCTGGGTTGTAACACTCAACCCCCCTTTTGCTGCAAACATCATGCCTTATCTCTTGTCTTGATTACATAAGTCGCATTCCTTAGCTCAGATGTGAATGAATAGAGTTATAGAGAGAAAAAACAACAACTTTGTGTCTGACTTTGCCTTGTAATACAAAATGGAGTCACCTCTGTTCTGATGGTGACTTACAGTATACACTTTTAATTTCTATTTTAACACAAAATGTCAGCCAGTATAAATATACTGACAGAACAGATTGGTTCCAGAATGGCTTCCTAACACAACGTTCCTGAATGAGTTGTATTCTGCCTTACCATGGTTGCCCTCCGGTGACAAACAATAATTAGTTGTCCTCCTCTGCTAGATGATATAACCCCATTAATCTTAGGGAAGCCTGAGGTAGGTGGCTGAGGGGGCTCTCAGATTACTTAACATTATTTATGATTTATTTCAGTAATACGCTTATTTTAGGTTCCTCCATCTTTTAAGTATTTTATTTGCTTTGTCTTGCTTCATATGGGAACCCGCTTACTTACCATACACAGGGGACTGCTCCCCAATAGAAGTGTTCCGTTTGATATTCACAGTTACTCCTGACAGGGATGGGAGGACAAGGGAAGGAGACATTCATTGCTCACCCCCAAAAGGGTCTGGGGGGACTGATGTGAAGAGCTATGTAGACCCAACGCTAACACTGCGGCTTTCCTCACTCACTAGCCACTCACAACAGCTAGAAGAAGATCCACCCTACCCAGTTGCATGCTCAAAGCACTCTGCTTTTACACCCCTGGAACCCCTAACCGAATATAATGGAGGAATAGTGGCAAACAATGACTTTAGGCTGAGTTAAGGCAGCATGATGCGTGCTAAACCACCTAGTAACCCCATTGCCAATTGAACACACGCTACCTGCATTTGGCAGGCAACCACTCATAACATGCAGGCCCCACAATTAGGCCACGGAATCAGTAGAGGAGATCCAACTGTAGAGAACAGTTGGTCCTGAATGTAGGCAACATTTGACAGAGGACATTAATAGATGGAGACTGGTGATTATATGCACTGACTGAGGATGAGAAAATCCTCTGAAGCCCCCCAAAGCCAGTAAACTGTGAGTCCCACATATAAGAAAATAAAAATAAGACAAATAGTTCCCTCTGAATTTGTAGGAACTGTGGATGTATGGTGTGGACACCTTTCCTGGAGTAGAGAGTTTTTCAGCTTAACTTAGGAGTCAACCAATGCCCCCGGGGGCCAGACAGAATCCTGCTATGCATGTTCCGGTGGTTGGGGCCATTGCCGGCGCTCACTGATCCTCTGCCAGAAGTCTACAAGAAGCCAGTCAAACTTGGAGATGGTAGCAGCTCATCTCTGTATTCAGCATAGACTCCATCTAGCGTGGACACTGCATCCAGTTGGTCGTTGCTGGGGCTAGGGAAGAGATCTGGGGAACCTCCCAAGTGTGGACCGGAACTGCTCCCACCGGTCCAGGGGCAGGTAAGAAGGCTCTTGCACAATATTAGCTGCCCCCAAGCATAGACATACAATACATAGACGCCGCACGTCTATGGCATTGACTGCTGAGCAGCGAGAAATGCGGGCGCCATCTTGGACCAGGCGCCGCTCTACTCAATCTATTGAAGAACACTTGGAAAGTCCATGTAACGGCACCCCCAGGCATAAAAGGGTTAAACCGCTGTTTAGTAGATCTTCCCTTCCAGAGACACAGGCACAGCTACTGCAGAACACCAATCCGCCGAACAGGAAACCATATGAATGCTGTAAACAGCCGAATAGGAAAAAACATACGAATAGGTTTACACTCCTAGCAGTCGAACTGGAACAGCATACAATAAATCCTCCCAAGAACGAGACAAGGCTCTGTTTTGAGGGTCAAGCAGTGAACAGACAGAACTGTGGGTTTATTGTTCTTATATACACATTAGTACCACCCACAGGGTTTTGGAAAACAACCAATAAACACATACAATACACCCAGACACTCCCACACAAAATGCTCCCCTCTGCCTGTGATACAATTACCTTACACAATGGGTAATGTAATTATCACAAGCAGAGAAACACAATTTGTCCACATTATTCAGAATCAGCATACTCCAAATACAAACATATGTCAAAATCATCCAAATTGGTCCAGTGGTTCAAAAGATAGATCATAGTTCTTTGTGACCAAAGGAAGCATGGCTTTTCTGCCAAAAACCAGTTCCACAGAGTCTTCTATCCTGGAGATAATTGGGAAGTAATCCAATTATCTCCAAGGACAGAGGCAAAACTCCATTGAACACATGGCAGCAAAAGACAATAAAACACATAAAAACATATAACTGTGCAGCCATTGCACAAAACAGGTACATTCAACATATCCCCAGATAGCTCAGATCTGAGCGCACATTATTACTGAATGGCGCTCAGAGCACACACATACAGTTCAATTGCCATGGAGCCAAAGTCTTTCCCATAGTCTTTCATTATACGAATGGGCTCCATGGCATAGCTATCTGGGGTATCACCGCTCAAACAGGGCAAGCACCGAATGACCCGGCTTTCGAGTCTTCGCAGGGGAAAATCAAGCGTTTCAACATGGGGCCATAGTCTAAAGGCAGCAGGCGGGCAACCATGCTTCTCCAATGCACAGTGGCGAGATTGGTATTAACATTGTGTGCTGGGGTAGGGGTATTAACACGGTGTGTGCTGCGATAGGGGTATTAACACTGTGTGTGCTGGGATAGGGGTATTAACACTGTGTGTGCTGGAGTAGGGCTATTAACACTGTATGTGCTGGGATAGTGGTATTAACACTTTGTGCTGGGGTAGGGGTATTAACACTGTGTGTGTAGGGGTATTAAAGACTATAAGTGCTCCAAGTCATTCACTTACCTTTTGTGAGATGGACTTTCCAAGTGTTCTTCAATAGTTTGAGTAGAGCATCGCCCGGTCCAAGATGGCGCCCGCATTTCTCGACGATCGGCACGCAATGCGGCGTCTACGTATTCTATGTCTATGCCCCAAAGCACCTCCGGACCAGGAAATCAGCCGCCTCCCCCACCCCGGGCGCACCAGGCCCCATTTGCTGCAATGGAGAAAAATCTGCTCCTGGCAAGCTTTCAACTGCTGCTCCTTGTGACAGGTATGTTTGGATGCAAGAATTTTGCAGGATTGTCCCAGGTAGGACAAAGAGGGTTAAGAATGCATCCTCCTCTCCCCCCCCCCCCAAAAAAAGAAAACCTGTTGGACCAGAATCTTGATCTTTCCTCTACTTCTCAGTCATATATTTGGTATAGACAATTTGACTGACAAGGGAGAGTAGAATAGACCAGCACAGGAAGTCCTCATGCTGTTCCAAGCAGAGCAACCACAGTGCATATGCTGTGATTCCTATGGAAACAACCTAACTAGTGCTGTTAGTTATGGTAAGGCAGTATAGTGATAGTGATAGAATGATGTCACTCCTTTTAGACAGCAGCATGCTGGCAAAGAAGCCAATGTATCAGCGCCACTGAGGAGGTTTGCTCTGCTTTGGAAATAAAAGGACAGACCGGAGATGGGTACCAGCCACAAAGTTCTGAAGATAGTGGCACTGGAACGAGGTAAGGCGAGTATATCTCGAAAACTTCCATTGAATACGTAATGTATCTCTGTGATATATAATTAATTAAATGTATATGGGGGGAGATTTCAAGCAGGAAAGATGTCAGGAAGGGACATGGAGAACCGTGCTAGGAGCTTCACCCAGTGCTGGATTCCAGATAAGTATTATTTATAATTCTTATTTTTAATAGTTATGGGGGGAACTAAATAATTATGCTTAGTAGGGCATTCTTCAACATACGATTTAAAAAGGGTTGGAGTAACCCTTTAAGTTGTATTTAAGCATATTGTTCCTGGTCAAATCCTCTGAAAAAGTTATCAAATTTTTAAATTTGACAAGAGACTCTATGGATATGAAACCAACCAGAAACTTCTCCTGTTATAATAAATTTTAGTAACATGCAACGGTGTGTACTTCTATATTCCGCATCTCCAAGAAATGGTGACAATGCAGGAAAAAATGAAATGTCTTGACTACTGTAAGTCATTACAATCACCATATGCCATATTGCAAAAACAACAATTTTCCATTTGGTAGTTGTGATGCCTCACTTTGCATCCACTGAAACTTATTCTGGTAGTTTGACACCAGTTGATAAGCAGGCACAGATGAATACCAGGTGATAAGCAGGCACTGATGAATACACAACTAACCTATTGCCAGTGTTGGAATAGGACTCCTCAATCCACAACAAATTATAGCACATATATAATTTACAGATAGTTTATAGACTGGAACAGGGTTCTGTCGGATTATAAAGTGACACCTTTCAATATGACAATCTTTCCTATTTTGTTTGTTTGTCTGTCAGGGTTGATTTTATGCAAAATCACTGAGGTATGTTTCCTTGTTTTATAGTTCCCCCTTGAGGGGGGGAGAGAGGTCAGAGGCACTCTGTAGGTTTAAAGGACCACTATAGGCACCCAGACCACTTCAGCTCAAGTTTTAACCCTGCAGCTGAAAACATAGCAGTTTCACAGAAACCGCTATGTTTACACTGAGGGTTAATCCAGCCTCTAGTGGCTGTCTCACTGACAGCTACTAGAGGCCGCTTCCACAGTGAGAAGACGCAGACGTCCATAGGAAAGCATTGAGTAATGCTTTCCTATGAGCGTTTTTAATGCGCGTGCATCTCTGGCCAAGTGTGTACTTGGAGATATTCTGGAGAGTGATCTAATTCTTCAACCAAGATCTTTCTTTTCTACTGTTACAGGTAAGAGTCATCTCTGAAAATTTATTTTGATTTATATCATTATTGGAATTTTTTTTTTTTTAAACAAATACATAAATATCCACGTTATACAAACAATGACTTTGTGCGTAATTCAATTGAAACATATTTACAAAAAAAATTAGAAACTTATTTTTTTTAATGTTTATGTCTTTTATTTCCAAATTTTAGTATACAATATTTTAGACAAAAAACATACAATCGAAGTGTAAAGGTTACAAGATATTACAAGGTAATGAGAAAACAACATGAAGTATCTTACGGTAACACATGGTATCCCCACCGTTCCCTCTCTCTCTGCTCCCTGTCCTGTGTGGTATAGTTTCAGTGTTGAAGCGTATGATGGTTTTCAAGGCATAAGAATTTTATAGGGATCGTTGTCTCTACTTATACACTTGATTGGAGCTGCCCATGTCTGTGCAACTTCTTCCTGGCGAGCATTGTGTGTATCACACTTCTGGGTAGGGGGTCTTCATTGAGTTATTCCAAGTAAGGTGTGGAATGGGGTAGTGAATGAGTTGGCAAGGTGGGACAAAAGGGGGGTTGGCACAGCTGGGGTTGTATGGTGTTGAGTGGAATAGTAGTTGCAGATCGTTACCCCCGACCAAGAATCTAAGGCTAGTAGTTTGCGTGGGTGAGTTTAGAAGAGGTCAGTATTCCGACCTTGGCTCTCTGTTGGGGATCTACTTTTTGATTGTGTGGTTAACCACTGTTCCCATTGGGCCCAACCTTCCAGCTTTTTGTGGGGTCTCGTGGAGTTAGTGTGGGCCATTTTTTCGTATTGCCCATTGGTGGTAACCAGGATAGTGATGTCTAAGTAGTGTGGGTGATTTCCATTTCCTAGCAATGAGCAGATTCGCAGAGATTAGGATGTTAAAGACTAGGGTTTTTTGCGCAGGTGTTAGAGTTTTGGGCAACATGAACAGTACGTAGGTCTCAATGGAGCGAGGTATAGATTTGCTCACTACTTCCGTTAGCAGAGTGGCCACCATATCCCAGTAGGGTTGTAAGGCCGGGCACTTCTACCAGATATGTGTCATGTTGCCTCCTCCCTCCCCACATCTCCAACATGTGTCTTTTATGGTTTTGTATACTTTGGCTAGTTTCGAAGGTACCAGGTACCATCTTGTTAAAATCTTTCTAAGTAGTTTGATGTGGGACACGCAGTGGGTGAGGGATTTGTGTGCACTAAAGGCTGTAAGACACTTTTCCCGTGGAATAGTATATCCCAGCTCCCTTTCCCATGCAGTTGTGTAAGTCGGTAAAGACATCGTGTTGGATTTCAACAGTGAGTCGTAGCATACTGATATCACTCTCCGTTTGGGTATTTGACCTGTGCACATTTTCCCAATGGGTGACATGTTGTGGTGTTGGTTTACATTCCCTGAGGTTCGAGTTTTTTATGTGCGGTCAATTTAGGGATTCTAGCTTTACGTTGGCCATTGATGAACCGATCCGTCTGTCTCTGCAGGGTGGTAAAGAATTTCTTAGGGATGCCTATCAGTAGGGATCTGAATAGGAATTGAAGTTTAGGAAGTAGTGTCATCTTGAAGGCCGCTACTCGACCTAGCCATGTTTGCCCTTCCATTTTTCCATTTGTGTTCTAATGGTTATGGCCAATTTTGTGTAGTTGGCTTTGTAGAGATTGGTAGGGTTTTTTGTTAATGCGATCCCTAGGTATGAGATGTGGTCGGACCTACAGTCTAGATCGTATTGTTGTTTTAGGGTTTGTAGCAGTGTCTGGGGCGTGTTGATTGGTAGCGCCTGCGTTTTAGATTTGTTAAGTTTGTAGTAGGAGATTCTACCATACTCATCTAGTAAATCCATAAGGGATGGGAGAGAGGACTCTGGTTCTGTAATGGTTAGCAGCACATCGTCCGCAAAAAGACTAAGCTTGTGTTCTGTCTTACCTATCAGTACTCCCCTAATGTCTTTCTTTGCTCTAATTTGGGTTGCCAATGGTTTGAGTCCTAGGACATAAAGGAGAGGAGAGAGGGGGCACACTTGGCGTGTGCCGTTGGTGATGGAGAATCCCTCTGACATAAAGCCACCGTATAGCACTTGCGCTGTCGGCCGGTTGTTTAGGGCCTTTACCGCTGCTACAAACTGGGCCGGAAACCCGTATTTGTCCAGTGTGGCCTCCATGAAATTCCAACTCAACTGGTCAAAAGCTTTCTCTGCATCCAGAGAAAGCAGGAGACCCCTCTCGCCCCTCCGTCTCATTGATTCCATTATATCCAGCACTCGTCTAGTGTTGTCAGTGCCCTGTCTACCTTTCACAAACCCCCGATTGGTCTGGGTGCACAAGAGCGACCAGGGCAGCTGCCATCCTGTTTGCTATGATCTTAGCGAACAATTTAGCGTCCGAGTTTAAGAGGGAAATTGGGCGGAAATTTTTGCACCTGTCTGGGGCTTTACCTGGTTTGGGTAGGGTTATGATGGTAGCCCTCAGCATCTCTTGGGGCAATTGTAGGATTGCCTTGTTGAAGATTGATTGGAGGTGAGGGGTTAAGATCGGGCTGAAGGTTTTATATTAACTGTTTGGTAGGCCGTCAGGGCCAGGCGTTTTGTGGGCTGGCAAATGTGCAATTGCTTGCTCTATCTCTTCCTTGGTTATGGGGTTCATTAGGGATTCTTTTTGTGACTCAGTTAGTGTAGTGGTTTGTATCTTTGTGAGAGAGTCTTTGGCTTCATCCATGGTAGCCTGGTATTGTGAGGCATCTTCTGAGAGATTATAGAGGGATTCGTAAAACTTAGCAAATGTATTCCCTATTTCCAGTGGTGAGATATGTTTGTTGTCTAGATCGTTGAGAATGTAAGGGATCCTAGACTTAGCTTGTACACTTTTTACTGTGTTTGCTAACAATTTCCCTGCTCTTTTGCCCTGTGAGTACTGTACTTGCTTGAGTTTGTGCATGAGTCGGACAGTTTTTTTAACATGGCCTTCTCTTATTCTTGTTTGAAGGAGGATAATTTCCTCCTTGGTGCGGCTGGACGGCCTCTGTGCATTATCTTTGTTAAGGTCCTTCAAGGTTTCTTCCCAAACCCGTATCTGCCTTTCTGACGTCCGTTGAAGGTGTGACGCCTGTTTGATGAACAGGCCTCTCACCACTGCCTTATGAGCCAACCATATTGTGTGTTTTGACATGTCGGGAGTGGTATTTGTGGTGAAATATTGTGTGAGCTGAACAGTCACGTAATTTACAAACAAGGGATTACGTAAAAGGGTTTCATTAAGTCGCCATGGGGGTTTGTGTTTAAAGGCGAATTTGTCTGCCAGCGTCAGAGTTACGGGGTCATGATCCGACCATGTAATTTTCTCTATTACGCAATCTTGTACCTGGTTAAAGTGTGGGCCACTGATATAGAATCTGTCAATTCTCGTATAGCAATTATGCACCACGGAGAAATAAGTGTATTGTTTACCAGAGGGATATCGTATAGATTAGAGTTAGTGAGTATGGAGGTTAATCGTTTTGCGTCTCGTTTGAGTTGGGCTTCCCGAGCGGGAGATTTGGTGGAGGTGGAGTCTAAAGTGTAGTCTTGCACACAGTTGAAATCACCTCCTATGATCAATATCCCTTCACGAACCTTGTCTATTTTCTCTAGTACCCGGTTTAGAATATGAATCTGTTTCTCATTAGGGGTGTAAAGGTTGGCTATAGTGTATATTTGCTCATTGATCTTTGCCACTATTATCAGGTATCTGCCTTGGGTATCCCCAACTTTCCTGATCAGGGAAAAGGATAGTTGGTTGCTAAAGAGAGTTGACACTCCTCTGGATTTGTTGTCTGCTGTGGCGTGGAATTGGTATGGGTATTGGCGGATTTGAAGCCTCTCTGGGTCAGTATGTTTGAAGTGTGTCTCATGGAGACACAGTATGTCTCCTTGTAATTTTGATGCCTCTCTGTAGAGAGTGTGACGTTTCGCTGGGGTGTTCAGCCCCTTGACGTTATATGAGATTATCTTCATTGTGATATAGTTGTGGAACACGCGGGTATTGACCACATGATTTGTCAAGTTATGGGACTCTTGGTGTGGGGTAGGGACAGGGTTAAGGGGGAGAAGGGAAGGGGATACAAGAGAACAGGCAGGTACAACGCTGGTTATACCCTATGGGGTTAACCAATCCCGCCCGCCAGCGGGTTAGTGGTGGATCCGGTTATGCCGAGTGTAGCACTCGGTCCCTGGGGGTTTCTGGTGCTGTAGCACAGAGGGCTGTACAGGCGGAGTGTCGACTGTAGATAACTGGTATTTGTAACCCTCTCGACCTATAAAAAGTTAAGGTTGCAGTTAAAAGTTCACGGGGATGCAAGCGTACGGGGAGTGTCCAGGAGATGCCTCGACTGTGAGAAACCGAGGCCTGATGAACCCTCTCCCCCACCCCCGTTAGGGTCCATTCTGGATCTGAGTTCCCAGGTACCTGAGGTTACAAATCAAGAGACACCGGAGAACAGGTATGCGCGAAGTAGTCAGTCATAGACGTGAAACCTCTCCCAGTGTTCTTGCTTAGCATCCACCGGGTGAATGATGAGGCTTTGATTGGGTTGGGGCCGTGAAAAAAGAATAAGCCCCATGTGTCTCGCTGGCTGGCTTTGGTAGAGGAGATGGGTTGAACTCACCACTGTGTCTGTTCAGGAAGTCGGCGGGTAGGCTCAGGTGTGTGAGGAGTGACTCCGAGTGTTGATCTCCTGGGTCGGTGTGTTGTCTGTAGGGTCTTTCTGCTGCAGGTGCTGGGACGAGACAGTGGGGTGGTATGCAAGCGAGGTGCTCCGCGAGGGTTCCCAGGGCCCAGCGGACTAGCGGATGCCTTGCTTCTTGTTTTGTTGTAATCCGCTGGCTGGCCGTTGTAGTGAGGAGGTAGGTTCAGCTGGGGTTATGTCCCATTCTTGAAGGGGATGGAGACCTTCTTCTGGCGTGTAGAGAACCGTGGTTTGCCCATTTCTTGTCACCAACAACTTAGTGGGGAAACCCCAGCGATATGATATTTGCTGATTTCGCAATGCTCCCATTACGGCTGCAAACCCCCTTCTCTGAGCCAGTGTTGCTGGCGACACGTCAGCGAATATATGTATGTTCCGGAACTTTTCCGCCTTGTTATTGGTGTTGTGGCTGGCTTTGAGGATTTTTTATTTTATATGATGATAGTGGGCTCTCAATAACACATCTCTGGGCGCTGTTGGCGGTGCTGTTCTAGCTTTTGCCACTCTATGGATTCTATCTAGCAGAAACATTTCTGCCGGGATGTCAGGACACAGGTGTCGAAAGAGGTCCGCTACGTACGCTTGCAGGTCTCCCACCGGCACCGTCTCCGGAACTCCCCGCAGCCGCAGTTTGTTCTGGCGGGAACGATCTTCGAGATCTGCAAGTTTCGCTTCGTGCACATTAAGTCTGTTTTCCATGTGTTGTAGTTGGGCAGATAGAGATTCTTGGGCTGCAGCCTGTTCTGCTGATCTACTTTCCAGGACTGTCGTTCTGGATGTGACATCATGGATGTCTTTTTGTATACCTGCTTTGGCGGTTTGAAATTGGGCTATCAGTTGTGCTGACTGTGTGTCTATCATGGCTTGTAGCTTGGATTCTGTCAGCTGGCTGACGAGATGGTTATGGCCCTGGTTCGAGGTAAATGAATCACGGCTTTCCTCCAAGTCCTGGGCGCCATCTTCCTCGAGGCCTTCATATGGGCTCTGAGTTCCCGTCCGTTTTTTTGCCGAGAAGAACGCCATCTTGTCTGTCTTCTGTTTAGATTTGTGATGGTACATGCTAGTAAGTCCTCCTCAGGTATTGTGTCGGGGTAACCGCTGAGAATGTCGAGTTAGGGCTAGTTGTTATGTCCGCCCGTGGAGGAGCTGGGAGATTAGGCGGCCATTTCCCGCGGCGTTCAGCTCCGCCCCCCAAATTAGAAACTTATTTTAATTAATATATCATTAGTTCCCTTACTTGTTATGTGTATCAGATATCCAATCAGAAAAGTGTAAACTGCTTCTTCATACAGACATACCTACAGCCATACTGTAAATAATATTTTTTAAAATGTGAATATGATTATGGGTGGTTAAATGGTATAAAGTAGGACTATGATTATGGGTGGTTAAATGGTATAAAGTATGACGGGCATGAGATATCAATATCATAATAATATCATAAGCGGTTATCTTTGTTCAAATTACTCGGACTTATCTGGATCCCATTAATGACAAACATAAGAGTTTATAGCAAAGAAAAAAGTTACCTGCACACTAGCCCAAATCGCTGTGCATATTTAAAAAATGGAGGTTATTTACTAACTCCAATGGCCATTAGATGTAAGCCCACCTGCCATATCAAGGCAAACCTCTTAGGTGGGCCTTGCACTAATGATATAGAAATGTATGATGTATCAATCATCCAAAAGATAACCAGAGGTTCCTAAATAGATATACGAGCGCTCGGGAGAACAGATAATAAAACCACAGACACTTCGTCGTTTGTAGTTCAAAATCATCTTCTCAGAGCATCGTATATATAAAATGGCAATTAGTCTACTGTGCATGTTTGCATAAAAATAAGACCAAAGAAACAATGGTTTACTTGAAAAAGTGTTATTTACAAGGATAAAGCAAATGTAACATTTCATGAGAAAGAACCAGCTGCAGTAACTGCTGACAAAAGCAGAAGAAATTATATTTAACCCCTGCAGACGTGGAAGGACTTTACTAAAGCTAAGGCTGTAACCCTTTATGTACTTTTATCTATGACAATTCCCCTCTTTTGGTACCACAGGTGAGAGTTCTAGGCAATTTATATCCAGGTATACTATTTATACCTCTGGGACTTTAATTAGATCTTTACCTCGGTTCCCTAGCCATCTCACACCAAAGGAGCCATCAAAGAAGACTGGTCCAGATTTCTGTGGGTTACAGGACAATGTGTGCTATTAAAACCACATCTCATTTGGCAATACATCCATAGGTTAAAACAGGTAAGAAGAAAGAAAAGACATATCACAACAATTAGTAGGTGCAGTACTATGTTTAATACTCCTTTATCAGAGGGAGACCACCCTGTAAAAAACAATCATGTCCTGTATCTGCCACTATCTTGTTACCTATGCTGTGTAGTTTATTAGCAACTATGACTGTTCTTTTCTCTAGTTCATCTAAAGAGTGGTTAATGATGGCTAGATGTTCAGCTAGATGATCAGTATTGTTAACAACATCAATTAAGGATTGTAGAGAGACTGAAATGGTATCTAAACCCAGAGCTTGTGGGTGCCAGGTGGAGGTAATGATTAACTGCATCCAGGATGAAGGTAATCATATCATTGAACAACTTGAGCATTGTCAAGTTCTGAAAGCATCCTGCAAACGGCGTAGGGACTCTCAGAGGTTTGTTGGTATCTGGCTGAGAACATGTAAGGACACTGTCCAATCACACACACTTACAGAATGTTGAAGCATACAAGGCTCTTTTCAACCCCATATTAGTTACAAGTGACAACCATGTCAGCCTATCCCTTGAATTGTTAGTACATGCAAAGGTGTAGCGGTCAGTCATGTTCACCACCATACTAGCACTCACATTCACAGGTCGCTCTTTCAGACATCTCAATACCTTAGTCACGGTCTTTCCATCAAGGTCTCCCCAACCAAACTCTTCCATGCATGAAACCCACAAGAAATAGAAACATTTTGGAGCCATGTCACATTGAAAGTAGTCATGTCTTTGCTTAGGTACAGTCGACCCGGTTCCCCAGTATATCAATGTCCATTATCTTTTCTGATGCTGGTCAGTGTGCAGTTGGGGAGGGACATGTTAATGTTGGCAAAGCAGGTGTAATTGTCCTGAGTTCTGTTAAAATTTGTTCTGTTCCAGCTAAAAAAACATAGTGTCTAGAAGGGTCAGAATAGGATCAGCGCTATGGTGCCACAAAAAGTTAGTAGTGTATATGATACAGGCAGCACAACTAAGAGAAAGGGGGGTCCCCTATAAATAAGTAAGAACAAACCCCCCCCCAAAAAAGGGAAAGCATGTGCCTTAAAAAATAGTAATAAAAATAGTATTTACAAGTGGATAATAAGATATAGTCAAAATAACTTAACACTAGTCCAATGTAGTGTAATCCACAGTAGTAGGGAAAATTCTTGTAGAACAGCAGATTGGATGAATCGTCACGGGTGTAGACTTGTAATTCAATGGAACATATGGGAAAAAACAAAGACGGAACTCCAATGGTACAGTAGGTAGATAAACTTGGATATTGGAATTATGGTAATAGGGTACTACGCTCAATCTCCAGAGCTAAAATCCAGCTCTCGTATGGAATGCATGACGTGGAATAATCTCCACTCAAGGATATATGGAGTGTTACCAGTTGAAGGATGTGTACAGCAATGCAGTAGTCCAACAGCGGTGTGGTTTAGCCCCAAAATAAAAAGAATAAAATATAGTGCTCGCTGTATCTTATTAAAATAAAAAGATAAAAGTATGAAATGTACTCACAGTGTATTGAGCAGGCTTGCTGCCCAATGTATAGCGTATGGATGGTATAATCCCCACCTAAGGATTTTTTATGCTTCTTTTAGGCGATGAGCATCAATGTAGTCAGGTTAAAAACAAAATAGAAGAAAGGAATATGGCAACCAAGGTATTTAGAACCAAAAATTCCTTTATTGTAACAAATAAAAATACTTTTCTAGACGTGTTTCGCCTTAACAGGCTTCTTCAAGTAGAAAATAGTAAAAACATACACTTGACATACATGACTTTATATAGTGTACATTAATTGTATTTGAATTTGAATATTCCCGCCAAAATGACATCAAAGTTTTAATAAAAAGATACATACTTAAAAAGGAATGCTGATATTAATAAACTATTAAAATGTATCAGGAGAAGTAATAATAAGTATTATTTACAAAAACGAGGTTTTAATATGCTAGAAATTAAAGTATAAAGAGAATCACGTGACGCTATTTTGTGTATAAAAGAGAGAACTGAGGCAGAGCCGTCAGGGGAGAATCGTCGCGTCACCAAAAGGGAGGAGCCCTGTGATGATCGCTACGAGAATTAGTATATGCCGATATGCTGTCTGCTCAATTGGCAGAGCAGACAGCACAGGCACATTTATCCCGAATGGGTCACAGGATCAAGACCCGAAGGGAGACCAAACATTTCACACAGACAATCGTGTGTTATGAAGGGCTTATCACTGGACAAATGTTTTACAGATATATGAAATAAAAACAACTGAATGTCAGATATTACATGCCTAATAGCACAAAAGAATAAATAAAAAAGACATACTTTTATGTTTTGCTTTGAAAAATAACAGCATGTGTTAGTCAGAGTATGACTGTGACTTAGAATTTTAACTAAAATAAATAAATAAAATTATAATAAAATACGGTAAGAGAAGCACTATTAAAAAATATATATAATAGGTATTATAAAAAATTAAAAAGGTCAACGTCTATATTTAGACCCTGTGGGGCAAGAGTCTTTAAGTTATATCCCCATTCCATTTCTCTGCTCCCTAAAATCTTTTTTATATCTCCACGGGACACTGCCGGAATATTTTAAAAGGTTATGAGAACCATTCAGTATCAAAACATTTTTTAAAACATGTAAAAAAAAAACTTCTTAAACGTATAGGTACAGATATATCCTGCCTTTTGGTGACGCGACGATTCTCTCCCTGACGGCTCTGCCTCAGATCTCTCTTTTATACGCATGCGTTCCACCCGAGACCACGTGACGCAGAAGTTAAATAGCCGTGCGTCACGTGATACTTTAAAGGACCACTACAGGCACCCAGACCACTTCAGCTCGACGAAGTGGTCTGGGTGCCAGGTCCATCTAGGGTTAACCCTGCCTGCTGTAAACATAGCAGTTTCTAAGAACAAATAATAGGTGAGAGCACATAAATTGATGAAATACTACGCACACTGCAGTCAATTAATCTGGAAAAGAACCAAATAGAAAGACATAGAGTAGTACAGCCTGATAACATATATATACAGTAGGTGTTAATCACACTCACATAAACAGAGCCACTTAATTAGCTGGCTCAAACTGGATGCCTTGAATATACAAACAGGACCTCCACTGGGAACTTCCTTCTCCTTTAAATGTAAAACCTCCAGGACGCAGGATAACTGGGGGTAAAACAAACTTTATTCTTCAAATCTTGAAGTAAATAAAAGCATACATCCAAAGGTAAATTAAAAAAGTCCCAAAATAGGAGTCCAACCACTTTACGCGTTTCGGCTATTTGCCTTCATCCGAAGTGATATCCATATCCAAGGCATCTCGATTGAAATAGTTCAAATTGGCGCCCTTTTCCTCCTCCATTAGAATTGCGTCCTTCCAGTTCCGGTCCCGACGGCGGAACGCCTTCTGCGTCATTACGTTCCAACGTCATAACGTCATTTCCGGTTCCGGTCACATGTTTGTAGTCTGGACATACGGACGCATGGAGAAACCGGCATCTTTACGTCAAACAACTAATGTGACGTCCATACTTCACTGGCCACCAATCAAACACCAATATGTTTTAAAACAACAATTTAAAATATATATCCATTATAATCTTTCTTTTATAAATACTTATTAGAAAAAAATATATCAACAAAGTAAAAAACTTTTGCTATTTCAACATAAAATCAACATTTTAAATTTCTTTGATACATTGTTAAAAACAATAAAATGTACTAATACATAAAAAGTAAAAACTATATATCTATAAAATACATATAATATATATATATATATATATATATATATATAATTCATACTTTAAAATACTTAGAGGGGGTTACATTTCTTCCTCTTTACTCTCACTTCTTTTCTAGTTGATAAACTGGTTAATTTCTCTTAAACCTAAAATGTAATCACTGTCCCCTCCTCTCCAATGAACTTGGGTTATATCTATCCCCATAAATTCCATTCCACTTGGGTTTCCATCGTGGACCTCTAAAAAGTGTTTTGATACGTTATGGTTGATAAATTTTCTCTGTATATTGTATATATGTTCTCTTATTCTCGTTTTTAAGAAACGAGATGTCTTCCCCACATATTGAAGTCCACAAGGACAGGTTAACATATATATTCCATTTTTACTGGAGCAGGTAATAAATGATTTTATTGAATATTCTTTATTTGTAATAGGTGAAGAGAATTTCTCTATTTTTCTATTCTTTTTATTTCTAAATTTACATCCCCTACATATACCACAATAGTGGAACCCTTTACTGCCTTTTAAAAAATTATTATTACCTCCTTTTTTTTCCTCTTTTTCTAAAAAACTTTTCGTTAAAACCTGTTTAAAATTATTAGCTCCTCTAAAAAAAAATTTTGGTTTATCATTTAAAAATGGAGATATTTCATGGCCCTCCTTCAATATATGCCAGTGTTTTTTAACAATTTTTAAACTGATTTTCACAGTGAGAAGACACCAGCGTCCATAAGAAAGCATTGAGAATGCTTTCCTATGGACTGAATGAATGCACGTGGCTCTTGCCGCGCATGCGCATTCGGCTGTAGAGGGAGGAGAGTCCCCAGCGCCGAGGGAGCCCGGTGCTGGAGAAAGGTAAGCCTTTAACCGCTTCCTCTTCCTAGAGCCCGGTGGGAGGGGAACCTATTAACACTATAGTGCCAGGAAAACAAGCTTGTTTTCCTGGCACTATAGTGGTCCTTTAATTTCTAGCATATTAAAATCTCGTTTTTGTAAATAATACTTATTATTACTTCCCCTGATACATTTTAATAGTTTATTTAATATCAGCATTCATTTTTAAGTATGTATCTTTTCACTAAAACTTTGATGATGTCATTTTGGCAGGAATATTCAAATTCCAATACAATAAATGTACCCTATATAAAGTCATGTATGTCAGGTGTATGTTTTTACTATTTTCTACTTGAAGAAGCCTGTTAAGGCGAAACGCATCTAGAAAAGTATTTTTGTTACAATAAAGGAATTTTTGGCTCTAAATACCTTGGTTGCCATATTCCTTTTTTCTATTTTGTTTTTAACCTGACTACATTGAGGCTCATCGCCTAAAAGAAGCATATAGAATCCTTAGGTGGGGATTATACCACCCATACGCTATACATTGGGCAGTGAGCCTGCTCAATACACTGTGAGTACATTTCATACTTTTATCTTTTTATTTTAATTAGATACAGTGAGCACTATATTTTATTCTTTTTATTTTTGGGCTGGCCCACACCGCTGTTGGACTACTGCATTGCTATACACATCCTTCAACTGGTAACACTCCATATATCCTTGAGTGGAGATTATTCCACTTCATGCATTCGATACCAGAGCTGGATTTTTAGATTGGCCCTTATTACCATAATTCCAATATCCAAGTTTATCTACCTACTGTATCATTGGAGTTCAGTCTTTGTTTTTTCCCATATGTTCCATTGAATTACAAGTCTACACCCGTGACGATTCATCCAATCTGCTGTTCTACAAGAATTTTCCCTACTACTGTGGATTACACTACATTGGACTAGTGTTAAGTTATTTTGACTATATCTTATTATCCACTTGTATATACTATTTTTATTACTATTGTTTAAGGCGCTCCCTTTCCCTTTTTTCTTTGCTTTATTCTTAAAAAACATAGTGTCGTCTGAACGGTCTGTTAACTTCGTCCCAGGCGTAATACAGAAGGTCAAGGTCAGTATAGCAGATAAGGATATGAAAAGTAACTTCATTCTGGATCAGGCACCAATTTACAGTGCATTCAGTCCATAGTTTCCCTGTCTCTTGCATAGCTTTTGATATCTTATTCTTCAGGGTTCCATTTGCCCTTTCTAATTTCCCACTGCGTTGGGGATGATATGGTGTATGGAAGGCCTGACTGATCCTCAGTGCTGGCATTATTTTCTGTATTATTTCCCCATTAGGGCACTCACGACTTCTGAGTTCTTGATGGGGCTTCCTGCAGATGTGAGAAAATCTCGGACCCGCCAAAGAGGTCCAAAGTCATGGACTATGCCAAACGAGTACAGAGAGTCAGTATAGATATTAGCAGTCTTACCTGAGGCCAGTTTACACGCTTCAGTGAAAGTCTTCAGCTTGGCCTCCTGTGCAGAGCAGTGAGGAGCGAGTTGTTCTTCTTTAATTACCTTGTGTGCAAAGACAACAGCATATCCAGAAGTTACCCTTCTCATCAGCAAATAGAGAACCAGCTACAACATACTCAAAGTCTGGATTAGACAATGGTGAATCAATGACATGCGAAAAATTGCAGTTTCCTGAGCCATTAAGGCTGCACAGTCATGAGGTACCTGTGCCTTAAACTCATCAGGTGATAAGAAATTCATAAGAGGTCTGTGCCACTGCCACTCCCCTCTGTTAAATCCATAGGAAGTAATGTAGATGGATTTAATACCATGCACTGCTTCAAAGTGACATTTGGGGGCATAAGGCACACAGCATTCTGAGATGCCTTGCAGTATGTATGTGCTTGGGCTGGACCTGAGACAGAATGCGGTTAAGGTCATGAGAAGTGTAGATAGTAATTGGATTGTCTAAAACCATGGCTGTTGCTTTATCTAGCAGAGCAGTGACAGCAGCTACTGCCCTAACACAGGAAGGTGCACCTCTAGCAACAGGATCTAACCTGGCTGAGTAATAGGCAACCGGCCTTTGCTTTAGCCCATGGACCTGAGTGATTACTGCTGTAGCATAGCGTGCCTGTTTAGTACAGAACATGAGAAAGGGCGTTCGATAATCTGGTAGACCCAATGCTGGGGCTGAGGTGACAAGCAACTTAAGAGTGTAAAAGGCTTCTTCTGCTTCAGGAGTTAAATGAAAGGGGTCAAGCATGAGGCAATCATACAAGGGCTGCATGTAGATTGCTGCAGAGCGAAGCCATTGTCGTCAGTAGGAGACTAGGCCCAGAAAAGTATGGAGGGGGGAGTCTTTTGCACTGCAAGCTTCCTTACTTCTGTGAGATGCTTTGTACCATGGGAAATACAGTGTCCTAGAAAGATAGCAGTGGGAGCACATGCCTGCATTCTGTCCTTGGTAGCTTTGCATCCTGCTTGTGCCAAAAAAGTTAGTAAAGACAAGGAGTGCTTTGAACATGACTCCTGGTCTGGGCAACATAGAAGCAAATCATCAACATATTGTAACAACACAACATCATCTGCTCTTGGCCAAGCTTCTAGAATTTAGGCATTTGCCATGCTATACATGGTAGGCAGATTCTGAGCACCTTGAGGCAGCACTGTCTATGTGTATTGTCTCTTTGCTTGTGGGTGAATACAAAAAGGTATTGCCTGTCTGGATGCCATGGTACAGAAAAGAATGCATTTGCCAGGTCAATGACAGTAAACACCTTAGAGGAAGGTGGAATTTGTGACAGCAATGTATTAGGGAACAATAGGAGCAATCAATCTAGTTACAGCATTAACAGCTCTTAAATCATGCACCATGCTATATACCACTGACTTGCCTTTCTCCTGTTTCTTTTTAACAGGGTACAGAGGGGTATTGCAGGTAGAGGTGGTTGGTACAATTATGCAAACCTGCAATAACTTTTGGATGCATTGAGTGATAGCGGTCTCTTGGGCTGGGCTGAGAATGTATTGCCTAAGGCAAGGTGGGGTGGCATTCGGCAACAACTAAACCTGTACAGGAGGGACAGCAAGTTGTTCGGTATCTGTCTTTCTCTGTGCCCATAAGGAGTAAGGGACTGTTGTCAAGTCAAGAGTAGGTTCTGTCATAGGGCTGGACAAATTAAGATTTGCCAGCACACTGGCAAGTGGTATGAGCAGGGCAGCCACCAGACATTTTGGGGCCCCTAACTCAGCTCAGGGTCTGGGCCCCCTGGGGCCCACCTCCAAATACCGCAGACAGGGTCCGCCTCCAAATACCGCCCACAAGAATATACACACAGGCACAAACACACACACTGATACAAAAGGACACAGATACATACTAACAGACACACATACTGAAACAGACATACACGCATACAGGCATACATACGGACACACACATACTGAGAAATACAAACACATATACAGACACACAGGCATACATAGACAGACAGACACATACTAACATACATACAGACACACATGCATGAGGACATAGACACATACATACATACACACTGACATACACACATACATACATACATACATACAGACACTGACATCCATACACACATACATTCATAATGGCATAAAGACATACATACATACATTCAGACTGACAAACATGGATATATAGAGACATACTGACAGACATACATACATACATACTGACATACATGCATACAGACATCCATACACACATACATACATTTATAATGATATGCAAACATACATTCATACTGACATACAGACATACATATATACATACATAATGACATACAGACATACATTGATACTGGCATATACATTCATATATACATACATACATACAGAGACATATATACAGACATACATAATGACATACATTGATACATGCATTCATACATTCATAATGACATACATAATAACATACATACAGACATATATACAGACGTACACACACACACGCAGCTCATTTTCCAGCCACCCTCCCGTTTCTACCTTCTTACCTTTTCTTTGCAGTAGGGTGGCTGGGGCTGATAGGAGTCGCCATGGCTCTGCCTCACTGCCTGGCTTGCGGTCCTCCCGCGCGGAGTAAGCTGGGAGGAAGTGACCACTTCCTCCCAGCAGCACTTGCTGTGGCTACGTTTTTTTTTTGTTTTTTTTTTTAAAGGGGCCCGGTCGCGCTATACCATGGCCACAGCGCTGACCGGGCCCCTGAAGTTATAGGGCCCATCGGGTGGCCCTAAGTGCATGTTAGTCAGAGTCCCATCCACCCCCACACATGTTAATACATCATTTGATTTTTCATAGGGAAAAACATTTTTCCTGCACAACAGAACGGACTGCCCCAGTGTAAAAAATTTTAAAAAAAATAAAAGTTTTTTTTTTCTATTACCGGGCAAGGTAACATTTACAATAGGTATAGCACCTGAGCCATTAGACACAACAATAGAATGCAGGGACACTGGGTTATCACTGTCCTATGGGTCAGAGGAAGGATTTGCATTCTGAGGAGTCTGATCCTAAGTAGGATTATCTGAACTGAATTGCTGACGCTGCAGATTTTGTCTAGGCTTGCAGCAGCAATTTCTCCTCATGTGTCCTATTTTATTGCAATTCCAGCATACAGGACCACTACGCTGGCTCTGATTTGAACCATCACCATTGATCTGATTTACCATTAGTCTAGTGGCACCTGCTGGTTTATCTCAAGAAGGACGGTGGTTGGCCTTTAGCAAGGTCAGAATAGGTTAGGCTACGCTACTCAGGTCTAGCTATTTTAAGGGCTGCGCTGAGTGAGTGATGCAAACCATCCATGAAACAGTTAAAGGACCACTCTAGGCACCCAGACCACTTCAGCTTAATGAAGTGGTCTGGGTGCCAGGTCCTTCTAGGGTTAACCCATTTTTTAATAAACATAGCAGTTTCAGAGAAACTGCTATGTTTATTAATGGGTTAAGCCTTTCTAGTGGCTGTCTCATTGACAGCTACTTCAGCCATGCGCGTTTCTACGTGATTTTCACGGTGAGAGCGCACGCCAGCGTCCATAGGAAAGCATTGTAAATGCTTTCCTATGCGGCATCTTGCCCGCTTGCGCTTGGCGCGCATTCAGCCCAGGAGAGGATCGGAGGAGGAGAGCTCCCGCCCAGCGCTGGAAAAAGGTAAGTTTTTACCCCTTTCCCCCTTCCAGAGCCGGGCGGGAGGGGGACCCTGAGGGTGGGGGCACCCTCAGGGCACTATAGTGCCAGGAAAACGAGTATGTTTTCCTGGCACTATAGTGGTCCTTTAACCAGCTGTCTCTGAATATCCAAGATTCTTCCAAATAATTTTTCAACTGACTACCACTTCTCTTGGGTAAGATCTGTGAGTTGGGATGAAAGGTCGGGGAGCCTGGTCTGTGCCCATTTTTCTAAGGCTTTAATGTAAGGTTCACCAGAATAATATTGTCTTAAAAATCACTGTTGATCTCTGTTATGTGGGGCAGCTTGTAAAATCTCCTTTTCAACATCAGTAGTATCTTTGATTATGCTGGCCATGACTGGACCAGCTTTAGCACAGACCAGAGATTCTAAGTACACATGTGCAATTTGTTTCGGTCCGGATTTAAATTCGGACGAAATTCGTCAATTCGGACATTTGGATGCTTCCGAATGAGTGAATTTCCAAAGTGACAAATTTCGAAAAGTGCCGAACCGAATTTTGGAAGTGCCGAAATGCTTCGGATTTCTGAAAAGTGGCAAAACTGGAGAGGGAGGGAAAATTAAGGGAATGATAACCCTACCCCAAATCCCAACCTAGTTTCGGGGTAGAGTTAGGGGTAAGGAGTAGTGGTAGGGTTAGTAAATTGATGATGTCCAGAATTCCCGAATTTTGGAAGTGCCGAACCGAATTGCCCAAGTCCTGAACCGAACCGAAAGTCCCGAATTTCGGAAATGCCTAACCAAATCTTTTGCCCATGCACATCCCTAATTCTAAGTCACCCCAACAGCAGTTATAACTGTCTCTAATACTCTCAAGGGTGTTTACAAGGAGCATAGTAGAGTCCTCGGGGTTGGGTAATTGTTTTAACATGGCCAGCTGGTCTAAGGGCGACCATGGTTTGTAAGCCCACCACTCGCTTAATTGTGTGGTTGACACTGAATTGCTGACGCTGCAGATTTTGTCTAGGCTTGCAGTGGCAATTTCTCCTGATGTGTCCTATTTTATAGCAACCAGGGGCATCACTATTACTTGCTGATGCACCAGAATGATCCGTATCAATAGTTAAGCCACTTCTAAGCTACATGGGCATAAGCATATGCTGTGGGGGTCTAGGGAAACCACAGCTACGATATTTCTCTTCCCACCAAGGTTTATGCCACTGGCAGGTGGGGCAAATCCAATAAGAGTGTCCAGTGACTGGGTTTACTGTGGACACCTGTGGGGTTTTTGTATTATCATCTGTAATGTGTGCCTTCTCGGGGTAAGGAGGGGGCTAAGTTTCCTTAGCAACGACCCATAACCTTGATAATAGAGTATTCGCCTTCTAGTAGTTTCTCTACAGCCACACTGTGCAATATCATGCAATTTGTGTGCTCTCTCTTAACTTTTTATCATCAAGCCATCCTTTACACTTTGCCATGAACTCTTTCCATACTTGTGGATCTCTTCTGGAGTCATTCCTGCTTTCCTTAGCATAGATTTAATGCCTGTCACAGAATCCTTGCCTTGGTGATTTTTCACGACTTCTATAGACATCATATCCTCCCCAGGGAGACTATAAGAGTTCCCCATTATTATACCAGGGTTAGCTAGACCCTCAAGTTGATGCAGGACTGTAATTATTGTATTAACAACAAAATCACTAACAAGTGTAATCATGCAGAGGAATTTTAACACCGACTTAGCCGTACAACTTACACTAAACACAGATCAAGAGAGCTGCCATGGAGGATACGTATTTTAATCATACAACAAATCTCCAGGCCAACAATTATTACAACATGACAGGCACGGCAATCTGCAATGCCAGTTCACAATTCATAAGTCATGGTAATTTAAGCAATCACAATTCATGGCACTGTAAGCAATCACCATCTGGTTATATCATTTAAAACAGGTTCTTGAGAGTTAGCCAATTTTAAACAGACACTCACCCAGATCTGAAGAAGCCCCTTAAGGTGAGAGCGAAAGATAGGTGTAGAAATAAATTTCCTACTGTGCAGCTGCTCGATTTCGCTGTCACTACAAAGGATTTCTCTGGGGGAGATCCGTAGCTTGACTTCCGGGTTTCACGGTACCAAATTGATATAGAAGTTTGTGATGGATCAATCATCCAGAAGATAACCAGATGTTCCTAATTAGATATACGAGCGCTCGGGAGAACTGATAATAAAACCACAGACACTTCGTCGTTTGTCGTTCAAAATCAATCTTTAATGGGAGAGCATTGTATATATAAAACGGCAATTAGTCTACTGGGCATGTTTGTATAAAAATAAGACCAAAGAAACAATGGTTTACTTGAAAGTGTTATTTACAAGGTTAAAGCAAACGTAACATTTGAGAGAGAACCAGCTGCAGTAAATGCTGACTGAAGCAGAAGAAATTATCTTTAACCCCTGCAGACGTGAAAGGACTTTACTGAAGCTAAGGCTGTAACCCTTTATGTACCTTTTATCTATGACACTAACAATGCACCTTGCTTGCTTCAGGCAAAGATATCTCTAATGAGAGAGAGAGGGGTTATTTTTTATATACACCCCTATATACTTATTAACACTTAAAGGACCACTCTAGGCACCCAGACCACTTCAGCTTAATGAAGTGGTCTGGGTGCCAGATCCTTCTAGGCTTAACCCATTTTTTCATAATTATAGCAGTTTCAGAGAAACTGCTATAATTATGAATGGGTTAAGCCTTCCCCCTAATCCTCTAGTGGCTGTCTCATTGACAGCCACTAGAGGCGCTTGCGTGCTTCCCACTGTGATTTTCACAGTGAGAGCACGCAAGCGTCCATAGGAAAGCATTGTAAATGCTTTCCTATGCGACCGGGAATGCGCGCGCAGCTCGCGCGCATTCAGCCGGCGGGCGATCGGAGGAGGAGAGCTCTCCGCCCAGCGCTGGAAAAAGGTAAGTTAATACCCCTTTCCCCCTTCCAGAGCCGGGCGGGAGGGGGTCCCTGAGGGTGGGGGCACCCTCAGGGCACTATAGTGCCAGGAAAACGAGTATGTTTTCCTGGCACTATAGTGGTCCTTTAAAACGGAACACATGGGATGGGTGGCAGCATTGTAATATGGCTGTGTGATACAAAAGTGAATAAAAATACACAACAATAAGTACTGCACTCAAGCCCCCACTACTCCTGGGAGGCAGCAAGGATCATAGTACACATTAGCCCCAATACATACAAAACAAGCAAAGAAAAATGAGTTGCCTGTGGACTAGCCCAAATCCCTATTTAAATAAATGGAGGTTATTTAGTAACAAAAATAGCCATTAGATGTAAGCCCACCTGCCACATCAAGGCAAACCTCTTAGGTGGGTCCTAAACTAATAATTCACGTTGCTTGCTTCAGGCAAAGAAATTTCTAATGGGACAAAGAGGGGTATTTTTTTCTACACCCCTACAAACTTATTAACCCTTAAAGGGACACTATGATCACCAGAAGAACTACAGCTTAAAGGGACACTCCAGGCACCCAGACCACTTCTGCCCATTGGAGTGGTCTGGGTGCCAACTCCCACTACCCTTAACCCTGCAAGTGTAATTATTGCAGTTTTCATAAACTGCAATATTTACATTGCAGGGTTATGTCCTCCTCTAGTGGCTGTCTACTAGACAGCCACTAGAGGACACTTCCATGTTCATAGAACACGGAAAGTGTGTTATAACGACACTGGACGTCCTCATGCTATGTCGCCGAAATCCCCATAGGAAAGAATTGAAAGCATTATTCAATGCTTTCCTTTAGGGAGATCTAGTGTGCAGCCATTGCCGTGCATGCGCATTAGGTCTCCCCTACCGCGCATGCGCAATAAGTCTCCCCCGTCGGCGGGGGAGGAGCGTAGACGGAGCCTGACCCAGCTCCGAGGGACGTTGGCGCTGGATACTTATAAGTCACTGAAGGGGTTTTAACTCCTTCAGCAACTTGGGATGGGGGGGGAGGGGGGAGGTTGGAGAGAGAGGGGACCTGCAGAGCCAGGAAAACGGTTTGTTTTCCTGGCACGGGAGAGTCCCTTTAATGTTCTGGTGACTATAATCATTGTATGCAGGCATTTTCATGCAAACACTGCCTTTTCAGAGAAAAAGGCAGTGTTTGAATTGCCCCTAGGGACACCTCCAAGTGGCCACTCCTCAGATGGTCACTGGAAGTGCTTCCTGGCTCAGGGCTGTATAGTAGGTACCACTGCCATTCAGCATCTCCACGCTCTGCATGGGGACGCTGAATTTTCCTCATAGAGATGCATTGATTCAATGCATCTCTATGAGGAGGTGCTGATTTACAAAAATGACATTTGGCCCCACCCCTTGCCGATTTAAGCCAATCCAATGCTTTCCCCAGGGGAAAGCATTGGATTGCCTAAAATCAGCAATTCTGATGATGTCCCCAATGGGGCGGGGCCAGCGGACCCACGCGGCGCTGGAAATAAGGTGAGTTCTAATTCCTTTTAAGGGGGGCTAATGGAGGGCAAGCCACCTAAATAGTGGGTTTAGTGGCTCAGGAATATAGGTTTGTGTTCCTGACCCTATAGTGTTCCTTTAATATGGGATGGGTGGCAGCATTGTAACATGGCTGCGTGATACAAAAGAGAATACTTTTAACAGTAACTTTTTAGCAGGGAACTCTTTTTATTTGCTTGTTTTGTATGTATTGGGGCTAATATATGCTATGGTTATTGCTGCGGCCCAGGGTGTTTGAGTGCAGGACTTATTTTGGTGTATAAGAGTTAATAGCGCAAGTTAAATTTAAGTGTTGTTTTTGAAGTCGGTCCATTTTGCCCATAGGGCCTCGTTCAGAGTGATCTGATCTGCATTTGACACTGAAATTTAATCTGATTAGTTATTTCAAGCTAGGCAGGTACCTTCCAGATATCATAAGTTTAGGGGTATAAGAATATGAATGAGTAATATTTTATATTCAAAACTGCATTTTGGAAAACACAGATGGAACAAAAAAGTTTGAGGGTATACATTTACTACCAAGAACTGAATAGATTAGAAATATTAATCTTTAGTTCTGTTAGTCGTTTGCACTCCCACCACATATGAGACCGCGTACCTACAGCATTTGAGCATCGCCAGCAGATTCTTAATCCTGTGTGGAGTAAGATACTATTTTATGTAAGAAGAAAAAAAAAAGTCTCATGTAAGAGTGACTTTCCTAACCAATACAAATGTTTAATGCAGCATTTCCCAATTGGTGTTCTGTGGAACTCTGGGGTTCCGCCGTAATTTCAGCAAACAAAATGGCCGCCGTAAGAGCACGACCGGGCTCCTGTAGTATCAGCCGGCTGGGAGGAAGTGATAGCACAAGGTGTATGTATGTGCCAGTGTGTGTGTATATGTCACGGTGTATCTGAGTGTGTGTATGTGTATCCGAAATTGAGAGCGTGAAAAAGCGTCAGCAGCTGTGTTATGAATACCAGGAATGTGTATGCAGACTAGATGGAGCTGAGAGGTTGCTGCCAACCAAGTCAGCTTGCGAATCAGCCTCATAATAGTTAACGAAGATGACCGCCTCTTGTCATGCTGCAGAATTGTCTGAGTAGCATTTTATTGCCTTGCTGGTCCAGAGATGCCCCTATGTATGGGCGGCCGCCACGCCATGATGGGGTAGATCTCGAACAATAAGGATGTTTCTCTAAAGGCCTGCAAGGCAGCCGTCTCAGTGGGCCAGTTATCCCTAAACCAGTGGTTGTCAAAAATAGCTGCAAGCCCTGTGTGTGATGCTGCATCTGTGTAGATTGTAGGTGAGAGTTCCGATAGTGGAGGTATGAACAAAGAGACCCTGTTCCATTCGGCCAAGAATTTACTCCACGTGCAAATCTGCCCTGGCAGGAGTCGGTCACCCATGGAGCAAACATAGCAGCCTAGAGACGAAAGATCTGCCATGCGGAATGATATGCATCACGAAGTTAAGGGACCCCAATAAAGACTGGAGTCCCTTCCTGGTACATGTAACACTCTGCGGAAACAGGCAGATTTCGTCCCTAATGCGGGTCAAATTTCTCGGGTGGTAGGCTGTCTTGGAAAGATGTGGTGTCTAAAACTATGTCCAAGAAGACTAGCTTGGTAGAGGGTCCAAGCGTTTTACTTGGTGACAGAGGAACCCCTAGTGTAGTGAAAGGCTTGATTTTAGTGGACAGTAGGTGGTCCACCGTAAGCGGGTCGTTGGATGCTGATAATAGGTTAGGGCATTCGAGTGTGCCTTTGGGGATGGCAATGAGACCTGTGTGAAACCCCTGTGAGAAACCAGTCACCAGATAATCTACCAGATGCATGGCTGGTTGTGAAGGCAGGTAGTAAGCCACGATGTCAAAGTTAACCTGGGTTAGTCATTTCTTGGGAGACAGTCAGGCCGGGCACATGCACATAGTCTTGGTATGAGCTCTGAAGCAGATGGAGCAGATGTACAACAACCTGCAGGCACTGAAACTGCATGCCCCAGCATTAAAGTTATTGCACACCTGCGCCTTGCCCAGTAATGAAATGGGTCTGCCCAGCTTGTCCCTCTGCCCACCTTCTTGTCTAGTGTGTGGGATGAAGGAGTGGTGAGACGTGGAAGTGTCTGCCTCACAAGGGCACAAGTCGGTGGAGTGAGAAGTGGACCTACAGGAGGCACAGGACGGGGGCCTTAAACCGGCAAAAAAGTTCTGTGTCCATCTGGCACCAGTCAATTCTGATGTTACAACAAAAATGTAAAGAAACCAGCGCTTATAAATTCAATTAATAATAAACCATCTGATGGATAAAAATAAAAAGTAGCTGCTAAAACATTCAAATGACTCCTTCTAATCGTCATACATAGAAAACAATACAAAACAGATAAATGTAGCGCTTATTTAAAAAAAAAAAAAAAGATAAATCACCTTATAGACTAATTGTATGTGAGTTGTCTCAACGAATACCCCAACTGGATATCTTGTGCAATTTTGTAATAACAAGTACATCAAATGGATATCTGTAGAAGGTAATTTAACATAGTGCAGATCACACAATATTCAATATAAAAAACATCCGTTTAGGCGATCCACCCCTATTGCCGAGTTATTCTTATTCTGCAAAAAAGGGGCACAACCAATTGCGCAGTATTGCTTGAATATATATACAGTTGGTGCAATAAATTCTTAAAATTTAATACTCACAAGCATGGAGTCATTAGTGTATGACTCAATTAGCCCACGTTGTGCAGATTAAAGGCTGCACTCCTTCTGTGTTAAAAAATATATCTGGAACCCAAATTCATAAAAAAAAAATAATCAAAAAACAACAATTTATTAAATATACATACAAATATAAATTGCCTTTATAGGCTAAAAGCCGGTACGCGTTTCGCCAATGTAATTTGGCTTCCTCAGCCGGATAAAAATCGATGCATACTAAAACCAAGTGATAGGGGAGGCCCTGCTAATGCCATGTGGTGGTGAGAGGCTCAACCTATGATTTTGGCCAAGGGAATTAGTGGCCACTTGACCGTGGTGGTAAGATGTTGGCCTCTCGATGACTAAGAGATTCAAGACGTGTGGCTGTGACTTGGGGAGTCCTAGCTGTGCCCTAAAGAAGGGGGAGCGAGGTGGCCAACTATGATTTTGGCCGTGGGGCTGAATCTCAGTGTTGAGGTGGGGAGTAGACTTTGCGGGACTGGTGCACTTTGGGTTGCTAAGGCCACAACCTAACTCTGAATGCCAGTTCTCTAACCTGATGGGGCTTGTGTCCTTATATGATGTACTTGAACATATGTAGATACTAACCTTAAGTATTAGTGCTTTCGCTTTGTGCAAGACACAGGAAGTCTTGAATATACTTTGCTTCTGAAGAAAACAGGTCTGGCCAAGGTATCCTAGGGATTAAAGATGCTAGTGGGCCTGAG
The DNA here is from genome assembly GCA_933207985.1 of Pelobates cultripes. Classification (NCBI taxonomy): domain Eukaryota; kingdom Metazoa; phylum Chordata; class Amphibia; order Anura; family Pelobatidae; genus Pelobates; species Pelobates cultripes. The sequence continues at coordinate 125,227,712 of OW240913.1, read as the reverse complement.
GCATGCCACTGGTATGCATGGAGTATGTAAAAAGATACCAAACGTATGGAGAGGCGTGTATCAATAATACTGTAATGTAAGAACCTGAGTAAGATGAGCAACCTGAACATTGGCCCATAATTGGAGACAAGCCCCGGGTTCCCACAACTGTGAAATAAGAAGGTGGAGTGAGGCCCTTACAAGAAAAGTAATCATAGTGAGCAAGATTAACAATACCTGGTACTGAAATACAAGATACCAGGTTGGCTGTTGGGGGCGTAGAAATTTGGCAAAACTGCGGTATTGACGCAGGTCAAAGTAATGAAATGTAGAAACAAGTGATGTACAGTTACGAAATAGTAGTAGCTAAGAGATGTTGGCTAGGAGGGGATTGTTGTTGAAGTAGTAGTGATGGTATTTGCCTTGGCCCACGTAGATGATTAGAACCCACCTAGGTGGTGGTGGCTGAATGAGGCCTCAGGGGAAGATAAATACAACTGGTATACCACTATACCTGAAACTGTAATACAGGATACTGAGGTGACACTTCCTGGAGACTGCTTGAAGGAAATGTAGCTGAGCCTAAAATCATACACATGGCTGAGTATTTGGAACCAGTATAAGAAAACAGTGATTTAGCAATCGTGTTTATGGTCAGTACTGAGCCTGGTGAAAAAAGAACCATGAGAGCTTAACCTATGGCATGCTTAAAGACATAGTTATTTTAAGAGTAAACGTAATTAAACAGAAAGACTAGTTGTGCAATTAGGTAAAGAAAATAAATTATACTATGTGAAACCAAGTTCCTGCGAAAGTAAATAATAATACAGAGTGATATTTTAGTATAATTTACCTATGAAGTGTTTTCCCTGTATGTGCCTTTAAGAAGATTTTTGGTGTATAATATAAAGTGTCCCATTAAATTAATGAACATAGCCGAGGTATTTATAATGTACAGATTTAGATTTTTTTTCCTGTATAAAACTAACAAGCCATACACTGAACAAATAATTGAATTGAAAAATGCTGAAATGTGAAGGTGATTAGTTCTTTCGTATGAACAAACAGTATAACAATTTTCCTAAGTATCAGATAGGTGAATTTAACCCCTTAAGGACTGGACTGTTTTTGCGATGTTGTACATTTGCAACCAGGCCTCTTTTTACACTTTTGTGGTGTTTGTGTTTAGCTGTAATTTTCCGCTCTCTCATTTACTGTTCCCATACAAATTATATATTGGTTTTTTCAGGACAAAATGGGCTTTTACATACCATTATTTATATAATCTCATGTAATTTAATTGTTAAAAAGTGAAAAATTATGATGAAAAATTGAAAAAAAAAATATATGTTGTTTGACTTTTACTTGAAAAAGCTTTTTTTGCAAGTTATAGGGCTATAGGTACAAGTAGGATATTGCGGTTTCAAAACATACATTTTTAAAATTTATCAATAGTGACATTGTAACACTATTATCTGTCATAAATCTCTGGAAAACACTATATATATATATATATATATATATATTTTTTTTTTTATTTTTTTTTTAAAGTAGACAACCCAGGGTATTCATCTAAGGATATTTTGACACTTTCTATGCAGCCATTTTACCACGAGTCTTTGCCAAACTTAGCAGAGGTAGTTTTTTTTTGTTTTGTTTTTCACATACATTGCAATTCAGGTATAAACTTACAGATCCTGTTATGTGTCACTGCCAAACAACACCCCAATATGTGTTCAGCAACATCTCCTGAGTACAGTGATACCACCCATCCATAAGCTTGTCGGGTTGTTTGGGGGCTAAAAGGCCATATTTGGCAGGTGCGCATATCCATTTTCCAACTTGGAATTTTGACATGTAGTCAACCTGTGTCCCTGTCCTATTTGGGCCAATGTATTTTACCCCCATCAAACCATATATTTTTGAAAAGTAGACAACTCAGGGTATTTTAACACTTTTCATGCACTGAATTCTACCACCAGCCTTTGGCAAACTTTTGGGTAGTAATTTTTTTGGTGTTTTTTTTTTTACACACACATTGTACTTTAGGCATGGATTAACAGATCCTGTTATGTATCACTGCCAAACAACACCCCAATATGTGTTCAGCAACATCTCCTGAGTACAGTGATATCACCCATGCATAGGTTTGCTGGGTTGTTTGGGAGCTAAAAGGCCACAATCGAGACTTGTACATATAAGTTTTTCAACTTGATATATAGGTATGCTTGGCCTATCTTCAGTTTGGCATATTCTTGCATCCCCCAGTTAACCCCTTAACGCCGTTCTATGCCATCACGGCTTTAACGCCGTTGCGGTGGCATAGAACGCCGTAACGGCTTGCAGCCCCAGGGGATCGCAGCAGAGGTAACTAGCTCTTCTGGAGGGCTGCCAGACCGCCCAGGCAGCCCTCCCCCGGCGACTGAGGACCCCTATAGCTGGCTATGGATCTGCCAGCAGGGGTGACTGTCTGCAATATCAGACAGTCCCCCTGCTGGTGGGAAATGAAAAAAAAAAAAATTAGACAAGTTAAAAAAAGAAAAAAATTATATATATATATATCTATCGTCATATGTTGTGTATTTTAATACTAATATTAGTATATATTAGTATTAAAATACACTTAGAATGACATTATATATAAGATATATACACATATATATATATATATGTATAATTACATTAATAAAATAAAATATTGAAACAATTTTATTAAAATTATATATTCATATGTAATTTCATTCTAACTGTATTTTGTTATTTATATATATATATATATATATATATATATATCAAAATACACTTAGAATGCCATTCTATATCTATCTATATATAAAATACAAATAACCGCAAATAAATATAATATAATATATATATATATATATATATATACATAAAAGATTACATTAGTATACACGTAGAATTTAAATACCTATAAATGCATATATATTAAAATTCTACGTGTATATTTAAGTAATCTTTTAACATAATTATGTGATTTCATTAATTAAAATTTGATTGACATGGGGGGGCGTGGTTAGCGGCCGAGCAAGCTGGACGTGTCCATGTAGAGCTCTGCTGCAGCCACGGTGCCAAATGCTAACAAAAGCCGAGATACCAATATAAAATTGACGGTAACTGTGGGGGACCCATAATGGATAAGAGGGCCCCGAGGAAACAAGGAAAAAAGGCGACGGAACCGGGTACAACTGTGTCGGAGCTGTTTGCGGCCTCCCAAGCCATGCAACTGAGCTCTCAAGATGGCGGATGGGAAAGCCAGGGGACTCCGCGATCTCCGGCAAGCCCGGGCAGCAGTGTAGCTACAGGTACACCAGACACAGAAACCGGACAGATTTTAACCAAACTGGCGGAGGTCCGTACTTACCTGGCCAACGAGATGTCAGGAATACGAACGAAGTGAAGGCCGAAATACAGGCCTTAGGTGCGAGGACAGCAGCATTAGGACAGCGGGTGGAGTCCACAACGCAGCTGCCGCCCATATCAACCTCCTAACGACCCGGCTAACTGCGGCTGAATCAGCTTTAGACGATCTCGGTAACAGATCGCGGTGAAACAACATTCGCCTCCGCGGCCTGCCGGAGCAGGAGTCTCTCATCGACATTATATCGGGCATCCTTAGGCCTCTTCTCCCCGACGTGCCGGACCATCTCTGGCATATTGAGCGGGCACATCGGGCTCTCCGGGCTAAGAGACCAGACGACAGGCGACCGACAGACATTATAAAATTCTTATCCTTCCAAACAAAGGAGGCACTGATGAAGCGGGGCAGGAATAGCCCGATCATATATAAAGGGGCTGAGTTGGCCCTGTTCCAAGATTTAACCCCGGCTACGCTTCAGAAACGGCGTGAGTGGCGCTCTGTAACAGATATTACAGCACCACTCAATTAAATATGCTTGGGGCCACCCTTTTCGCTTGATGGCCTTTAAAGATGGCCGCACTAAGATATTATTTCCCGACGGTGACCCGGCGACGTTCCTAAGAGAGCTTGGGATTCAGGTACCTGAGGGCCTGACGGTTCCGATGGCATCGGCGGTGGTCCTAGAGTCTCTTCCACGCGAATGGTCTGTGGCGGGGGAGTGAGGATGGCGGTACCTGCATCGACGCCGCGGGTCGGAGGTCCTCGGGTACAGTTGGCGAGGCTTTCCAGGCAGGATCCTGTTTTTTGGGCGGGTGAGGCTGGGGCCTGATTTTTCCCCCCTTTTTGGTCATCTTCCCTCCCCAGACCCCCTTTTTTTTTTTTCCTCCATCCGGTTTACCGGCGGGGTTGCCCCTGCTTGTTGGTCAGCTTCGCGGGTGGGGATGCCGTATGCTTGGGGCGGGTTAGGATTTTACAGCTTTCCCTTTTTGCTCTGCCTTTAAACCGTGAATCCTCCAGCCCTATCCCCCTTTGTTTCAGTGTTTTTCTTTTTTACAGTTTTTTCAAATGTTTCTGGGGACCGAAGGCAGGTAACTGTAAGCTCGTGATGCTCACTTTGCGATCTGTTGACTGCCACGGATGGCCTTTCAACCCCTATAGGACTGTGACGGGGCTTGGGAGATAATGTCGCTGTATGTACGTAGAGGTGTTTATCATGGGCTGTGGAGGGCAGCGGGCGACGATTTTACTGGGGGCTGTTCCGGTTGCAGTGTTATCTGTTACCTGTTTTTTGCCCCCCACCTCACACAGTTCTTGCTCACGGGGGAGGGGGTTCCATGGTAGCTTACAGGGCAGGATGTCTGAGGCGGATCACAGTGGGGTCTGAGCTCTAGCGCCTGTTATTGTGTGTTGTGTTCCCCCATAATTCTTCTTTTTGTGTTTTTTTTTTCCTGCGGGGCTTGGGAGGGGGGGGTCTCCTGGTGGGGGGGAGGAATTGGGCATAACAGTAAGCCATGTAATTTTGATTATAGTATCCGTGGTCGGCAGGGGGGTATTCCGCTTTAAAAGGTGTGGGGTTTTTAGTACCAGGGAGGTCGTCCTTTTTTACAATTTTCTTCCTGCCCGCGGGGGGCCTATCTTGTATGGGCTGGTGTATGTGGTACCTGGTTTCCTCCCCCCGCTGTCTACATATTGGCTATGTTGAGAAGGGTTTTTATGTATGTGTATATATATATATATATATAGGCCCAGTTGAGACGTGCGGGGGGAGTCGGGGGAATGTTCATTGTTGTTCGGATCTGTGCATTGGTCTGGGGGTCGGGGGGCTCTACCAGGTTTGTGAGAGTACGCACCGCAGATACCTGCCGAATTATTGAGTATAACTGTATCTCGTAAATGGCGTAAGTTGGCATCCTATGGGTGCCTGTCTATGTTGGTTTATGTTCCCGCTTCTCTGGAACCTTTTTGTTGTTCCGGAGGGGCTGGATCATGTGCTCCATATAATCCTGGCTATAGGTAAGACCATGTGTAAGTTCTTTTGGTTCTGTTTCTTTTTCTTCTTTTTCACTATCCTTTTCTTCTCTGCTTCCTATTTCATTTTCATTCCCATCCCTTTACTATGTCCCTTGGGAGGGGGACCAAGTGAGAAAGGCCGCGCCACTGAGCTCTGTCCTGGTTGTCGGGGGCCGGACCCCCAATGTATTGTTCTGGGACACTTTGGGAGGCCACCATTCCAGCTCCTCAATGGGCTGTTTGGAGGTATAGACTTGACTTCTTGTCGGACACAATGCCTTTCAAAGTGATGTCATTGAACGTGAAGGGCTTAAACGCTCCGAGTAAATGTCGCCTTATGTTCAGGGAACTTAAACGCTTGAACCCAGATATAGCCTTCCTGCAGGAGACTCACATTTGTGCATCGGCAAAATTCGCTCTAAGGGACCACACATTTAGAATAGTTCATGAAGCTAGGGCCTTAAACAAAAGGAACGGAGTTGCTGTGGCTATTCACCACAGATGCCCATTCAGAGTGGGAAATGTGGTAGCAGACGCTTCTTATTGGTATCAGGGAGTTTATACTCTCACTCAGTGCATTTCCTCAACATATATGCTCCAAATGACCCTTCTGTAGAATTTTGGGATGGAATAGCACAAATAGTTAACACACTGCCACACGGCATAACGATAGTGGGAGGAGACCTGAATGCCACACCGTGTCCTGCCGTGGATAGGGGTCCAAGCGACAGGCTACCGCGGTCTCATGTAAGAGGTGGCCAGGACAAAATACTACGTGCTTTTATGCACCGCACGGGCCTAGTCGACATCTGGAGAGCACATCACCCAGACGACCGTGATTACACTTTTTATTCGGCCCCCCACGACACTTACTCAAGGATTGACTTATTCTTGGTGAATTCCCACACGGTACCTAAGGTGTCGGAAACCGCGGTGGGTTCAATTACCTGGTCGGACCACGCGGAGATTACGATGACCTTGGATAAATTGTGTACGGCATCTCCGTGGTCCTGGAAATTAAATACCTCTTTACTTCAAGACCCAGCCGTGGTGGAGACCACACGTAAAGAACTGATTGAGTACTTCACTAGGAATGCGGAGTCGGGTCCCCGGCGTGCCACGGTATGGGCTGCCCATAAGACTGTTATCCGGGGTATACTGATCCGCGAAGCCACTGTTAAAAAAAACCAAAAAACGTAAAACACAATTATTAACGTCTCTCTTGGAAGCTCTAGGGAAAGCGGAAGAAAAACATAAAGCTGCCTCGTCACCTCACACTTTGAAGGAAGTACAGAAATTGCGGGCGTCAATCCGTGAAACACTTTTAGACGAGACAGCCAGAGCTATAGTATGGTCCAAAAGGACCTACTATGAAAAATCCAACAAAATGGATACATTGTTGGCCAGATCTCTTCGCCCGAGACGTTTCGGGCAAGTATTGTACAGATCCTACCGATATAGCTAAGGTCTTTATGGACTACTATGCCAAATTATATAATCACTCCGGTGGGGCTGCTGGTAGTCAGAGGAGCGACATTGACAACACACGGACTTTTGTGTCCCATCTGTCTTTACCTATACTACGGGACGAGGACTCTGCTGCCCTCGGAGAGAAAATCACGGCCGAGGAGATTGGCGCTGCGATTTCCTAGTTAAAAGGCAACAAAGCCCCGGGCCCGGACGGCTTTGATGGCAGTTACTATAAAATATTTTGCGAGGAACTTATACCCCATATGGAAAAGTGGTTTAATGATCTTATGGAAGGAGGCATACCGGACAGGAACATGTCATTAACGGACATCGTGCTCCTACCGAAACTTTCGCCCAATTTCCTTAATAAACCATGACTCCAAAATCCTGGCTAAAATACTGGCGCGCAGATTGAACCCCCTATTACCACGCCTGATACACCCTGATCAGGTGGGCTTCGTGCCAGGCAGGCAATTATTCGAGAACACCAGACGTAACATAGACCTTATCTGGCGTCAATCAACTAGGAGGATCCCTACTTTAATCTTGTCACTTGATGCGGAGAAGGCTTTTGATAGGGTAAAGTGGCCTTATTTATTCGAGACCCTCCGACACTTCGGTTTCCCAGACCCCTTTATAACTACTATTAAAGCGATGTACACGAACGCTGGGGCTCGGGTCCGGATATCGGGAGCAAAGATGGTGCCTTTTAGTTTAGGAAATGGGACTAGGCAGGGCTGCCCATTGTCGCCTCTGCTGTTCGCCCTCTCATTAGAACCCCTCTTAAAACCCATAAGAACTAATCCAGAAATCAAGGGGATTGCGATTCGAGATCAGCAGTATGTAGTGTCGGGATTCGCTGACGACATTTTGCTGACCCTGACCGATCCGATTAAATCTATGGAGGCTTTGGCGGCAGTATTGGCAGCCTACAGTGCTTTAGCCGGATACAAGGTGAACCTAACTAAATCAAGCGCACTTCCCATAAGCATGAATGATTTAGACATAGCCCACATTGGAAATACATATAACATCTGCATAGCACAAGACCATATAAAGTACTTGGGGGTTCGATTGACGGCAGATCCTTCTCACCTTTTTCAGCAAAATTATGTTCCCATGTTCCGAACATTGATAGAAGACATGGAGAAATGGATAGAAAAGCCGATCTCTTGGATCGGTAGGATCCAATCGCTAAAAATGAACAGTCTCCCCAGGATTCGGTTTCTGTTTCAGGCCCTCCCGGTCAGGCTGGTCAGATCTGATGGCCCTCCAGCAGGCAATAGGAAAATGTATCTGGCAAAACAGAGTTTCGCGCAACGTTCTTTACAGGGCAAAGACGAGGGGCGGCTTCGGTTTGCCAAACCTTTATTTCTACTATTTAGCGTCCCAGTTAACTCAAATAGCAGTTTGGCATTCTCCCCCCAGAAGAGAGGCGGTGGGTGGACCTAGAGGCTTCTCTCATGGGACCTGATGTTCCTCAATTCTTCATGCGGGTCCCCAGGTACCACAGACCATCTATACGGATCGAATGCCCGGCCATTGCAAATTCCCTGAAAATCGGGGACGCTACGTCAACCAAATACGGCTTATCTTCTCACTTATCCCCGATGACACCTTACTTGAGAAATGGAGCCTTCATCCCCGGAATGGAAGCTAGGAATTTTAGGGGCATAGAAAGCACGGGGGTACAACGCCTCTACCAATTATATGAGGGTGGCTCGCTCATATCTTTTGAGGAATTGAAGACCAGAGCTACCCTGCGCCCCTCCGATTTTTTTCGTTATCTCCAGCTTAGGGACTTTGCCCAAAACCCACGTATTAAAGCTTGTGCCTTAACACCACCCACGTTTTTTGAAATAATTTGTATCCAATAGCAATTCCCGAAATGCCTCATCACAAACCTGTATGCACACTTAAGCACGACCACATCTGAATGGGGGGGAACTTCTTTACACGACCCAATGGGAAACGGACCTGAATGAAGAACTGGAAGGTGTGGAATTGCAGGAGATTTGGGAGGCTGCTGCAACCTCCTCTGTACGTGTCACCTTGCAGGAACAGGTAAATCTGTTAATGGGGGTATTGTACTCATGAGACATCGCTGATTACAAATATGTGCAATCTTTTGCAGTAAAACCTAACATTAACAGCTAAAATGTCAGACGGAAATACAAATTAAAAAAAAAAAATCTTATTTTCTCACATTTTTTTTATATTTTATTCATAATAAATTATGTTCCATATATGAATAGTTAATGATAAATTAAAGCCCTGTTTCTCCTGAACAAAATGATTGTGTGGGTGCACTTAATGTGACAGCAGTGAATTACGGGTGAACAGACATACAGCGCAATTTCCAGTTTTTGTTTTGATCAGAACGTGTACTATTGACTCCGTCCTGAAGGGGTTAATGTTAACATCATGAAAGTTTATATTTTTATAAAGTAAACATTCCAGGGTATTGTATATGAGGTGTTTTCACATCCTTCCCCCAACCAATGCTAAACAAATTTCAGAGAACGTGCATGGTGGTAATTTTTGAATTCTGCTTTTTATGCACACGTCATCTGGTTTTGGACGGCCAATTACCATAAAAAAATTTTTTAACCAAATGTACAGGTATCAAATGCACCTTTAGCAGCATTCTCTAAGCTAACTCCTGCAAAAAGAATTAACTGGAGATTTGGGGGAAGGAAACTGACTAAATTTGCTGCTTTAAAAAAAAAAAAAAAAACTGTGCAAAGGGGTGGCTGTCCTTTTCCCTTTTTCATAACAGACCCGGCAACGGTTCAGGGGATTTATTTTTTTTGCAGTTAGCGGTATCTTAAAAATAAAATGTCTGGACTCCTCTGGCACCGTTGTTGGAACTTGACCATCTCTGTAAAGTATTGTGGAAATCAGCTTGAACTGAATTTGGAGAAAGGTGGTTCTTTCTGGATTCATTTTTTTTTTAAAGAGTAAAAATGAATTATGTGTTGCTACTTGCATCAGGTAGATAGCCACCTTTTTATACCAGGCTTTTGTCTTTAAGATAAGATATGGCTGCATCAGCTGATCAGCCAAATCAACACCCCCATGTACATTGTATAAGCCCTGATGCTTGTAACACCCACTTTGACACCAGCCAATTGTGAGCGACTGTGTATCGCTCACATGCCGCAATTGGCTGTTACTATCTGCCTGGGATGGTGGGCAGATAGTAACAACGGAATTTCGGCGGAAGTGATCTCCGATCACTCCCGCCGCCGGTTTTCTGTTAGGACCGTCCTTGGTCGGCAACGCAAAAATGCCAAAGATGGTCTTGAACGGCCCTGCGTCCTGAAGGGGTTAAACAGTAAATCACACTGTTTGGCTAAAAACGATCGGCAAGGACTGTAAGCAGAAAGAAATAAAAAAAACAGGGGGGAAGAGAGTCTGCGCTAAACAAGAATATAAGCAACTCTAATTAGGGAATCCCTCAAGACCCTTAATGAAACAGACTGAAAAATAGTAAAAGTAGGTAAGGGATGCGCTAGGAACTAAAATACAGTAATTGGTAACAGTAAAGACCAGACCAAATGGTCACAATGAATAGGTAACACCAAAATAGGCCAATAGAAAAAAAAAAAAAGTCTCTATAAAATCGAATAAGAGTCCTTCCAAGTGGTAAAAATATTGGATAAAAATAAATGAAGGGGGCGGGGCCTGGCCGCCGAGCGGGGTAGACGTGGAGCACCTCGGCTCCCTGCTAAAATCGCAGAGACCAGCTTAAATATGCCCTTCTTTACCTGGAAACCCCTCAGCTGCTGTGAGAGGGCAAAGGGGACCCGACCAACAGCCTTCGGGGCAAGTATCAGCCCCCGCTCCACTGGCGATGCGGTCTGCTAGGCAAGGGGGATTGCGGCCTGCTGTGAGGCCCTGGCGGGAGAAGCGGCCGATCTCTCGTGCTTGGTCCGACAGGACCTCCCGCCGCCTGCAAAGGGCCCCGTTACCCCCCCCTGTGGGCCGGGGGGGTTATCCCGGACCCCATCGGGGACGCAGCGCTCGTTCAGGGCACCTAAGCGGCAGGAAGACTGACCGGGGACCGCATGGGGAAAAACTAAGATGGCCGCCGCGCTCATTGTGAGACAAAGTGAGGCAACAGCAGACAGACGGAGTGCTCCTTTCACCCACAGGATACCTGTATAAGGGATATACTCCACAAGCAAGCCAAGCACAGCTCAGCTCAGCATTATAGCACTCACACCAACAGAGGCATCACCTCTCATTAACACAAGTGGATATAAGGGGACTCTGTCTGGACCCTGACCCTGCCTGAATACAAGGGAACAACGTAAATGGGGAATAAACTCCACTCCTGACTGTCAAGCCCCCACACAGTGAAATAACCAGCTAAACGCACAGCTGCAGGAGAGACCAAGCGGCTTCTAACTATTTATGCCTAAAGCTATAATAGACTGTGGTGTACCTCTTGGTCTAGTATCTCATCTACCATATTGATGTGTGTTTTTATAGCAGATTCTTCCTGCAGTTAGAAAGCAATTAAAATGTTTGAGCCTGTATGTATGTCTGACGCTCTGCTGCCCCCTGGTGGTTAAACTTAATTAAGCCTACAGACATCGGGTCTTGATGCTGACCATTGCTCCTGTTTTAAAGGCAAAAATAAGCTCACTGTTTTGGTTCTCACACATATGCCTAATTAGACAAGTTAAGCATCAATTATCTTGCTGTATTTCGTTTAACTTCATGCTAATGATACAAATAGTTAGGCAAGCTTGCTAAAAATATAAAATTGTGCAGACTCTCATGCCATTGTTTAACCATTGTATATCTTGCACTACGCTGTTGTGGCGCCTGTTTTCTTGTACCCACCTGCACAGCAAAAATAAAGAATTTAAAAAAAAATAAATGAAACGTCTCACTAATATAGCTGGATAGGATATGTATACAGTCCTCAGGAGTTGATCCGTCTGGGTTGTAAAATAATCCGTATATGTGAAGACAAAAATGGAAACACGAAACAAACTGACAATATTGAAGTATTGCGGATCCAAGGTTAAAATGAATAAAAAGAAAAAGGGGATGATACACTCACATTTGAGGAGCTTGGACCAGCTCTAGGATGAAGGGCGTTTAGCGGTATAATCCCAGCTATGGGATATACTGGAGAGGTGCGTCAGTCAATCTGGCCTTGGTTGTGTCGTACTCCACAATATGCAAGAAAACAGCAATAGTGCTCTCAGTTTGAAAAAATATTTAAGATAAGTTAAGAAAGATATACTTACAAGTATATAGCAGAAGATACTGCTCTATTAATACAGCGCTGGTGGAATGATCCCCACATAGGATTTCTTGAATCAGGATACAATAAAAAAAATGCCGGGAAGAGTAAATAAAAAGTGCATACAAGATACATGGTAGTATACTACCAGTTTGATAAAGCCTTAAAGGTGAAACGCGTTAATGATTTTAAATTGTGTATTTTAAACAAGAAAAGTTTTTTTGGTTACCTTTTTATAGGACCAATCCTTATTTTATATGCACTTTTTATTTACTCTTCCTTTCATTTTTTATTGTATCCTGATTCAAGAAATCCTAGGTGGGGACCACCACACCACTCACCTCCAGTTCTACTTTCACACCTTGTTTAATTGATGTCCCTCTTGTTGCTCCATTGTGTTTTACATCCAACATCCTTTATATCCCACAACCTTTAGACGCCCATCTGCCTATTGTTTATGCATCATTTTGTAAAAAGTCTAATTTATTGATGAAATTTCCTCCTATCATAACAGTGTAAAGCTCCGCGGAGTAAGTTGGCGCTGTAGCAGAATGGACGCACTTTATATACTTTTATCCCCTGTTCGGCTGTCCGTACACCTCCGTTCATCTACTGAACCACATCTGTGTGGTCCCCTTGTTCGCACCTTCTAACAACCGACCACCCCTAGCTGTTCATAAATTGCTTGTTAAAGAAAGTGTTTCCCCTGTTTCTACACGACTCACCGAACACCCGATAAACTGGTACCGCTGCCCATCCAACTTCCCGAACCGTTATGAGAATGGCATTTGGTAAGCATTAACTACCAAACGGGGGGAGCATTAGACTGTATTCATGCGAGAAACCCCAAAAGATGACAGGTCGTTGCCTTGTTTTCTCTGGAACGGTTTTGGGGCATTACCTTGTGGCAGACCATTTAAAACTTACTTCATTCAAATGGCGTTCCCGAACCACCAAAAGGAATCTGAGCGATATTTCGTCCAAGCTCTTCGGTGATGTGACTTTTGTGGGGTTCTGAAGTATTAAAATGCATTTTTGGGGTGTTTTAAATTACTGTAGATTTTTCTGTACCTGAGACATAATTGAGTTATAGATTTTTCTCACGCAATTATCTCTCAGGCACAGAGGATCTTGGAGGAAATGCCCTGTGTTTTTGTGTGAGACCCATGTAGAGGTCAGTGCATAAAAGCCATGTGTAGCCAAAATACAATCAGTTGACTCCCAGAACTATATGTCGGCTTGTTGCTGTTGAAAAAAAAAATAAAAAAAAAATATAAAGAGCCTTGGAGTATTCCACGGTTTCTTTTCGCTACAAGGACTGAACAGCAGAAATACCCATGCTATCTCCGCTACATGCGCTATATAAATACCGATAATAGAACTTTTCAAGACCTTCAGTTAATGCAGTAAGCTAAAGCAATTTAGGTCTAAAATCTACAAATGAGAACAAAAAAATAAAAAAAATTAAAAAAAATAGATGCTAGGGAATTTGAAGACCAATACATAATAAAGAAAAACAAACAAGTATTTTGCATTATTTTATTGAATTACATAAGAACACCAGGCTAGAAGTATTCTAGAGCAGAAAAATTAACATTGCCATGCAGCCTGAGCACCCTTTGACCAAGCTACAGTCCTGAGTAGGATCAATACAGTAAACAGAAAAGCTATACATATTGTAAGACACAGCTAATCAAGGTTAAGTGCTTTAGATTTTAATAGCATAAAATGCAAAGTACATGTCAACTTGTTTGGCATTGAAATAAAGAAAGCACCCCACCACAGTTTGGCATGCCTATACCCATCAAATGCCAGAGGGATGTTCAATTAAGTACATAGAAAAATTCTATAAGCTAGTTTTGGTTTTTGCCCGTTGGATCGATCAACCAAATTGAACATTATGAGCAAGAACTTTATAAGTTTCACTAGCTTAAAAGGGCATTCTAAGCAACATAACCACAACAATTCACTGGAGGGTATGTGCATGAGTCCCCTAGCACCAATTTTTTTTAAGAGTTAAAGCCATTTTCATACAGTTGACATTTACCCGTGTCCCTACGCATCAATAGCCCAGCCCAAATTCATACAAAAGTCACTGAAGCAGAAGTTCCCATTCCACTTTAGACATCAAAAAGCCCTAATAGGACTTTAATTTTCAAGTTCTCTCAGACAATTACTTATGAGGAAAAAAAACCCAGATATAATTCAGATCACTAATGCAAAGTAGGAACTTCTGCGTTACCAATTATAGCATTGGGCAGGCCTGTGGGTGCCATCTCGAAAACAATTTGACTAGGGGCCGTAACTATGCCAAGGGACCTCTGACAACAGCCAGCTACAGTAGGATGTAGTGGTTATGGTGCAAAAAGTGGCCCTTTATACAGAACACACAGTTGCTTTCCTATTTTCCATGTAAATTGTTAAAATTAAACAAGCAATATGTTTTGCACACAGATTTAAAACTGTGCACATTTACAGCAGAAAATCATGAAAGACAAGTTAAGAAGAAACAGCAGACTATTACACTGCACAACACTAACATTGGATAAACAATTATACAAGCAATACAAAACAAAATCAATATTTATCAAAATTATGGGAAACACTGTTCCCGATAATTAACCCCTTCACAACCAGACAAAACCTGGCAGCAATGTGATTAAATACACCTGTAGTGTAAGATATGAGGGAACACTGCCCCCGATATAAACACAGTGGTAGGCAAAAACTACCTTTTTTCATAATCATTATGGAAGACACTGCTTCCGATAATGTTGGCTCGATCTCATGATATGGCGTTACTGGAATATCTGCAGTCTGTCATACATCTGCTGGAACGTGTGCACATTAAAATTCAAGTTTTTACTAAAGCATTGACTCAATTCAAAAACGACAGAGTCTAATGGCACCATCAATTCACAACAGATGGTCACTGGGTGTCACTATCTAGGCAGCATGTCTTCACTTGAGAACTTATGGCTTAGAAAAACTTCACCATTCTCTGGTTTACCAAAGCCAGTCTTTCAATACCAACATATTAGGTCCTGTGGCCATCTTTAAAATCTAAAAAATGGCCTTTAGCATGATTGACCGGTCAGTTTACATGTGCCCATATTTTGGTTTTACAACATCATTAGACTATGGTCCATAGGTTACTCATTGCAAATAAGCCCTACGATTTGCAATCCAGCTATTAAAACGGCAAACACTTCCTGAGGATATGCACACCACCCTAAAACCCAAGCATGCAAGAACATGTAATAGATTTATAATCCATAAATATACACATGTAGTTCTCTTGATGTTTACAGTCTTAAGACAGCACATTTCATATAGCCATATATAGTCTTATAATGCAACCCATTCATGAATACAAATGCATCATGAAAGGCAGTACATATCCTTCAAAGTGTTGCCAGTGACAGACTATGCTGTGCTCTTTCAGATATTCCAGTATCATGTTCGACCAATTAAGCAGATGCTGCTTTAGTTTTTATTATACGTAAAAATAATGCGACAGTATAACTGTCAATTATGGAAGTCACTGCTTCCGATAATTACCAGAAAGAACAAAATGAACACCATTTATAGTGATCGCTGTCACTGATAAATAAATAATAAAAAAAAAGTACCAATTTCAGTGCCAAGTCTGTAACAAATATTGTATTAACCCATACAACCTCACTTTGTGCTGATAAACTGCATTACATGGGTCTCAATATCAGAACAGTCAGCTTTTCTTAGACCATTATAAATTTTGGTACAACTAGTATATTCACCCTTTAGTTCTGTGTCAAAAGAACTTTGTAATCCGACTAGTAGTTGTGTGGTCATTAAAAATTACTTGCAAGTTGGTTAATTACTACCGTCAGATCAATGAATGTCATTGCAGTGTTAGTAACACCACTTGCAAGTTTTGGATTAATTGTAGAAACCCATTCTAAAAAAGTTCTCCAATACAGCACTAAAGAGACACACTGGGTGAGAAATTTAAAAAGTAAATAAATACAGCAATATTTAACTCTAGATTTGATTAGATTTTAACTAGTGCATGTAATGCAACATGTAGAAGGGGGAACAAAATGTGTGGATCACACACACCAAATAAATCCCCAAGCACATTAATTTGCAAATTACAACATATTCCATTTAGATTTCAAAACAAATTGAAGGGACGGAGATATGCAGGAGAATCTAAAGGGCAATTCCTGAGTAGGCATTTTCGAACTGAAAAGAAGGCTATTAATCAGCACTAGAGAGACAATGTTGCATTGGTAAAGTGAAGCACACCAATGCAAATTCCACCAAAATCAAACCACAAACTATGCATGAACTTTAGAAAAAAAAAAAAATGCAACATAGAAAGTGCTTGGTGGAAGTTCAAGGAGTGTAAAGAAAAAAAAACACGACACCAATTTCACGCATAAAGATTTGGTGTACTTGGGGTCTTAAGAACTTAACTTTTGAAATCTTGAAGGCTTCAAAAGTTAAGCATTGCACTACTGTGGAAGATTTACATTAAGAGCCCCTGTAAAACTGATCATTAAATGAAGTAAAGGGTGTGCTCAGAGGAACATGTAAAATGGTGGCTGCTTTCGTGTCTACATGTATCAAGTGACTTAGCCAATGGGACAGAAGGGAAACCAAGTGCAATGAGGAAATAAATTAATGTCACCAAGAGGCATTATTGTAACTTTTAAAACAGAGGTTGGCCAATTTTATACCATGGCAACTTCTTAATCAAGGGTTTACTATGGACATGGGATTTTATTAATGGCCCATTTAGAACAGCTGTAAATGTTAAAGGTTCTCAGATTTGGTTTTACCAAAACCTGGAACTTTAAATAAGTGCTAAAACTACTGTTACAGTCGTAGGACTCTGAATGTACCACCAGGAGATGCATTCATTTTCAGTAATAATGGATGTCTGGGACATTTGAAATCTACAGACTGGTGAAGCAAAGAGGATAAAGGCTTTTGTTACTACAAAATACCATAGAGAACCTTAAAACTCATTGTCAATATCCCAAATCTCTCCAGACAGTGCATTAGCTGCCCCTTGTATTGTCCAGGTGAACAAAGCAAGCTGATTTCTAAACAGATCTTCATCAAACAGTTGTCTATTGGTGTCCGCTAGGTTGAGGTGCTCCATCAATGCAGTAAAGGTGTGGTTGCCAGATCCATATATGATGTGACGGAAAGGTGTATCTTTTGGAGAGACGTAAGGAGAAAGAAAGTTGTGTTCAACCTAACAAAAAAAAAACAAAAACAAAACACCATTATACCATTTACTGAATTTTACATATGGCAAATGCTGCAACCCCAGCAAGGAACTAGCATAAATAAATATTACGTACTGTTCAAGACATTCAGTGAGCAGGATATTGCTTTGCTGCAGAGGGATTTGGATAGATTGGGGAAATGGGCACTAAAATGGCAAATGAAATTTAACGTAGAGAAATGCAAAGTTATGCACTTTGAGGTAAAGAATGCACAAGCAATTTACACCCTAAATGGTAGTGAATTAGGGATAACCACACATGAGGAGGATTTGGAAATGGTTATAGACAACAAATTAGGCAGCAATATGCAATGTCAATCTGCCGTTGCTAAGGCCAGTAAGGTTGTCATGTATAAATTCTCAGGATTAAAATATAATTTTATAAATCGCTGGTAAGACCCCCACCTTAAATATGCTGTGCAATTTTGAGCACCTGTTCTAAAGAAAGATATCATGGCACTAGAAAAAAAATGCAGAGACGAGCTACAAAATTGATAAAAGGAATGAAGCATTTTAGTTATGAAGAAAGGTTAAAAAAAATGTAAATCTCTTTAGTTTGGAAAAACGGCACCTAAGAGGGGCTATGATAACATTATACAAATATATTTGGGGCCAGTACAAACCATTATCTGGAAATCTATTCATAAACAGAGCTATACATAGGACACAAGGTCACGCATTTAAGCTGGAAGAAAGGAGATTTCATCCAAGGCAAAGAAAAGTTTTGTTTTTTTTACAGTAAGAGCAATAAGGATATGGAATGCTTTGCTTGAAGAGGTGGTTTTGTCAGAGTCCATACAGATGTTTAAACTGAAATTGGATAAATACTTGCAAAAACATAATATTCAGGGATATAATTTCTAATTAGTGGGGTAATAGCTGCTTGATCCAAGGAGACATCTGACTGCTATTTTGGGGTCAAGAAGGAATTTTTCCTAGTTTGTTGCAAAATTGGAAGCGCTTCAGACTGGGTTTTTTGCCTTCTTTTGGATCAACAGCAAAAACATTTGTTAGGAAGGCTGCACTTGATGGACGCAAGTTATGTAACTAATTTGCTCGGTGCTGGTTAAAGTTAGGCAACATAACCTGTAGAACTAAGCATGGAGCAACTTTCCAGACTGCACTCCAAGGGATTAAAATAACGTCACTGGAACCATCTAGATTTATATAAAAAACAAAACAAAAAAAAAAAACGGACATTGTATTATTGTAAAAGTTACATGGTGATATCCCAACCAGGTTTTCTATCAAACAGTTGTGCCAAAAAAAAAAAAAATTATATATTTCTGGTTGTCATCATGTAACCAACTTTAACAAAGAAATTTCCCTTTATGAATGGTTCCTGTGACTATTTGGATGGTCTGGAACAATGTTCCATGTTTTGTTCTACTAATTAACTTGGTAAACATACATCCCCCCACCCCTTCGCCTAAAGAATTGTGTCAGCTCCCAGGAATTTTGTTTACTTAAAGTAATACTATAGCGTTAGGAATACAAACCTGGAACACTATAGCGTTAGAATCTTTCCATCTGCTTTAACAAATTATAATGAAGTCAATCTTCCATTTACAGATGGAAGGCCACTTAAAACAATGTTTCAAAGCTGTATTCACTGATCACTTCCTCAAATCATATTACTTTTCTGCCAAAAAAAGGCCTGAAAGTTTGAGGGCTTCTCTGGAAGATTTAAAAATTGTAGATACCATTCTGAAGTTTGAAAGGAGGTATAACTGGGAGTCTTCAAAGTCTTTCTAAAGAACTTTCAAGAATACCCCATTAAGAATATTTTGAGACCTAGCATGTGAAGCTCCAATCTTATAGGCTTTACTTTGTGATTTTTAATTATTGGTATATTTTAGGCAACCAACTCTTTAGATGGGTATGTCATTCAATCTCTGGATACATACTTTTTTTCCCCTCAGTTTTGTGAATGGGGAGTTATTGTATTAGGCTTCCTGACTGAAGTCAGGGACTAAAATGAAAGTAAAGGAGCTGATGGACATCAGATTGAAGACTTTGGGTTAAACCGTTTGCTAATGGAGGCAAGATCGTGCCCAGGACCTGCTTACTTCATAAAATCTTCATTCTGATGCAGTTACGGTGCCTGGAATAGTCGTTTAAGTGCATTACGGTCTCGTAATAATGCACTTGTTCTTCTCAATGTTCAATTCGGTTTAGTAACCCCTCTGCCTCCACCACTTATAAAAAGGATGTATTTAAAAAAAATAAAAAAACTTTAGATAACATTTCAGCCTCTAGTGCTTGTCTATGGGAAAGCCCAGGAGGTTGGCCAATGCGAAACCAGCAACTGTTTGGTTCAGAAAATAAGATCGGGGCATGCCCAAGTTTAACAATATTTTGGGCTGACAAGCATAATGATAGCTAGACCTGTAGATTTATTTATCTATATCTCTCTACCTACAATTCCTGATTTTTACAATTTTATCCTAAGAATATTACTTTGCCTTCTAAGTGTGTAATGTCACATATAGCAGCATTAGCTATAGGAACAGATTGGAAAAAGGAAAACCCACCCAATATAACAGCCTTCATACAAATGATAGAAACTAAACATTTTGAAAAAAACAAACCAAATTACCCAAAAATGTTGGAAGGAAGCTTGGCTTAAATGGGATAGATGTATAAAAACAGATATGGAAAATCAATAAGTAAAGATGGACATATAAACACTTAATGATCCGACAACTGCGTCCATAATCCAAGATGAGTAACAATGTACAATGCAATTAAGATTGAAAGTTAAGGAGAGTTCGGACAAGGTATTTATGAGAACCCGATTATAGTAGAATTGTAAATATTTTCATTACAAAACTTTATGAAAGCATGACGTTTTAAAGCTTGGCGTAAATGATAGAACCTAGCGCCAACATTTAACACTTAGTTTTATTTTAATTTAATTTCTCTGTTTTCTTTTTTAGGTTTAAATTTTAATTCAATAATATTGGGTACACAATGGTATTTTTGATCCACTACATGGTTATAAGCATGTGTTGATAAATTGGTAAAGTTTATGGTAATAGACCAGTATTGTTGTATACTTGGAGCAGAGTTTAGCACTGCCTGATAAATACTGATGCTACTCGCATGGCAAAAGTGAATCTTCAATGAATTCAGGCAAAATATTGCCAAGAAAAATAATCTTTTCAAGAATAGAAATGCATCACAACTCAAAACACACTTAACAAGCAGGAAGTTTATATTTATGCAGCCATGGTGGCTAAAAGAAAAATCATTAAGGAAGAAGTTGATAGTGAGCAATAGTCACAAAAATCATTACCTTCATAATACGATCATTCAGAGACCTAAGCATTGGCTTATCATCAGTATCAGAATCTGTGAATTCCCTTGTTAGGGTGTCAGAGGCTCTTTTGAAGTCACCTCTCGAAGAGTAAATCCATTTTATGCTGAGGCCTTTTTCCTGTACAGAGCAAATACATTAATAGAGAGAATTGTTCTGGCTTTTTGTCAGACAAATACGCTTGTTTGGCAAAGGCTCCAAAAAGTTGGATTGTTAAAGGAGCACTATAGTCAAAATATAAAAGCAAGAAAGACAGATCCTCTAGCCGCCTTCCTTGCTTTTATATTAATTTCCCATTTAAAAAAAAATTAATTCAAGTGATAATATAAACTTACCTCTGTTTCAGCACCAAGATACAGATCAAAATGATGAAATAGCAGGGCTCAGACGCTTCTTTTGTTGAAGAGTCATAGCGATCTGGTGCACATCCATGGCTTCGCCCTGCACCAATCATGTCCATAGAGAGTCATTGAATGCCACTTTATGAACACTGAGCGATGTACCGCGCATGTGCGTGGTCGCGAGCTGAGCTGACTGCTCACCGTTTATGCCTGCCCCCTCCTAAGCCCAAAGTTTACATGTAGAGAGCAAAAAACATGGTTTAAGAGTATACGGAGAACTGGCAGCAGCTGACATAGCCTGCCCTTCAGTGGGTCCCCACTCAGTTCTCAAGCTGGTTTTAGCTCATCTTGTGCTATTACAGAGAGAAAATCTCTGAAACATATCAGACTGGTCCCACCCATACGGGCAGTCCAGATCCGAAATGCCAGCAAGTTCCCTCTGCACGAGAGATACATCAACCCCAGACAATCGTTTCAGCCTTGTTATGCATCAGTGAGGCATTGCGGATCTCTCTCTACGCACCGTGAGCAAGGGGTCCACGTCTGGATTACCCTTTTAACCTCTTGCTCACGGTGCCTAGGGAGATATCAACTACGCCTCACATTCTGAGTGACTGCTACTGGAGGTGTTTCTAGCTTCCAAGGTAAACACTGTATTTTCTCTGTAAATCTAGTGTTTACATTAAAAGGGCTGCAGGGAGCTATTGTACACACCTGAACAGCCCCATTAAGCTGAAGTCGTTCATGTGACTAGTGTCCCTTTAATGTTTGATTTCTTATCTCAGCTTGCAAAGCAGTCATTGGTGGCTTCTGCCAAGCAACCTGCCAGCCATCTGAAAAGGAGATATTAGTTGGCCACAGGGATTGAGAACTAAGTGGAAGGAAGCGTTGTGTGAGTTCTGCAGGATGCTAGAGAGTGCATGGGGTGACAAAACACTTTGTTTTCACTAAAGTTCTAGCAAAGTTCTACGGTATGCTGGAAGTTTGCTGATGCTTGTCCCAACAGTCAGTGGGGCAGCCCTGCAGCAGTGGTAAAGTCCCTTTACACATACACAGCCTAAGGGTTGCCTGACAAATTCTATTACAGAACTTACATTAACATCCCTTTTACCGATTTTCATCATGTGCTAAAAAGATTGAAAGTTTCCATGAAATTAAATATATGTAAAGACACAGTAGAGGGGGTTACTGTAAAATCTGACTGGGGTTATTGATCTCTCCCTCTCATTTCACCCCAAGAACAGCAGAGTCCAACATAAATCAATAGCTCAAATATCTAGAAGTTGCACTTGAAGAATATTAAATATATGTACCCTTAAGGTTGCATATTTCTTGCTCAATGCCATAGCAGATTGAAGCAGCACTCCATTGTATTCATCATAGTCCAGTGGAAGTTTGTGGTCATGAGTCAGGCGCAAAATTATCTGACCAGCAATCTGTGTTACAGTGCTGCACATGGTATCAATGTCAACCAAACTCTGAAGATTCTGAAAAGTATCCATTTCAGTGCCAATATAGGCATAAGATTTATTATCCTGTGAAAAATAAAAAAATGCATAAGTAGTCTACTTACTGTAAAAATTTAACAAAACTCTTTAATGTAGCATTGCACATAAACAGACCATTTCTAGCCAAATTCTGAAACCCCTACCATTTTACCAGCCATTAGATAAATGTATAAGTAAACATGTCAGGTATATGCAAATCCATCACACACATACACCTTATCACCAGCCTAGCATGTCCCACCTTCTCTAGTTTGGCATGGCAGAAAACGTTTGTCAGAGTTATTTCGTTTATTTAAATGTTTCTCCTATACAGGTTCTCTGATCAGGAGAAATATAAGGAATGGTGCTCCCATGCCCTCAACACATACAGGGCGATTAAACAGTGTGAGAATTCTAAGTGAATTTCATATATAAAAGTCAAAATAGTTAATTATGTGAAATCTCATATGATGGGTGGTGCCTGCTCTTTTGCTCTACACCAACAGGGCCGCCAACCATAATGGTTGTCACGGGCCCGTCGGTCCTGGGGGGCCCAGAATGCTTCTGGCAGTCCTGGGCCCCAGTTCTGCTATCTGTGTGCAGCCGCGGGCCCCGGCTTCCTGTTACAGCAGAGGTAGCCCAGCACACTGCTTCTACTCTTCTCTTCGAATACCTCTCGCGAGACCCGCGGCCTGTGTGCCGCATGGAGCGTTGCCATGGCAACACTCAGAAGGCCGTGGGTCTCGGGAGAGTTATTGGAAGAGAGGCGAAGAGAAGAGTAGAAGCAGTGTGCTGGGCCCCCTATGCTGTAACAGGGAGCCGGGGGAGCCACCGGACCGACCACCAGGGATGGAATCTCCCCCTCCCTGGACACAGGTAAGAATACACAGACACTGCATCTAATACACACACTACATCCACTAAACACATTTCATCTAGTACACACAAACACTACATCCACTACTCAAACACTCTGCATTCACTATACACACACCGAATACACTACACTATGCATTCACTGCACAAACAGTATCTAATACACAAACACTACATCCATTACACACATTCTAATTCACTTCCACTCTACACACCACATTCAGTCCTGCATCATTGTCAGCGGACTAGGTAGGGTGTGGGTGGGGAGGGGGGCCCCCAAAATGTCTGATGGCGGCCCTGTACACCAGTATGTGGGATGTAGTATGTCATTTAACCAGGTGACCCTACTTTTAATTAAACTCACTGTTCTTTATACATAGTTTATGTATTTCAGGATAAATGTCATTTGTGTTTTGGTCAATTACCCAAAATGCAGATGAAGTAGTTCTACAATTTGGCATGTGGACAAATTTCACCTTTTTTGGGGAGGGTGGAGATTTTATGCGCGAGATGCAAGTTGTTTGATGTGGGTTATACCTGTCAAAATACCCAAGCCAGTTGCAGTTTTGCACAACTTTTTTTGGATTGTAAACACACGTCAATATTGAACTTTACAGTGTGAAACTTTTTGGGCCAAATTTCTTTCATTCTTAGCAAAAAAAGAAAGTTCAGGTAACGCCTCCATTTAAAAACAAATTAACTGTACCTTTTGAAAACTGAAAGATGCAGAGGGAATTCCAGAGTAAGCAATAAATGGATACGCAGCATCCTCCATGGAAAATGGTACAATACTGGAGGAAAAAAAAAAATAATAAAAGTTATACATATATTTAATAGCAGAAAGCAAAGCACATCAATACAACTTTTGTGACTGGAGATCATATAATTAACCATTTAAACCATAGTTTCAAAATGCTATAAAATACATATTTCAAAGTACACCATAAACATTTAAAATGGTACTCTGGATTTATTTCTTCATCCACCTGAGAACTGTAACCATATTCTAAAAATGACATCACTATTTTAAGTGCTAAAATTTGTAGATACGCTGCTTCCTGGATGAAGTTATTGAGAGCTATTTTACAACTGGCAAAAAACACTTTTAAGTTACATTTTACTCCATATCTTACATTTCTTCAAATTTAGAATCATCTTTATTGAACAAAGAAGACAGGGAATAAGAGGAGGCAGGACCATTGACCTGTAAAGAAATATTCAGAGTATTACATTCACTGTAGCTAGATAGAGAGATATAGATATATCTCCCCTAATCTTTGGCAAAGTTTATTTTATTTAAAAAAATACACACATATATACAGGTTTAAAGTATAGTTTATCCAATCACTGCCTCTCCCCTAAACAAAAAAAAACCAAACAGACCTCGTTCATGGTTTTCTTTAGTATGGAATACATTAAAGGACTTGCAGATGCACGAAATGTCCCAGAGCCTGTAAAACAAAGGTAATGGTTAAAGATAATTCAGTGCAAAAGCTCCCAAAATGTTTAGCTTGTACTTTAGAAGATAGCTTGACATGTGAGCTAGGGAATCTACCCAGTAGAAGAATGTGTATACACAATTCTAATTTACAAAGAGCACATAGGGGAACACTCACATGACTGACTAGATGGGACAGAGAATACATGCCAGTGTACCTTGCACAGTGGAATCCAGATTAATATATGCGATCGCCTTTGTATGTAGTGTGGTTAGATAACCCTAGAAGGAGGTAAAGAGCACAATAAGTTGTAGGCTGGGTAAAAAGACTGTAGATTTCAGGACGTGTTTCAGGTCAGTATAATTTGACACTGCATACATTTCTTCTCTAAACCATGTAAACTGAAAGCAATATTTTCCAAAGTTTGGCTTTATATGGAGCCCAGAAGTATGTTACCAGGGAGGAAAGCTTTTCACATTTTACTACAGTAAAATCATGATAGATAGATTTGAGCGATACAGCAATCACTATGATTGGTTAAAGGACCACTAGTCACCAAGAAGACTTCAACTCAAAGTGGTTCTGTACATTGCTGCACCACCCGAATAAAATGGTCATGTAACGTGGAAGTTCATAGAAAAGCACTGGATTCAGTGCTTTACTATGCACTTACCACTCATATGGTCCCAATGCTCCCCTATTAGGAGATTGGACTGTACAATTACAGAAGGAGTTCATGCCATGACATCACAGGAGGAGAGGGAATCTGTGCTGGAAAAAGGCGAGTAAGTTTTTCTATAAATAATTTTACAGCAAACAGGGGGCCTTGGATATTCAAGGACAGGGGCACTACAGCATTAGGAATACAGGTTTGCATTCCAAACACTACAGTGTTCCTTTAATGGGTTACCATAACCAAAACAGGTAGTCCGAATGCAGGGAACAAGCTTATAAATATAAGAACATAGGCCTTTAATATTTTGAATAATCTTTTCAAATTAGAATCTGTTAGAAAAACGTTCTAAATTCGTTATCTTGAGAAGTCACCATTAAAGTCTTTGGGAATATTTGGAATAATGTTTCTAACCGATTTGAAAAGCTTATCCAATAGGGAATAATTTTGCTCTGAACCTCTATAGACAAGTGCCAATTTCTGCACTTTGAAAAGAGGGGGGGGAAAAACAAAACCAAAAACTTAAGAGCATTTAAAGCAGCACGGTCATGCTCCCCCCACCCCTTCCGACTCCACAACATCTAACTGATACCCTAGTCACCCAAATGCCCCTAAGCATGAAATACCTGTTGACCTGTTGTAGCGGTGTACTAAATCTTAGTTATGTTACACCAAGTCCTATATTCAGAGATTGGCAAAAAAAAACTACGTTTCAAATTGTACCCAGGGCTTTTTCAAGCTTGAAATAGACCTGGTACAGGTCGAAACGTTGCAGTGTCCAATAAACCTGCTTAAATCTACCACAGTAAGTGCCTGAGATTTTTTGTTTATACTTGGGATATGCAGACCCACGCTAAGTTAACACCCTGTGGTTTTTATGATTGAGTGCAATTCGCTTTTCTTCTAATTAAAACTGAAGACCTGACTTAATTTTTCTATAGAACCTACCTCCAGCCACTCTGTAGCACCTACTGATCCAAATTCACCAGCACCCCAACTTGCAAACACAATGCTTCGTCTTGGCTTATAACCTTCTGAGAGAGCGCAGAAGTAATACCATTAGTCTTAAGAAGAAGAAATTTTAACAAAAAAAAAAAGGATCTGCCTACAACAGAACAGCTGTCCCTCTATCAGCAAAACAAACCTTACAGGAAAAAATAAATAAATAAAAACAAAACAAAAAAAAAACACACACACACCCCCCACAAACGTAACTTACCATTTTTAACCAAGTTTCTCATAATTCGGGCCACTTCTAAAAGAAGAGAAGTTCCCACAGCTGCTTTGGCAACACCTGGACCCTTTGCATCTCTCTGAGCACCCACTATTACATAACGATCTGCAAAACATTTAAGAAAATGTAAGATGTGTTAGGGGTATTTGTGGCCTTTACACACACACACAAAAAAAAACCCAAAAACCCTCATGTGTCAGAAACATTACAAAGGGCTTAAGTTAGAACAGTTCTTCCAGTTGGCACATTTAGGAATGGACCTTGTTACATCTACATTCCCTCCAGCCGTCAGACAACCGATCAGATTATTACTTCAATGGAGTAAAAAACTCAGACAATTGCTCAGAGCACTTGCCTTGCAAAGACTTATTGAGCTATGTTGTAAATTCTGTTATTTGACAGCTACAGAAAGTTTTGGCTGGAAGATTGATGCCGATCACTACTTGATGCCACATTTACTGGCTTCAGACCCATGAGCTGTATGCAGTGCTCAGAGTGCTGTATAAAGTCCTTTAAATGTATTGTCAACATTGCAGTTAAGCCATCGTGCTCTTCCGAAGTGATTATTGGATTGCAGCTGTTGAATGGAGGCCCTCAGGGTCTGAACAGAACCTAAAGGACTCCCCTGCATGCCCAGCTCTGATCAGTGTAATCAGCTAAGCAAGCATGTTTGAATTCAGAATTACAGGTAAATCTACATGCAATACTGAAAACTCACATTCCACATAAGCATTTTAACTGGGAAACACATCTGTTCATATCACCGGGTTTAGGCAAGGTGAGAGTTAAACAAACAACATAGTGGTGCTCTAGTTGTAACCCTATCTAGTGGCTGAATGTCTCCTCCAGGAAGAGTAAAACCTGATCTGAGAATCTTATTCTGCTGATATCAACATTTGATTGGAGAAGCATGGGTTTTGCCTTGCATTCGATCTACAATCCAATGCTTTTCTAGATGAATCACTGGATTGGAAAACATTGTAGTGCAATGTTAGCACGCTGGCTGACAACAGTAGAGTCTTGGTGCTGGAAAGGAGGTATGTATGTTAGACCACAGAGGGTGGTGGACAGAAGGGAAGCTATAGTTCTCAGAGTATTTTATAGTATTTTTGGGATTATAGGTTCCTATAATGCAGTTTTAGGTTGAGGAACAGTGTAGGGTTAATGTTAGGGTGGGTATATGCTTAGCAGTCTTGGGAACATACGATTAGGAATAAGGTTGGTATAGATCAGTGGTTCCCAACCTAGTCCTCAAGTACCCACTAACAAACCAGATTTTATGGATTACCCTGTTTGTTTTTTCCTTTTTCTTCTAAAAACAGGGTAATCCCTAAATCCTGGACTGGGAAGTGGTATTTGAGGACCACCTGATCTAGGGCATTTATCAGTTAGGACTGATTTATGAATATTTTGAGTTAATGACCTCTATAGGCACCCAGGCCACTTCAGCTTAACGAAGTGGTCTGGGTGCCAGGTCTCTCTAGAATTCCCCCCCTTTTTATATATAAACATAGCAGCATTTATAAATGGGTTAATCCAGCCTCTAAAACCTCTAGTTGCGGTCTAATGAAAATCACAGTGAGAAGACGCCAGCGTCCATAGGAAAGCATTATGAATGCTTTCCTATGATACTGGCTGAATGCACGTGCAGCTCCTGCCGCGCATGCGCATTCAGCCGAAGAGGAGGCGGAGAGCTCCCCGCCCGGCGCTGGAGAAAGAGGTAGGTTTAACCCCTTTCCTCTCCCCAGAGCCCGGCGGGAGGGGGCACCCTCAGGGCACTATAGTGCTAGGAAACCGAGCATGTTTTCCTGGCACTATAGTGGTCCTTTAATGAAGTGATCTGGGTGCCAGGTCCATCTAGGATTAACCCTTTCTGCTGTAAACATAGCAGTTTCTGAGAAACTGCTATGTTTACCTATTGGTTAATCCAGCCTCTGGTGGCTGTCTCATTGACAGCCACTAGAGGCGCTTCCGCGCGGCTCATTGATTTTCATAGTGAGAAGACGCCAGCGTCCATAGGAGAGCATTGAGAATGCTTTCCTATGGACAGGCTGAATGCGCGCGGCTACTGCCATGCATGCGCATTCAGACGATGACGGGGAAAGGAGGCGGAGAGTCCCCACCGCCGAGGGAGCCCAGCGGTGGAGAAAAGATAAATGTTTAACCCCTTTCTCACCCCAGAGCCCGGGTGGAGGGGGGCACCTAGAGACCCTATAATGCCAGGAAAAGGAGTATGTTTTCCTAGCACTATAGTGGTCCTTTAAGTTTTCTGTAGTTGCACTGGAAGTGTAAAATAAAGGGGGTATAGATCACAACATTTTATTTACACTTAATGTGGCATTGGATATATTATTTTGTATATATACACACACGATAAGAGTACCAGTCAAGTCAGAGACAACTTCATATCAACTAATTGGTCTGGCTGCAGAGACCCTGTAGTTTTAACCTCCACAAACACAAAACAAACACATTGCAGTTTTCTAGAAAACTACAATATTTACATTGCACCAATAGACGCTTTTAGAGGCAGCCTTCCAGACTTCAGAGGCGCATTCGCTGTATTAAAGGAGTAAAGCGGTCATTTAAAATAAAATCCTTTTAATTAAATGCTTTCCTGAGAAACATTGGCTGTGGATGCACAGTTCTTTCTTCACATGTGCATCAGGTACCCAACATTATAAAACTGGATAAATGCACCGTGCAAGTAGAGTTTCCCAACGTGGGCTTCCCACCAGTGTACCAGGTTATTATTTATAAAGAACAAATATATTCTAAACATGCAGATCATCATCTTGATCTGAATTAAATACTTTGAAAGGTAAACTTGCATTCTTTCTTGCATTTACCTGGCTCATCAAAACCGCGGAGGAAACCGAAGATATTGTAAATCTTCTTCTCAGCAAGAACATTGTTTATCTCAAGTGTTACAGAATTTGCTTCTTTCAGTTTGGGTCCCAACATACACTGGACTTGCCACTGAGAAGGGCAATTCACTCCATCAAGAAATCTGAAATATGCAGGAAAAAGAAAAATGGAATCAATTTAATGACAAAAATAACACCACATTATTTGAAAAGCAAATTAGAACAGTACAAATTGGCAGCACAAAAACAGACAGACAGACATACTCCAGCAGCTTCTTGCCATCATCACTAGAAATTGTTTGTACTGGAATTTTGGGAAGTCCTGAGGACTCAGAAGGTGGGAACTGTGTGTGGTTAAATGAAGGAAAGCCAGGGGTGTATGGATCACCAGTTCCAAAATGAGCCTGGAAGGAATAAAGGAAGCACAAATTTATTGCATATAATACCACATATGTTGCTACAAAAGTAGTCAGAAGGCCTTCAAATGCCAACTTACATGGCCAAACTGTGCATTTATAGTTTGTGATGCATCGTCAGGAAATGCAAAGTCAGATGGCTCAGGATAAATCAATACCCCAATAGCTTTGAAGAATTCTGCATTTTTAACCTAAGAAGGGAAAACAAAGTTAAAGCCACCTGTGATGCCAGACTCCACTTTAACAACATTTAGAATTTCTGCAAGTATTACCTTCTCTGACAAGCTTATTAATCCAGATCGAACAAGAACCAAGTTTCCAGTTACATTAACATTCTTCTCGGATAAGGTTATGAAGTCTTCCTTGCGTCCATAATGGCAATACACTAAACCTCCCTGGGCAAAAAAAAAAAAAAAAACTTGCTGTAAGTTATAGATGCAATTAGTTAAACCAGTAATATAATCTATAGAAAACTACCACTTGTGTGTTCCAATTGCACAAGTTTACCTAATCCTGTAAACATTTACATGTAATCCCATTTCCCAAGAATTACTTTATAATATCTAGATTTCATGGTTAAACCCATATAGAACATTATGTTGGCATAAGGAAGATGATTGACTAATTTTCGCCATTCAAGAGTCTCAGATATCACTTTGTTGTGGCAGTCAAATGTTTAGCTTTATATTGTCTTTATTTCAAGAAACTATATTAGTACAGCACTATAAATAAAAAAAAAAAAAAAGCACACTACTCAGCCTAACTGGCTGCCGTGCCAGGCAATTAGACATCCTGGCACTTTGAGACAAAGCCTTTAGAGGGAGTAAATCATCCATGATAAGATAATGGCCAAATAGACATACCTAACCCACTACATCCTGATTTCATTCCTGCCTAAATGGCACGTCTGCCTTATCTAGGACAAATAATCGCAAAGAGAAACCAACCTGTTTTTTTTAGGTTAGCCAGTACTAGGCAAAAAATAAATTAGATTTATGAATGTAAAGATTACATTAAAAGATAACATACAATATCAAAGACAAAAGGGATAAGAAGACAATTACTACATTCTGGTGGGAAAAATAAAACAATGAACTTACACTTTTAGATGTTGAAGGGCTGTATGCAACATATGTGGTTGGACTTATCACTTTTATCACTTCCTGTCCATTTTTCAAAATGGTTACTTTATTTAGAGAGCTGTTAAAGAAACATGACATTTTAACTACATTAAACAACCTTAAAATCTAAAGATTACCGTATATACTTGTGTATAAGTAGGGACATTTTCGGCTTAAACTTCCATTTTAAAACGCAGAGTTTATTTATCCATGGGTCAGTGCTAGTTTCCATAGAATTTTGTACGGCATTCGGGAGTCGAATCCCGTTCTCCTAGCTGGTTGTGAAGTCGAAACAGGCAGGGGTACAAGTTTCAGCGGGGTTCGCGGGTTTATGGAGCAGACTCAGATCCATACCGTCGACGACCGAGATAGGACACTAATTGGATAGATCAAGGTCCCCACCGAGGGAGGTGTGTAAAGTGCACAGAAGATTAACCGGTAAATAGGATTTATTCCCCCTTCATATTTACCTGCTTTTTATCCTGAGAATGAGACAACTGTCTCATTCAAATCTAAAAGCTTTTGAATGAAAGTTGCCTCCAAGTGAAGCATGTCCCTTTAAGACATTTCCCTGCCCCATCACTAAACTTCAGTTTTGTTGCCCCCACCCACCAGTGACAGAATCATACCTCCCAGCATCTTGCAGCCTGACGTAATGTTCATCATTCCACACTTTATCCAAACCTATATTGCTGAACTCATCATGAATCCAATTAGCCACACTTTCCTCTTTTGCAGGCTCTGCTTCACTGGATTTTTCTGACCATTTCCTAGTAAAGTTAGCAAGGTGATATGGAAGAACAGCATTTAGATACAATTCATTAATATGTGTAAAATCGGCATTAAAAATGGTTATATAATTAAATCATAAAAATAAGATTATCTGAATATATGTTGTAAAGATACTGAAACTAACTTTAGGAAATTATCGAGCGCCAACTCATTTTGAAAAATGTTGAGAGAGTCTTAATTATGGGAATAACTGCAATACTCCATTAATACACTGAACTCCAAATTCTAGACAATTAAAAGGGACAATAAGCACTGGAACCACTGCACCTTAATGCAGTGATGCAAAGAGACCGTGCCTGCAGTCTGACAATTGCAAGCCCTGGCTTTTCAGGTGCATCTGACAATCTCAGCCAATGAACTTTCCTGCACAGCAGGACTTGGCTAAATGGAACAAAAATAAGCTCTTAGCTCCACAGGTGGGGGCAACATGTCAATCCTAGATAATCTAACAGTTTGACTTCTTACCCAAAGTGTGCCAGATTAAATTATTGCACCATAACTACTATAGCAGGTTGTAGTGGCTATGATGTTTGAAGTGTTTCTTTAAATGACTATCAACCTACCATAGTGTGAAGCCAATAAACTTTAAAAGATCACCCCGACTACTTCACTTCAAAGTTACCCGTTTAGTCCTGTAATGCAAAACATTGCAGTTTTGTTTTCATTGCAAGGCAAAGCGTACCTCTAGTTGCAGTCTTTATGACATTCACTAGAGAGGGTGTCTCGGCTGCTATAAAAATGTTAGACCCTTGTAAAGTTTGATGTCCTCACACAATGCATGAGGACATGGAAAGTCCTAAGATGCCTACCATAGAGAAGTACTGGACAAACATTATTGGATGAGAAGAGACGTGGGACAAAAGCAGTGGAATCTATGGGGACGACTACACTTTGTTATTTGATTTAGTTTAAGGGGGCCTATGAATCTAATTAAAAAGCAGAACATTAGCAATACGGGTTTGTATTCGTAATGCTATAGTGTTCCTTTAGAAGGACAGCAAACCACAAATTCGATGGATGGATGTAGTGCCTGGAGTCTATGGTGTCCCACATCACCATAAAACCCATTTATGGCTTCAGTCTCGATATGGCTTGTGGCATTGATTGGCACAGAGCACTCAGCTGACTATCTCATCCAATCACTGCTCACTTCCGCTGGTAAGGCATGAAATGGAGCATATATGTCCAAAAAAACTGCTCATAAAAAAAAAAAAAAAAAACCAAAAAAAAATTATATAACCTTAATATTTAAAAGCAGCATCTTACAATGTGAAAGACTTAAACCACACATTGTAACCTAAAACAAGCCATAAAGTGTGCTGTGTCGTTAAGACAAAATTAATAAAGACCTCAAGGAAAAAAAAAAAAATCGCCAAACTTATTTTCTCAAAAATTAACTCACAGCTTAAACTCTATAGATGAATATTCTACAAAGGCTTAGCCAAATTTATTTCAACTTTTAACTAGCTAGCAGTCTATTTCTCCTATAAGGCTCTTACAAGCATGATGGCAAAACATCAAGGGATATGTAAACATTTGGAATGCACCTTTAGAATCTAGGAAACCTTTCAATAGAATCTTGACATATCACTCAATATCTGTTTAACAATGGGACAGAAAGTGTGGCTCTCTGAGAGGGTTAACAAGATGAAAACTGGTACAACTAAACAATGACCTAACTAGAAGACATTGCCTCAATAAATTTAGCCCAGGTTGGCTCAGGAATAAGAAGGGATTTCTTTTGGAAAATTTTCATAAGTAAGATGAACAGATTACATAATATTAAATTACTTTATGGTATCTGTGAAGACACGTTTACTCTTCGCTGTCTCCGTCTCCAACATGGATCTCAAGTCACCCCAGTACAAGATATTCAATGTCTCCGGTGCAATGAATACTTCTGGGTCACTTAAGTCATCAGAATCGCCATTATGATCATTTTTTGGTTTCGGTAGCGCATATTCAGAACGACCTCGGTAACTTAAGTAGCCTATAAGAAACCCTGTGGAACAAAGTTTGTATTCCTTATCCATTTTTCAAAGAATTAAAAAAAAAAATTAAAAGATACTGAAATGCAAGATTTACAGTAGTACTAACCTATCAAGAATATAAGAGATGCAAAGAGGATTTTAAAACAGAGGCTTTTAGAATGGTTATTTCCATTTCTGGGCTTCACAACATGTTCAACCATAGCTTGATCTCCGCACTCCTCATCATCAGCTAGCTTCATTTCCACTTGGCTGGCATCCCCATCTGTCTGCTGGGTCAGACTAAAGCGGGTGTAAGAAAGAGGAACTCTTCCAAACTAATAAAGTTGAGGAAAAACAAAGACAAAAAGATGTCTCTAAATCAAATGTGTAGTCACAGGCGTGGGGAGCTGTAATCTTCCTGCTTTGCTCCTTCAAGCAACCTGCACTAATGCAAAGAGCCGAAATATGAGGTCACTCTGGCCCTGGCACTAAACAGCGCACAAGGGAGAAGAGCTTGAAGATTTCAGCAGCCACACTGGACCCCAGAGAAATGGTCTGTAATCCCAAAGGTAGAGAGGCTGGGTGGATTTATTAAAAAAAAAAAAAGACAATTTGTGTGTGTGTAAGAATGCATTTCTCATTAATAGTGCTGCCATAGAGACAAAGATTATACAGAATACAGATTAGAACAGTGCACAGAAAAACAGTTTTCAATTTTATAAGGCTACTTAAAATCACCTATCTCAGCAAACAAATATATGGAGATATTGTGTTAAAGGAACACTAGAGAGAGTCAGGAACACCAACATGTATTCCTGACCCTATCTCAGCATAGTCATCCAAGGCAATGCCAGCAGGAGGAGTGCAAGTACTCCCCTGCTGTGAATACACACACACACACACACACACACACACACACACTAAGTGTATTTTAATATTTATATATTCATATCAAAGTACACAGAATGATATTGATTAAAAATTATAATATAAAACAAATAAGTAAATACGTTAAAATAAAAAAATGTAAAGTATATATGTGTAATTTCGTTCAAACTGTATTTTAATACATACATACACACACACACACACACACACATAGAATGAAAGCACACAAACACTTTATTAATTACAATTTGTGGAACCTGCCTGACAACCCAGGCCAAAAGTCCACGGACTTGAATTTGCTAGCACTATATTTAACCCTGTAACTTTCCAAGACACCATAAAACCTGTACATGGAGGGTACTGTTTTACTCGGAAGACTTTGCTGAACACAAATATAACTTTGGCCAGTGTTTGTGACCAAGTGGCTACTAAAAAAGACTGGACATACCCCATTTGCAATACCTTGGGTTGTCTACTTTTGCAAATGCTATGCCATCATGGGGGAAAATCTCATCCTAAGCTACCTTACAGTCACAAAGGCAACGTAACCAGTCTGACGAATTTCAATGTGAAAAAACAGAAAAATGTAACATGCTATATTTGACCCTGTAACTTCCCAGAACATTATAAAACCTGTACATATGGGGTACATAACGGCATTATGACATTTACAGTTAGAATGTCACGTAGAACTAAAAATCTTTACAACTTCTTATTTTCCATTTTTACACATTTTATTTATATTAAATTATGTTTCATACCTAAATACTTGATGTTAAATGAAAGCCCTGTTTCCCCTGAATAAAATTATATATAATGAATGTGGGTGCACATAATATGAAGAGGCGAACTATGCCTGAACAGACATAGCGCAAATTCAAGTTTTTGTTTACGTTTTGATCACAACATGTACATTTGGCTCAGTCCTTAAGGGGTTAATGCTAGCTTGTGTTACAGTCGTGCATGGTCAACTAAAACATCGAAGACTGAAAAAAAAAAACCAAAAACACAAAAACACCCCAGGAGAATTACCCCCCCAAAAAACAAACAAGTAGTCAGCTCTTTCCTAAGAGAACATTTATATTAAAGGAACATTGTCACCAGAAAAAAAATACAGATTAGTTCTGTTGAGTATAGTCAGTCCCTACAGGCATTTTAATGTCAACACTGCCTTTTCATAGAAAAAGCAGTATTTACATTACAGTCAAGGGGCCACTCTAGTGATCGCTCTGCATGGAGACACTGAACTTTCAGTTCATCAGATT
Organism: Pelobates cultripes; assembly: GCA_933207985.1. Taxonomy (NCBI): domain Eukaryota; kingdom Metazoa; phylum Chordata; class Amphibia; order Anura; family Pelobatidae; genus Pelobates; species Pelobates cultripes. Next base: position 125,191,639 of record OW240913.1, on the reverse strand, counting down.
TGATCATCTCAGCCTGACTGATTCTTTACTATGGTAAAGCATAGTGATTGGCTGAGATAGTCAATTCTGATGTTAGACAAGGTGAATATTTCAAGTGTTGCTAAATAGTTTAACACTATATAGTGTCATGAATACATATTTGTGTTCCTGACCCTCTAGTGTTCTTTTAATAAGGGCATTGTATTACCAAATGTAGAGACATTAAAACTTACAAAATTAGTGACTGATGACCGAACTTTTTCCATCTTCAACCAACCCAGTTAAACCCCTAAAAGAAAGGGAAAAAATAATTTTAATTTAAAAGCAAAAAAATAAAAAATAAAATATATATATTGTACACATACAGAAAATGGTTTCAATATATAAATACGGTCTTACTCCAAACACTAGCAAGTCATTTTTGGAAGAATGGTGTGGCGAAACCAACCTCGCCACTGTACACTGGAGAAGCCTGGTTGCTCGCCTGCTCCCTTTAGACTATGGTCCTGTATTTTAAACTTTTATTTTACCGGCAGAAAGGTTTATTCGTGCCTTTCTGCGGACTGTTAAAGCCAAGCTACCCCAGCCGTATACTGAAAGACTGTATGAAAGACTTTGGCTCCATGGCGATTGAACTGTATGTATGATCTGAGCGCCATTCGGTAGTAATGTGCACTCAGATCCAAGTTATCTGGGGATAGGTAGAATGTGTGTTTTATGGAATAAATGTAGCTGTATGTAATTTTATGTCTTTTATTGTCCTTTGTCTGCCATATGGTTAATGGAGTTTTGCCTCTGTCCTTAGAGATAATTTGATTACTTCACAATTATCTCCAGGACAGAGAGGAGGGATTGTGATGTAATTGTGGGTGTGTTTTACGGTTCCCCTGTAACGATTGGTTGTACTGTGTCCCACCCTGTGGGATGTCCCCTTGCATGGGGACTTGCATAAAAGCCAGTGTCTGGCCATTACAGAGAGTTCCTGCTTAACCCTCAAAGTGAAGTGTCATCATTATTGGGGAAGGAGTTATTGTATGCTGTTCCAGTTTGATTGCCAGGAGTGTAAGCTGATTGTATGCTTTTCCTGTTCAGCTGTTTCCAGTATTCGTGAGTTTCCTGTTCAGGAGTTGGAGAATTCGTGTAGTTTGCAGTTCGGGAGATTGGTGCTTGCAGTAGCCGTCTGTGGATCTGAAAGGGGAATATCGCCTAAATGGTTTTTAACCTCGTGTGCAAAACGGTCCGTTACAAATGGAATATTAGATATATCCATCTCCTCTGCACCACGTGTCTGCTTTGCACCGTGGCTAGGCTCCGCCCCCCAGTTTGACTTCCCTTTTAAAATCATGTTTCTCCAAAAACACATGCGTACATGTTACTAGGAAGCACATGAATGTAAATTAGCCAAGCCACAAGGCCCAGTAACCCTGAGCTGAGCAGAATCAATGCTTTGCAGACAGCTTTGATAACTCCCACCAATGAAAATGACTTATTTTTACTGGAATGTCTTGTAAAGATCACATTTCTGATCCTTTTTAGCAGCTAGTGTCCAACCTGCACTGTTAAAGGACCACTATAGTGCCAGGAAAACACACTTTTTTTCCTGGCACTATAGTGCCCTGAGGGTCCCCCTCCCACCCGGCTCTGGGGAGCTCCCTCCAGTGCCGGGGAGGGAGCTCTCCTCCTCCCCTCCGGCTGAATGCGCACGCTCGGCAGGAGCTGCGTGCGCATTCAGCCGGTCTCATAAGAAATCATTCATAATGCTTTCCTATGGACGCTGGCGTCTTCTCACTGTGATTTTCACAGTGAGAAGCACGCAAGCGCCTCTAGCGGCTGTCAGTGAGAGGGCCACTAGAGGATTTGAGGGCTGGATTAACCCATTTATAAACATAGCAGTTTCTCTATGCTAGGTTTATAAAAAAAAAATGGGTTAACCCTAGCTCAGTGATGGCAAACCTTTTTGAGCCCGAGTGCCCAAACCGCAATACATGCCAGCTTTTTTTTCTCCTTAAAGTGCCAACACGGCAATTAAACCTGAATACCGAGGTTTAAGTTTAGAAAAAAAACGTTGATACAAATTTTAAATAATGATATAAATAGATAAAATTAAGCTTATATTTATTAGTATCTCCAACAAATGCAATACATACACACACAGACTGCTGAATACATGTACACAGTCTGCTGAATACACACACCCACAAGACTGCTGATTACAGAGACTGATGAACACACACAGTCCGCCGAGTGTACACACACACACACACTGCATTGAGGGGTGCTGTGTGGGGAGTGTGTGGGGGGACGGACGAGGTGTGCTGTGCGTGGGGACGGACGGACGAGGTGTGCTGTGCGTGGGGACGGACGGACGAGGTGTGCTGTGCGTGGGGACGGACGGACGAGGTGTGCTGTGCGTGGGGACGGACGAGGTGTGCTGTGCGGGGGGGACGGACGGTTTAAAAAAAAAAAAAAAATTTAAAATCAGTATCCCCTCCCTCCTTCTTACCTTTAATGAAGGAGGGGGAACACAGCAATCCCTGGTGGTCCGGTGGTAACTACTGCTTCCGGGTCGGGAGGCAAGGGGAGGGGAGGGATCTGTGAAGGGGAGGGATGTGTCCTCCTGCGTGATGCTGTGTGGAGCGTTGCCATGGTAATGTGCGGCAACGCTCTACACAGCTTGCTCGCGGGAGGACAGGGGAGCTGCTTCACAGATCCCTCCCCCTGCCTCCCGACCCGGAAACAGAGTAGGCGCCTGCCATTTTGGGCAGGCGCCTACTCTGCATTGATGGCGAACCTATAGCCGCGTGCCCATAGAGAGGGCCCGGAGTGCCACCTGTGGCACGCGTGCCATAGGTTCACCATCACTGCCCTAGCTGGACCAGGCACCCAGACCACTTCATTAAGCTGAAGTGGTCTGGGTGCCTAGAGTGGTCCTTTAAGGGTACCTACCATGCCAAGTACACTTTAGAAAGCATTAATTCATTAAATCTACACATTGTGCTTGAAGATTTGATAGCAAATTTATAGATTAGGAGAAAGATCTATTTAAAAATATTTCTCCCACTCAGTCAATTTGTCTGCATAAAATCCTTTCTAGTAGACATTTATGGGATAAGTACTTTATCTCCAAATAATACTTTGTTGCAACTGATCAGTACACCAAGTAGCCATATTTCAGCTACTACTATCAATTTATACAAAACCTGGTTCACAGATTAAATTGGCTGTTTAAACATTGGTTTAACTGCCTACTGTGCATGCACCGAGAAGATAGAGAGCCTTCCCTACTGCACATACACAATAAGGACAAAATTTACATGGCGGCATAGAAAAAAAATAAATAATTGCCTGATTGTCTGCCCTTAAAGGGTCACTCCACCCTCCCCCCCTTTAAAATCCTCTTCTGTGATTAACCTGGGTCCGGTGCCGAAGTCCCTCAGCGCTGGGTCAGCTCCGCCCACACTGCTCCCCCAATGGCCGCGCTCGCATTAGGAGCTCACCATAGGAAAGCATTAAATGGGGATTCCAGTGACACTGGAGATTCTCATGCATAGCGTTAGGACGTCCAGTGTCGTTTAAGTAGTCCAAGAACCCGGAGCTTAAGAGGACTTAACGCTAATAATTATATGCTCAGGGTTAAGGCTGATGGGAGAGGGCACCCAGACCACATCAATGGGCTGGAGTGGTCTGGGTGGCTACAGTGTTCCTTTAACCACCCCTTAAATGTAAACATGTTCCTGATTCACAGTCTGTGAAAGAAACATACCTTTTGCAGCCATTGGAAATTGAGACATGTCTTCTGTAGTGTAAGGAATGCTCACAGCACCACAGAGACAAGGCTACAGACCATATGTGCTACTCTCCCTCACTCCCTGTAATGCAAGTAATACATTCTCCTTTATCCCCTGTCAGCCAACCTCACCTAAACTGTTAACTCCACCCCTGCCAGTCACAGTCAGCCAACCTCCATACCAACTGTTAACCCCTCCCCTGTCTGCCAACCTTGATAGATATAATACAAAACTATAGGTATTAGTGTTTTTGTCCTGTCAATTTATAATAAACATATGACACTATGTACCTAATGTGGCGAGGAAATGTGTGATGTAAGTTCTAGTGTCTGAATACAGAGGACTCTGAGGAGACTTGGACATGTGTTGAGCTGAGTGACGCTCAGGTACACCTAGTAAGGCATGTTATTATTGATTCTCAGAGCAGGCTTCAACTCAGGCCCTCCAGATATTTCTGAACACAATTCCCATGATTCTCAGCCCATTTCATTCATAGAATCATGGGAAACCGCTCTCCCAAACACTTTAAAATCAAGCCAAGCATTGATCCCAAAGACCATGTGTTTCCATTTTTGTCTACTCTTCTGTCTGACTGTCAATGTGTGAGTTTAACATTAGCACTGTGCAAATTTCCACTATTACCTCAGTTCCACTACCAATCCAGATTTAGATGTAGGGAGGCAACGGATGTTTGTAGAATAAGTCAATTATTCACAAAGCAGCATTATGCTTTAGAGAGAATCAAATGCATCACTGCAGTAATGCATCAGTGAGTGTGCATTGTGTATGCAGTCAATATTTATAATTGTATTGTTATGTGTGTGTACAGTGGATGTACTATTGCAGTATGCCTGCTAAGAACATGTGTGGACATTCACATACATGTTGAAAATGCAAGTCACAACGTTATTTATATGTAGTTTTCTTGTACATATTTTTGGCTGTCACTTTATACTTGAGTTTCACAACACTGAGCCACGAATTCATCATTTACACTTTGTATTTCAATAATGCTGTAAAAAGAAAAAATACGAAACCTACAAACAAGATATCACTAGCTTAAGTAAGCCCTCTTATGTGCAGCAATTTAAAGGTATACACTTAAAAGATTCAAAATTACAATTTTGTCTATAAAACTCCTCAAGCAAGCAGTACTTTTAATAAATGCATAAAGCATAGCTGTAGTTTAGAATGAATTCCAAAAATCACATGAGTGTCACATGGAACTTGAAATTCAAAGCGCTGCAACACAGAAGTGAAGTAATAACTAAAGCCGATTAATGCAAAATTGTATGTTTCATAGGAGGACCAGTCCCACTTGAACTATAATTCCAGGAATGCTCTGAAGCATTGAGTGCTAGACAAATCCCAATCCATTCAGATCTGACATTCAATTCGGGAGACTAAAGTCTGAAAATGTTATATAATAAAATGTCAAAACTTAAGAAAACTTTGCAGTACCATGAATATCTTCCTGAGAGAAGTTACTTCCTAGGTTGCACATGTGCTTTTCAAAAAAAACATGGCACTACAATACTTCCTGTTGCATAAAAAGATGTACATGACCTTGAATGAAAGTGACCTCGTCAATGAGATAAACTGAGATTTGATGTTGACATACAGCATTCATAGCCACAAACAATAACACAGGGGGAAAACAGCCTAAATGCATTTAATTTTAAAAAGTTATGAAGAGAGTCCATTCTTTAACAAAGAGCAATCATACTTTATAACACACAGGTAAATAAAGATAATTCAGTAGAACTTCAGTACGATTACTATGGCCTTTGTGCATGTTTATGATTTCCCAAAAAAGCGATCAGTATCCACTTACAAAAACTATCCCAAAGTACCAACATATTCCATAGCACTGTACAGCAAGATGCCAATTTCAAATGTAAATATGCAAAATCAGAATTATTCTGAAACTGGCACGATTATTTACTAAAGTGAGAATTCAATGAGAATTTTAAGTTTAAGTAAAGGTAGCCAAAACTGGAAAGACTTGCTAAGTTAGCTATGCTTTCAGTTCAGCTATTCTGGCCTTAAATGTGAAAAGCACTTTGACTTTTCAATTAGTTAATAACCCTGATGGTGCCATGCAAACATTAAGTGATAAGTCATGAGATAAGCATGGGGTCCTCAGGAGTGTCCTACATAAGGTGACCTTCAACGTGACACACATTTCTCACTGTGGGTGAGACCCCACATCTCCCCCCATGTCTCTCACAGTGTGTGGGAGCCCCCACATCTCCCCCCATGTCTCTCACAGTGTGTGGGAGCCCCCACATCTCCCCCCATGTCTCTCACAGTGTGTGGGAGCCCCCACATCTCCCCCCATGTCTCTCACAGTGTGTGGGAGCCCCCACATCTCCCCCCATGTCTCTCACAGTGTGTGGGAGCCCCCACATCTCCCCCCATGTCTCTCACAGTGTGTGGGAGCCCCCACATCTCCCCCCATATCTCTCACAGTGTGAGGGAGTCTCTCACAGTGTGTGGGAGCCCCCACATCTCCCCCCATGTCTCTCACAGTGTGTGGGAGTGTGTGGGAGCCCCCCCACATACATCCCCCCATATCTCTCACAGTGTGAGGGAGCCCCCACATCTCCCCCCATATCTTCTCAGGTGTGGGGGGCCCCAACCCCCCCATATCTCTCTCAGTGTGTGGGGCCCACTATATCTCGGTGGTGGAGCCCCACATCCCCCATATCTCTCACAGTGTGTGGGGCCCCACATTATATCGCTCTCTCCACATCTCCCATGGCCTCAGTGTGTGGGGCCCCACATCCCCATATCTCTTAGTGTGTGGGAGACCCCACACCCCCATGTCTCACACTGTGACTATAAAGCTCCTCCTGGCTTCCTGGTGTTTGCAATGCAGACAATGAAAGCCGGGTCTATCAGACAGCTCGCTCTCTATCAGGCGCGGCCAGATATTCAGCAGGGGAGCAGTATCGGAAGGGAGGGCGGACAGGAACAGATAAAACCCAGCCAATATCCTGCAATAAAGGGCCCCCGCACAGGGCACGGAGCCCATGACAGAGCAGGCAGCGCCCACCACGTGCTGGGCCACAGCTCACCTCTCCCTGTGTCCGCTCAGCGATGAATGGCAGGCGCCAGGGGTGCTGCATTTGTCTCACGTACTCAGCGTTCAAGCGCCGCCCACCGGAAATTCTCGCCGGTCTTCTGGCCAATAGGAACATTGTGTTCCCCTCCCTTCCCAGGCTCTCTATGGCCTGTGCTGTCACAGGGCCACATGGCCGCAGGGCCGCCAGCAATGGCCGCCAGTAATGGCCGCCCTCTGACAGGTGACAGGTGTTATTTAGAAGCTGCCGTTGTTGTGATCTCGGTTTGTGCTGAGCTGGATATAAACACTGGGCTGTCAGTAATGGAGTCTAACCCGGCCACGTGCTCTGCATGGAGTCACAGAGACAGCTGGGGACACAATGACTCATTAAAACCTGTTACACTGTATTAGAAAAATAAATAAAACAACTTATAACTACAGTCTGACCTCGGTTTACGAATTGAATGCGTTCTCGGAGACGTGTCTTACTGCGAAAAATGTGTAAACCGAAACGCGGTGTCCCATAGGAATGCATTGAAAACCAATTAATCAGTTCTGGAGGTCAGAAAAAACTCAAAATAAGCTGGCATGGCAACCAACCCACAATGCAGAACACACAATAAAAGTCATGCAAACGACAAAGCTCAGCTCCCTACCTTTCCACTGCTTGAGAAATGCACCAAAAAGTCCCAAAACAACTGCAAACAATTTCCAGAATGGCTCCAAAACCCGATGCAAAAGCCGCTCCAACACCTCCACACTCGACCCCACAGACTCCAGCATGCAGAGGGTGGTGCTACAAACCCCCCAGGTGCAATGCATCCTGGGGAAACTTGCTTTGTATTGCGAAAAAAAGTTTGTAAACCGAGGCATTATTTTTAATGGATTTTCATTTGTGAACCGAGGAGTTTGTAAACCGAGGTCCCAATGTATACATAGTCAGCAGTATGAGGTCAATCAATTCCATGTTTACACAGCCAACCACCTGACACTCACTGCTGTGGCTGAAATATAAAGGAATATATACATTAATTTAAATTCTGCCAGCAGGTTCAGTTGAGATCTATACTATTTAATATTACCAATCACCAAACTTTGAGATATTCAGATTCGAGTTTATTGTCACTGTAGAGCAGGGATTCCCAATTAATTTTCCCCTTGGAACCCTTTGACATGGTATAGCAAAACATTGGAACCCCAACAAAAAAATGTGTGCCGTAGAGTAGCGCAGAGCAGCGCAGCGGAAACCTTTCAATGAGCATAGTGTAATGTTCTCTTTTGCTGGCAAATTCTTTTTATATCTGGTTTAATTGTTGACAATTGTTTTCGCATGTCTGCAGTTGCGTCAAGTCGATTTCGATACTTTGTTTTTGTTGCAGAATAGAGCTAGTATCCAGTTTCACGTAAGTATGTGCTGGTGAATAGCAACAGAACTTTGATTGCCCGCTTGGACAATTCTGGGTATTCTTCGCGTAACTCACCCCAAAAAGCAATAAAAGAAACTTCTTTAAATTTGTTGGCTTAGTTGACTGTCAGAAGTTATATCGATCAGATTCTCAAAAGCTACATCAGAAAAATTGGCTGGTTTGTCTTTTATGAATGGATTTTGAACCCAGTCATTATTGTTTTCATTCAAGAATGGAAAATACCAATTAATAGATGTGATTAAATTGTGAAGATGATCTACAATTTCATTGCACATTTTATCTTCAAGTTCAATTTCTGATTCTTCAAGAAAATCCTTAAGTGTTGGCAAAGAGTTCAAATTATTTTGCTCAACAGATGAGATCCAAAACTGTAGCGTACGAAACAGTGAAAATATTTTACACTTGCATTAAAAATATGTTTTTTTTCCTTGGAGTGATAAACATACGTCATTTAATTTTGTGAATATGTCTGCAAGATATGCTACTTTGGATAACCACAGAGTGTTTGTTAATCGATAATCCAAAATTTCTGAACCTGGAAATATGCAAACAACTCTTGACGCAATTCAAACATTCTAACAAGTACTTCACCTCGTGATAGCCAACCTACTTCTGAATGCAAAAGCAGAGCAGAGTGGTGACTACCCATATCTTCACATATTATTTTAAATAGTCGTGACTGTGATGGTCGACTTTTTATAAAATTAATAATATGGACCGATTCATCTAACAACATTTTTTGCTACATTTCTTATTCATGTCACAGCGCCTGACACTTTCCCAACCATTGCTTTGGCACCATCACTGCACACATCTACAGATTTGTCCCAATTTATACTGTGTGTGCTCATGATTTTCTGGATATAGTTAAATATGTTCTCACTAGTGGTATGAGTTTTCAAAGTTTCACACAAAAGCAAGTCTTCGTCAATCTGTTTGGCAAAATTATATCTTACAAAAACCAACAAAACTGAAAGTCCTGCAACATCTGTGGGCTTGTCTAATTGCAGTGAGTACACATCACATTGATGCCGTTGAAAAATTAGTTCAGTGTGGATGTCATCCGCAAGATCATGAATACAGCTCAAAACTGTATTGTTGGAAAGTGGCACAGCAATTTTTTTACTCAACTTCTCACTTAAAATACATGACACTATTTCTTTTGAACATGGTTTTATTAGTGATTCCCCAATTGTGTGTGCTTCTCCTGCAAGTGCTCTGCGGTAACTCACTCTGTAAGAAGCCTCTGTGGCTTTTTCATTAGCATGTTGAAATTTTTTGCTCATAAATTGTTTACTCTTCTAATACTCATTTAGCTTTCACTTAAAAAAAGCAATACCTTCATCTTTGTACTCTGCGTGGTTTTGCTCAAAATAACGACGTAATTTAGCAGGTGCTAATGAACTGTTTGGCAATATTTTATTGCAAAGTACGCATTGTGCTTCAGGACAATCTTCATTTCTGGCACCTGTGAATCCATACCGCGAGTAGGGGCATATCTGGTAAACAGTGAGCAGCCTGTGGCTGCCCACTGTAAAAAAAACAAAAACTATTGGCCCCCACCCCTAAACGACTGGTGGGAGCCCTAAAGTAAAATAAGGGGGGAGACCTAAAGTCCCCCCCGGCCCCCACCCCTGTGCGGTGGGTGGGGGTCATAATGATAATGGGGGGACCTACTGCCCCCCCCCGCCGGTCCCCATCCCTGGGCGGCGGGTGGGGGCCATAATGATAATGAGGGGGGGAACTACTGTCCTCCCCCCCGGCCCCCACCCCTGGGCTGTGGGTGGGGGCCATATTGATAATGAGGGGGGGGGGACCTACTGTCCACCCCCCCTCCGGCCCCCACCCCTGGGCGGCGGGTGGGGGCCATAAAGACAATGAGGGGGGGAACCTACTGTCCACCCCCCTCTGTCCCCAGCCCTGGGCGGCGTGTGGGGGCCATAAAGACAATGGGGGGGGGACCTACTGTCATTTTACACAGCGTGGGAAAGTTCTTTGGAATTTTCCCACGCTGTGTAAAATGACACAGAGCACTGTGATTGCATGGATTTCAAGCCATCCAATCACAGTGCTCTGTGTCATTTTACACAGCGTGGGAAAGTTCTTTGGAATTTCCCCACGCTGTGTAAAATGACACAGAGCACTGTGATTGGATGGATTTCAAGCCATCCAATCACAGTGCTTTGTGTCATTTTATACAGCGTGGGAAAGTTCTTTGGAATTTTCCCACGCTGTGTAAAATGACAAAGAGCACTCTGATTGGCTTAAACCCACCCTGGGCGGCTGGTTGGGGCCATAAAGATAATGGGGGGGGGGAACCTACTGTCTTCCCCCCACCCGGCCCCCACCCCTGGGCGGCGGGTGGGGGCCCCTAAGTCAATTCCCGCCTCCCCCCAAGATGACTAGGGGTCTCCAAGCCCCTAGTCACCCACCCCCCTCACCCAAATAAAAAGTCCCTACCTACCCCCCTCACCCTAAAAAATAGTGAGGGGGGAATAAAATAACTAACCTGTAAAATAAAATTAAACTTACCATTCAACGTCTTTTTTCTCAAATCTTAATTTTTCAGCCCCAAAAAAGGCCAAATAAAAAACCATCATAACCGTTGAACTAAAAAAAAATTAAAAAATCCCGAGCGCAAAAAAAAAATCCAGACGTAAAAGAAAAAACCTGAGCGAAAAAAAAAAAATCCATCTTCACCCATGAAGGGCTCCGCGCAGACTGACCTCCGCAGGGCGGGGGAAGGCTGCAATTAGGCTAAGAACACTCTGATTGGTGGGTTTAAGCCAATCAGAGTGCTCTTTGTCATTTTACACAGCGTGGGAAAATTCCAAAGAACTTTCCCACGCTGTGTAAAATGACACAAAGCACTGTGATTGGATGGCTTGAAATCCATCCAATCACATTGCTCTGTGTCATTTTACACAACGTGGGAAAATTCAAAGCGATTGGAGGGACTTTTTATTTGGGGGGGGGTGGGTGACTAGGGGCTTGGGGACCCCTAGTTACCTTGGGGGGGGGGAATTTACTTAGGGCCCCCACCCGCAGCCCAGGGGTGGGGGCTGGGGGGGAGGACAGTAGGTCCCCCCCTCATTATCTTTATGGCCGCCGCCCAGGGGTGGGGGCTGGAAGGGGGGTGGACAGTAGGTCCCCCCCCCTCATTATCAATATGGCCCCCACCCGCCGCCCAGGGGTGTGGGCAGGGGGGGTGTAGGACAGTAGGTCCCCCCCCATTATCAATATGGCCCCCACCCGCCGCGCAGGGGTGGGGGCTGGGGGGGCAGTAGGTCCCCCCCCCTCATTATCAATATGGCCCCCACCCGCCGCGCAGGGGCGGGGGGGGGGGACAATAGGTCTCCCCCCTTATTTTACTTTAGGACCCCCACCCGTCGTTTAGGGGGGGGGGCCAATAGTTTTTTTTTTTTTTTTTTTTTACAGTGAGCAGCCACAGGCCACATTTTAATCTCCCTTGTGCTATTATGGGGGTCATATTGACCCCCATAGAGTGAGGGGAGACCTGGGGGGCTTAGGAAGTGGTGGGGAGCACTGCTCCCTGCCGCTTCTATAGTTACATATTACAAGGAGGGAGCTGCATGCCGGTAGCTCCCTCCTTGTAATAACCTGCATGAACAAACATACACTGATACACAGTGTTTGTTTGTTCGGCTGATATTTCTATTCACTCATTCGTCTGTCTGATGAATGAATGAATAGATGAAATTCCCGTTCGCATGTCCAGGTGTTTCACTGGGCATGTGCGGGAATCTCACAGTCTGTCTAGTGTGGACAGATGACGTGTCCCACATGGACTTCATCTACCCACACAAAGATGGCTACGCCCTGAATAAAGATCGGGGCAGAAAATAAAGATTAAAAAATAGGTAATGTGGGGGGCTTAGGGGCATTTGGGGGTGACTAGGGTGTTAGTTAGATGTAGTGGAGGCCGGAGGGGGGTTAAAAAAAAAACCAGGATTCGGCATGACAGTGCCGCTTTAAAAAAAAAAAAAAAAGATTTGAACACTTTGAAACAATACAGATCTCACAACCTGACTGAAAAGGATGCTGATTTTGATAACACTCTTAGAAAGAACTGAACTTATGCAGGATTTTTGAGTTACACGTGGAGCAAAAAGATTTGAACACTTTCAAAAATACAGTTAACAGTTTTTGGCCCCTGACAAAATCTTTCAGTGCCCCTGACAGAGCCTTTTAATGTTCCTTACAGAGCCTTTTGATGTCCCTAGCAGAGAATTTCAATGCCCCTGACAGTCTTTCAGTGCCCCAGACAGAGTATTTCAATGACCATCAAAGAGTATTTCAATGCCCCTGACAGAATCTTTCAATGCCCCTGACATAGCCTTTTGATGTCCCTAGCAGAGAATTTCAATGCCCCTGCCAGTCTTTTAACCCCTTAAAGACACATGGCATGTGTGACATGTCATGATTCCCTTTTATTCCAGAAGTTTGGTCCTTAAGGGGTCAATGCCCCTGACAGTCTTTCAATGCCCCTGTCAGAGTCTTTTAATGTCCCTAGCAGAGAATTTCAATGCCCCTGACAGTCTTTCAATGCCCCTGACCAGGGCCGCCATCAGGGGGTGACAACCGTTACTGTTGTCACAGGCCTGGTGACCCTGGGGGGCCCGGACTGCTCTGGCAGTCCCGGGCCCCACTTTCTTTCTCTGCACACATAGATAGCGAATATCGCTATCTATGTGTGCAGCCGCGGGCCCCCGGCTCCCTGTTACCGCAGACAGGGCCCAGGCAGCACACAGCTTCTCCTTCTCTCTTCTAATAACTCTCGCGAGACCCGCGGAGCGTTGCCATGGTAACCACGAGAGTTATTAGAAGAAAGAAGAGAGGAGGAGAAGCAATGTGCTGCCTGGGCCCCCTCTGCGGTAAGATGCACTAATACAACACACACTCTGCATACACTAACACACACACTGCATACACTAATACAACACACACACTGCATACATTAACACAACATACACTCTGCATACACTACACACTAACACACTCACTGCATCCACTATACCGACACACTCTCTGCATTCACTACACATTAACACTCTGCATTCACTACACTAACACACACTCTGCATCCGCTACACACTAACACACTCTCTGCATTCACTAGACATTAACACACTCTCTGCATTTACTACACACACACAAACACTCTGCATCCGCTACACACTAACACACTCTCTGCATTCACTACACTAACACACACTCTGCATCCGCTACACACTAACACACTCTCTGCATTCACTACACTAACACACACTCTGCATCCGCTACACACTAACACACTCTCTGCAGTCACTACACTAACACACACTCTGCATCCGCTACACACTAACACACTCTCTGCATTCACTACACATTAACACATTCTGCATTCACTACACTAACACACACTCTGCATTCACTACACATTAACACACACTCTGCATTCACTACAAATTTACACACACTCTGCATTCACTGCACTATCACACACACACTACATTCATTACACCGACACACTCTGCATTCACTACACACTAACACACACTCTGCATTCACTAAACTATGCATACACTCTGGATTCACTATACTGACACACACTCTGCATTCACTACACTAACATACACTCTGCATTAACTGTACACACAGCATCCACTACACAAACATCCTGTATTCACAGTACACACACTACATCCACCACACATTGAAACACTCTGCATTCACTATACACAGACACTATGTCTAATACACGCACTACATCCACTACAGACACTGCATCCACTAAACACATTTCATCTAGTACATACAAACACTACATGCACTACACAAACACACACTACTTCACTGTACACACACTATATCCACTACTCAAACACACTCTGCGTTCACTATACACACTGCATCCGCTACACAAACACACACTCTGCATTCACTGTACAAACAGTATCTAATACACACAAACACTACATCCATTACACATATTCTAATTCACTTCCACTATACACACCACATTCAGTCCTGCATCATTGTCAGCGGACCAGGTAGGGGGCGGCCCGGGGGGGGGGGGTGCCCCAAAATTTCTGGGGGCAAAATTTCTGATGCCCCTGACAGAGTCTTTCAGTGCCCCTCAAAGAGTATTTCAATGTCCCTGACAATCTTTTAATGCCCCTGACAGAGCCTTTTGATGTCCCTAGCAGAGAATTTCAATGCCCCTGACAGAGTCTTTCAGTGCCCCTGACTGAGTCTTTCAATGCCCATACCTAACAGATTTATGTGTCCCTACCTAACAGAGCTTTCTATCAGGCAATAACAGAGCTTTAACTAACAGATCCACTCTCTATCACTCCTCTACCACGAGTGATAGAAAATGGCTGACGGCAGGGCTGGGTGACTGCTGGGCGGACTCTCTCATGGACGAGCTAAGTCCCTAAGTGGCTGGCTGATGGCAGGGCGTTCTTACGGCAAGGCGCTTGGCAGGGCGGGCTTAAGCGGTTGCGCGATCTCTGCTGTTTCTGACCTTCCGGGAACAGCAGGTAGCAGCGGCCATCTTGGATGTGGCAAAGTGCCGAGGAACCCCAATTTTGTTCTCTAGGGTTCCGCGGAACACCAGTTGGGAAACGCTGCTGTGGATAGTTGCCAACATTTAAAAAAAATTTCCAGGGACACTTTGCGGTACAGCTATTATTAATACTTTGAAAATGTACCACACCCACTGCCGCAAAGCTCCGCCCACTATGTCCAACCCATATAATTAATCTCCGCCTACTTATAGTGTAGATTACAGGGTCTACTCAATAAAGAGAGAATTACAGGGAATTGAGATGATAATTTTAAACTTAAAAGAGGCACTATAGGGTCAGGAACACAAACATATTCCTGACCCTATAGGGTTAAAACCACCATCTGGTCCCCTTCTGCCTCCCTAAAAATAGCAAAATCGTACTTGTATTCAAGTCTGGAGCTGCTAGCTCTCGCTCTGTTTCCTTTAGACCTGTTGCTGCCTGCTGTAGTTGTTCTGGTGACTATAGTGTCCCTTTAAGGCCAAAGTAGCCAAGTTTAGAAAATTCTCCCATTCAGCTGCACTATTTTGACATAAAGTTTGGAATTCCCAACACAATTCCCTGCAATTCTCTCTTTATTGAGTAGACCTTTATAACACCAAGTTCCCACTAGTGATGTCGCGAACCGTTCGCGAACTTGCCGCGAACGGTTCGCAGCGGTTCGCCACGAACCGTTCGTGGCGAACTCCGGTCAGCTGACACATCCCTGCCAATCTCCGGCAGACCCTCCTACTTCCTGGACAGCATCCATGTTGAAGGCAGCTTCAACATGGATGCTGTCCAGGAGGTGGGAGGGTCTGGGAGGGAGGGTCTGCCGGATCTTCTTCCTGGCAGCCCCCCCGGCCATGTGAGAGTGAGGTCCTTGGTGTTTTCAAAAGTTACAGGATCAAATAAAAGGCTTGTGTTTCATTTTTTTCACATTCAAATTCGCCAGATTGGTTACGCTACCTTTGAGACCCTCTGGTAGCCCAAGAATGAAAATTACCCCTATGATGGCATACCATTTGCAATAGTAGACAACCCAAGGTATTGCAAACAGTGTATGCCCAGTCTTTTTTAGTAGCCACTTAGTCACAAACACTGGCCAAAATTGGCATTTTTTGAATTTTTCACACACAAACAAATACTAACGCTAACTTTGGCCAGTGTTTGTGACCAAATGGCTACTAAAAAAGACTGGACATACCCCATTTGCAATACCTTGGGTTGTCTACTATTGCAAATGGTATGCCATTATGGGTGTAAATTTCATTCCTGGGCTACTATAAAGTCCCAAAGGCAACGTAACCAATCTGGCGAATTTCAATTTCAAATGTTACGTGCTATACCGTGTTTCCCCTAAAATAAACCCTACCCCGAAAATAAGCCCTAGTCGGATTTTCGGGGTGGGCTGCAATATAAGCCCTACCCCGAAAATAAGACCTAGGCATTGTACCTTTGCGGCGAGACTTCCTTCTTTCTGCTGTAGGAGGAGCGTCGCGCAACGTGATGACGACATTTTGCAGAGCCGTCAGTCTGCCTTCACGGATCTTCAGCGGAAGGATCCATTTCCGGGCGGTGAGGCTCCCAGTGGAATCCTTGAAATGTGAGTATATTTTATGTCTGGGATTAATTGAATTAATTAAAGGGGGTGGGGGGGTGAATTAAAGGGGGGGTGAATTAATTAAAGGGTGGGCTGGATTAATTAGAGGGGGGTGAATTAATTAAAGGGCGGTGAATTAATTAAAGGGTGGCTGGTTAATTAGGAGGGGTGAATTAATTAAAGGGTGGGCTGGTTAATAGAGGGGTGAACTTAATTAAAGGGTGGGCTGGTTAATTAGAGGGGGGGTGAATTTAATTAAAGGGGGGTGAATTAATTAAAGGGTGGGCTGGTTTTAATTAGAGGGGGGTGAATCAATTAAAGGGGTGGTGAATTAATTAAAGTGTGGGCTGGATTAATTAGAGGGGGGTGAATTAATTAAAGGGTGGACTGGATTAATTAGAGGGGGTGAATAAATTAAAGGGGTGGTGAATTAATTAAAGGGTGGGCTGGATTAATTAGAGGGGGTGAATTAATTAAAGGGGGGTGAATTAATTAAAGGATGGACTGGATTAATTAGAGGGGGTGAATTAATTAAAGGGGTGGTGAATTAATTAAAGGGTGGGCTGGATTAATTAGAGGGGGGTGAATTAATTAAAGGGTGGGCTGGATTAATTAGAGGGAGTGAATTAATTAAAGGGGTGGTGAATTAATTAAAGGGTGGGCTGGATTAATTAGAGGGGGTGAATTAATTAAAGGGTGGGCTGGATTAATTAGAGGGGGTGAATTAATTAAAGGGTGGGCTGGATTAATTAGAGGGGGTGAATTAATTAAAGGGGGGTGGATTAATTAAAGGGGGGGTGGATTAATTAAAGGGGGGTGGATTTATTAAAGGGGGTGGAGAAAAGTTGTTTAAATATTGTTCAATGTACATACCGGTACCGTAAATAAATAAGCCCTACCCTGAAAATAAGCCCTAGTGTGTTTTTTGTGACTAAAATTAATATAAGACCCGGTCTTATTTTCGGAGAAACACGGTATTTGACCCTGTAACTTCCCAAAACGCCATAAAACCTGTACATAGGGGGTACTGTTTTACACGTGAGACTTTGCTGAATACAAATATGTGTATTTTATTGCAGTAAAAGCAAACAGTATTATGACATTGACAGTTAAAATGTCATGTAGAACTAAAAAATAACAAAAACTTATTTTATCCCATTTTTTTCATATTAAATTATGTTTCATAGCTAAATATTTTATATTAAACGAAAGCCCTGTTTCCCCTGAATAAATTGATATATAATAAGGGTGGGTGCATTTAATATGAAAGAGGTGAATTACGGTTGGACAGACATGTAGCGCAAATGCCAGGTTTTGTTTACATTTTGTTTCGTTCACAACGTGTACATTTGGCTCAGTCCTTAAGGGGTTAATGTGAGTTGGGTATCAGTGGTGACACTGTCAGTACAAATATAGAAAGACCTTGTACAGATGTGCTTCATTCAGAGAATTGTGTCTATACCATAGAACATACATTAGTTCACAAAAATAATTATATTGGGGAGTGAATATAGTAAAAAAAAAAAAAAGCTGAAAATAGGAAATGAATGATATAGAATGAGAATTTACAGAATGGAATTAATGAGGGAAATGGAAGCAAAAGGAAAACATAAGTACAAATTCCATTAGCCCCATTTCATGCCACGAATTCAACATGTTGAATGTCTCAGATTGAGGCTTCAGTCACCACTCCACTGTTTCAGATTCTTCTAGTTCCAGGAGTCTGTGGGTATTATACAGAGAGCAGCACTATACATGGAGATCTGACTGTCACAGCTTATTATACACATAGATCTGTATTATAGAGAAAGCAGCACTATACAGCGAGCACTGACTGCACCAGGACATTATGCACACAGAACAGTATTATAAAGAGAGCCGCACTATACAGGGAGCACTGAGTGTCCCAGGATATTATACACACATAGACCTGTATTATACAGTGAGCAGCACTCTACAGGGAGCACTGACTGTCAATTATACACATAGACCTGCATTATACAGAGAGCAGCACTATACAGGAAGCACTGACTGTCTCAGGATATTATACACAGACCTGTATGATACAGAAAGCAGCACTATACAGGGAGCACTGACTGTACCAGGACATTATGCACACAGACCTGTATTATACAGAGAGCCGCACTATACAGGGAGCACCGACTGTCCCGGGATAGTATACACACAATGACCTGTATAATACAGAGAGCAGCACTATACAGGGAGCACTGACTGTCCAAGGATATTATACACAAACAGACCTGTATTAAACAGAAAGCAGCACTATACAGGGAGCACTGACTGCACCAGGACATTATGCACACATACCTGTATTATAAAGAGAGCCGCACTATACAGGGAGCACTGAGTGTCCCAGGATATTATACACACACAGACCTGTATTATACAGAGAGCAGCACTCTACAGGGAGCACTGACTGTCAATTATACACATAGACCTGCATTATACAGATAGCAGCACTATACAGGAAGTACTGACTGTCCCAGATTATTATACACACAGACCTGTACTATACAGAGAGCAGCACTATACAGGGAGCACTGACTGTCCCAGGATATTATACACACAGACCTGTACTATGCTGAGAGCAGCACTATACAAGGAGCACTGACTGTCCAAGTCAGACCTTTATTATACAGAGATAAGCAATATACAGGGAGCACTGGCTGTCCCAGGATATTATACACACATAGACCTGTATTATACAGAGAGGAGCACTATACAGGGAGCACTGACTATCCCAGGATATTACAGGGAGTGCAGAATTATTAGGCAAGTTGTATTTTTGAGGATTAATTTTATTATTGAACAACAACCATGTTCTCAATGAACCCAAAAAACTCATTAATATCAAAGCTGAATATTTTTGGAAGTAGTTTTTAGTTTGTTTTTAGTTATAGCTATGTTAGAGGGATATCTGTGTGTGCAGGTGACTATTACTGTGCATAATTATTAGGCAACTTAACAAAAAACAAATATATACCCATTTCAATTATTTATTATTACCAGTGAAACCAATATAACATCTCAACATTCACAAATATACATTTCTGACATTCAAAAACAAAACAAAAACAAATCAGTGACCAATATAGCCACCTTTCTTTGCAAGGACACTCAAAAGCCTGCCATCCATGGATTCTGTCAGTGTTTTGATCTGTTCACCATCAACATTGCGTGCAGCAGCAACCACAGCCTCCCAGACACTGTTCAGAGAGGTGTACTGTTTTCCCTCCTTGTAAATCTCACATTTGATGATGGACCACAGGTTCTCAATGGGGTTCAGATCAGGTGAACAAGGAGGCCATGTCATTAGATTTTCTTATTTTATACCCTTTCTTGCCAGCCACGCTGTGGAGTACTTGGACGCGTGTGATGGAGCATTGTCCTGCATGAAAATCATGTTTTTCTTGAAGGATGCAGACTTCTTCCTGTACCACTGCTTGAAGAAGGTGTCTTTCAGGAACTGGCAGTAGGACTGGGAGTTGAGCTTGACTCCATCCTCAACCCGAAAAGGCCCCACAAGCTCATCTTTGATGATACCAGCCCAAACCAGTACTCCACCTCCACCTTGCTGGCGTCTGAGTCGGACTGGAGCTCTCTGCCCTTTACCAATCCAGCCACGGGCCCATCCATCTGGCACATCAAGACTCACTCTCATTTCATCAGTCCATAAAACCTTAGAAAAATCAGTCTTGAGATATTTCTTGGCCCAGTCTTGACGTTTCAGCTTGTGTGTCTTGTTCAGTGGTGGTCGTCTTTCAGCCTTTCTTACCTTGGCCATGTCTCTGAGTATTGCACAACTTGTGCTTTTGGGCACTCCAGTGATGTTGCAGCTCTGAAATATGGCCAAACTGGTGGCAAGTGGCATCGTGGCAGCTGCACGCTTGACTTTTCTCAGTTCATGGGCAGTTATTTTGCGCCTTGGTTTTTCCACACGCTTCTTGCGACCCTGTTGACTATTTTGAATGAAACGCTTGATTGTTCGATGATCACGCTTCAGAAGCTTTGCAATTTTAAGAGTGCTGCATCCCTCTGCAAGATATCTCACTATTTTTGACTTTTCTGAGCCTGTCAAGTCCTTCTTTTGACCCATTTTGCCAAAGGAAAGGAAGTTGCCTAATAATTATGCACATCTGATATAGGGTGTTGATGTCATTAGACCACACCCCTTCTCATTACAGAGATGCACATCACCTAATATGCTTAATTGGTAGTAGGCTTTCGAGCCTATACAGCTTGGAGTAAGACAACACGCATAAAGAGGATGATGTGGTCAAAATACTCATTTGCCTAATAATTCTGAACTCCCTGTATACACACAGACCTGTACTATACAGAGAGCCACACTATACAGGAAGCACTGACTGTCCTGAAATATTATACACAACATGACCTGTATTATACAAAGAGCAGCACTATTCAGGGAGCACTGACTGTCCCAGGATATTATACACACATAGGCCTGTATTATACAGAGAGCAGCACTATACAGGAAGTACTGACTGTCCCAGGATATTATACACAGACCTGTATTATACAGAAAGCAGCACTATACAGGGATCACTGACTATACCAGAATATTTTGCACACAGACCTTTATTATACAGAGAGCTGCACTATACAGGGAGTACTGACTGTCCCAGGATATTATACACACATAGACCTGTAGTATACAGAGAGCAGCACTATACAAGGAGTACTTACTATTCCGGGATATTATATACACATAGACCTGTATTATACAGAGAGCAGCCCTAAACAGGGAGCACTGACTGTCCCAGGATATTATACACACACACAGACCTGTATTATACAGAGTGTAGCACTATACAGGGAGCACTGACTTCTCCCAGCATATTATTCACACAAACCTGTATTATACAGAAAGCAGCACTATATTATTATACAGATAGCTGAGCATATACCACATGTTCCTGTCTCTAGACTACTCGTACCTGTCAACAGCAGCTCCCAGACGCGTGTAACAGGGCTGGAGAATGCAGGCTTAAGTGTGCGGCAGCTCACACAGGTGATTCAGCGGTAAAGTGCACCAGCCCTATAAGTCAAATATATATATATATATATATATATATAGTGTACAGGTATACAGTAAGCACACAAGCTCACTGATACACAGGTTCAAAGACAGACAAGTTCACTGACACAAAACACAAACTCACTGATACACGCAGTTAGGTTACAGACCGAAATAACTCTCTGACACACACAAGCTTTCTACAGGCAAACTCACTTGTATAGACACAAAAGGATCAGACAAGCTCAGTGACACACACAAGCTTACTACAGGCAATCTCACTGACACACATGCTCACTAAATATAAGTTCACTGACACACACAAACTCACTGCAGACAAGCTCAATGACACACACAAGCAGTGCCATCTTTTTGAATTTGACAATTTTTATTTTACTTACAGTAAGGGTCGGGGGGAGGGTACAGAAATAGAAAGGGTTAGGTGGGGTACCAAAGACTTCACATACGTTATCACAGTTACAGTAGGTGGTCACCACGGGCACCGTGTAGGTTGTAGACAATATAATATATCGAGATTACACATGTGTAGTGCTACAGCCTCTGAACCTTAACATGCGGTCATAGGTCACATTTGTTTGTCTCGTGTGTGGCGTGGTTTAAAGGGTGCCTATCCGTGTTGATGGCACGGTTGGTCGTCTTCAGTTAAGAGAAAGGGGGAGAGGGGAATGGTATAGGGTAGGGTGGTGGGTGAATGTCTAATGAAATGTGTGGTGTATTTAGGTTATGTTGCGGTGCAGGTGTGGGTGTACGGATGTGGGCTTGAATGTCTTCTTCAGTTCCTCTAGAAGAGGGGGGTTTTCCTCTTGATTCTGGTAGTTTGGTTTTGCATTTCAGTGTGGTTTGTTGCTGTCCCATATGTCCCAAGCCTCAGTCCAGTAGGATTTGGTATGTGTTGATTTCCTCGCTGCCATTTCATAGGTTTTGGAAGTTTCTATAGCTGTGATACACTGGCTGATCGTGGGGGCAGTGGTCTGTTTCCATTTTCTGCTTATGACGGTGAGGGCAGCTATGCAGATGTGATACAACAAGTACCTGGTATGGACGTGAGGTGTTTTGGGGAGGAGTAGCAGTAGGAATAGTTCAGGTATCAAAGTAATTTGCATTTGGGTGCAGCGGGTCGTTAGGTTTAGAACTTGTGACCAGAACTGTTTCAATAGTGGGCATTGCCACCATATGTGAAGCAGGGTGCCTCGGTCGCGTTGGCAGCGCCAGCACGCGTCTGACATATTCGGGTAGCTATGTTTTAGTCTCGTTGGTACAAGATACCACCTATACAGCAATTTACGAGAAAGTTCTGTGTGGGATGTGCAGAGGGTTAATTTATTGTTGGCGCGGTAGATATTTTGCCATTGTTCGTTTGTAAGTTCGTGCCCGATATCCTTTTCCCATGCTATCCTGAAGGAGGGTAATGTGCCTTGGGTATTTGTTTGTTCTGAGGCATAAATTGTCGAAATAATTTTTGTTGCCGGTTTCGTCTTGGTGCATATCTCTGTCAGTTTGAGCCAGTTGGGGTCGGGTGGGAGTGCAGTTTGATGCGGTTTGTGTAGGTTAATCCATGATTGTAGCTGGATGTAGGAAAAGGTCGCTGTCGTTGGCATTTGAAATTCTTCACATAGATCTGCGAGTTTTTTGAGTTCGGTACCCTGCATTACTTGCGACAACGTGGAGATACCATGTCTGTGCCAAAGTTTGTAATTGAAGTTCGGGATAAGGTGCTGGATCGTTTCTATTGGGGTTGCTGGTGACATGGGTGATGTGTTCCCCTGTTTTTTGCGGTAGTCGTCCCATAAAGAGAGAGTAAGTATTGTTGTCGGTAGCATTTCTGATGCTTTGGGTCTGTGGTTCGGCGGCATCCATGCCATGGTGGGAAGTGATATGCCTTTGGCTCTATGTTTCTCCAGTTCGACCCATGTCATGGGAGTCGGGCGGTGAGACGCTGCAATAAGTGGGGCAATCTGCGCTGCTCTATAATATCCTTTGACATCTGGTAGACCCATCCCTCCTTGGGCTCGTGCAGAGACCATCGTGTTTAGGGCTACTCTTGGTTTTTTGTGGTCCCATATGTAATCATTTATCGTACTTTGTAAGTCTTTCAAGAACTTGTTGGGAAGCTTAAGTGGAAGCGTGCGAAACATATACTGAATTTTTGGTAAGATCACCATTTTTACAGAGGCTATTCGGCCCGTCCACGATATATATTTGCCCCTCCAGCTGTGTAGCAAGGTTCGAATTTCTGTGAGGAGTTTGACATAGTTGGCTTTGTATAGGGAGTTCGTGGATGGTGTGAAGAGGATGCCTAAGAATTTGATGTGGTCCCGCCTCCAGTCATAATTAAAGTTAGCTTTGAGAATTGGTAGTTCTTGATTTGGAATGTTGACGCCTAGGGCGAGTGTTTTTGAGATATTTAATTTATAATAAGAGCAGGCGCTGAATTGGGAGAGGATTTTGTGGAAGTTGGGCAGGGATATGTGCGGTTGTTCTAAGGTGAGGAGGATGTCATCCGCAAATAGAGATAGTTTGTATTCTCGGTTCTTAATTTTAATTCCATGTATATTGGGGTTGTCTCTGATCATTTGGGTGAGGGGTTCTAGTGTCAGGATGTAGAGGAGTGGGGAGAGGGGACAGCCCTGTCTGGAGCCATTAGAGATGTGGAAAGGTTTCGATATGAATCCCCCGTTCACCACTTTAGCCGTTGGTGAGGAGTAGAGTGCCGTGATAAGTGCTAGAAATTGAGGGGGAAACTCGAATTTTCGGAGTACTGCCATCAGAAAGGGCCAATGCAACCTGTCAAAGGCTTTTTCAGCGTCTAGTGATACTAGGACGCTAGGGGTTTTATTCCGTTGGATCTCGTAGAGTAGGTCTAGTGTTTTCCTCGTGCCGTCAGCTCCCTGTCTACCACCCACAAATCCCACCTGATCTTCCTGTATCAGTGAGGGTATGATGTGTGCCAACCTGTTAGAGAAGATTTTTGCTATGATTTTCACGTCCGTGTTTAACAGGGAGATGGGACGGAGGTTTTGGCATCTATTGGGAGGTTTCCCTGGCTTAGGGAGGGTGGCGACATGGGCCATTAGCATCTCTCTCGGCAGTGTGCCTGTCAGTGTGGTGTGGTGGTATACCCTTTGTAGGTAGGGGGTTAGGAGTGGTGCGAATTGTTTATAGTAGGCATTAGTCATGCCATCAGGGCCTGGTGATTTCCCAGGGGGTAAGGAGTTAATTGTTTCTAGGATTTCCTGTGTGGTGACCTGAAGCTGAATGGCTTTCTTTTGCGTGGCAATAAGAGTTGGCAGTTGGGTCTTCGCAAGAAATTCTTCAATTTCTATCGTGTTCGGTTGGTGTAGCGTGGGGTCTGTGCGCAAGTTATATAGGGAGTGGTAATAGTCAGCCATGTTGTCATTGATGTCTTGCGGGTTGTATATTTTGTCGCCCTTAGCGGTGATCAAGTGAGGGATTTTAGAGTTGGATTGTTGCTTTTTGAGCATTGTGGCTAGGTGCTTCCCAGCTCTGTTGCCCTGGGTGTA
This sequence comes from Pelobates cultripes, assembly GCA_933207985.1. Taxonomy (NCBI): domain Eukaryota; kingdom Metazoa; phylum Chordata; class Amphibia; order Anura; family Pelobatidae; genus Pelobates; species Pelobates cultripes. The sequence goes on along the minus strand of OW240913.1, from coordinate 125,166,623 downwards.
TGTTCTCAATTTCAGTTTGTTAAGAATGTGGGTCGTTTTTTCAAGAGACAGTGCGTTAAGTTGTTTGGTGATTTCTTGTATTTCTTCAGCGTAGGCGGTGGAGGGGGTTAGGAGGTGAGCTGCCGTGGTATCTCTCAATTTTCGTAGGAGGTCTGTGTGGTGTTTTTCTCGCTTACGTTTCAGGTAGGATGCGCGGCTGATTAGTAAGCCTCTCAATACCGTTTTATGGGCTTGCCATATTGAGAATATGGAGACATCTGGGGTATCATTTGTCTTGAAGAAGTCTTTCAAGTTCGCTGTCAGCAGCGCTGTGAATTTTTGGTCATATAGCAGTGAGTCATTGAGGCGCCATGGTGGTTTGCCTCGATGTTGATAGGCGGAGTGTAAGGTCATTGTTATCGGGGCATGATCGGACCATACTATATTGCCGATGGAGCAGTTTTCTATGTGTGGGAGTAACGTGCCAGAGACGAGGATATGGTCTATCCTGGAGAAGGTTTTATGTACTTGTGAGAAGAAGGTATATTCCTTTCCGGAGGGGTGTTTTGTTCTCCATACATCATATAAGCTATTTTCGTGGATAAGCTTGGTAAAAGCCTTGGTGTGGGACTTGAGATTATGGTGCCTTGTCGACGTATTTGGGATGGTCGAATCCATGCGCGTGTCCATGACGTGGTTGTAATCTCCACATATGATCTTGGGGTCATTCACGCCTTCAGGGAGTTTGGCAAGAATTTTGTGTAAGAAGTTACGTTGTTGTTCGTTTGGGCCTCTAGAGGCATACTATGACATAGGGGTGCTCATTTATTCTGCAGTGTAGAATTATGTACCTACCTTGATTGTCTTTTTGGACCCTGAGAGTTTCTACTGTTAGAGAGTTATGTAACAATATGGATACTCCTCTGGATTTGGAGGTATGGGTGGCATGGAGTTGCGTGGGGTAGTCTCTGAGGGCAAAGGTTGGGACTTTAGTGGAAACGAAGTGCGTTTCTTGTATGCAGACTATGTCTGCTTTGATTTGTTTTATGTCATTGAGGAGCATGCGTCGTTTGTGTGGCGTATTTAGGCCCTTGGTGTTATGCGAGTAGATTAGCATGTTCTGTAGAGTGTGTTATGAGGTGTGGAGAGTTGTCTGGAGTGTGTGCAGTCCGGGTTAGTGGTGGGTGATCCTCTGTGTTGGGAGGTATTGGTGGGGGTGGGTCGGTTGTGGGAGGGTGATGAGGTATTGTATAAGTAGGGGTGTTATGTACAGGACCTAGTGGTCTGGTACGCTATGTGTACCTGGGGGGTAGGAGCGAGAGCTTCCGGATACGTGGCTAAGCGGGCTCCTAGTTGATTTAATAGAGTAGAGCTGAAAACATATAAATGAGGCTGGCAAACAGTGCAGCAAAACAGTAACATTAAACGATAACATTGGTTGCAAAAGACAGACAAGGATCCTTGCTTGACCTGGCGTTATGGAGTTTAAATACTCTGAGGTGTTACGCGTTAAGGGATCAAGGGTTCCCTCGCGGATTGCTTGAGCGTGCCCATATGCGGGTTGTCTGCTCTGGGGCATTCCCACATCCTCTCATATGGGGCGACTTTAATGTCGCATTATGTCGCTGTCCCAGACAGATATATTATTGGGCAAACTTAGCCCACAGTGCGTGCCTCTGTTGTGAACCGGGGGCCACGTAAGTGGTGCAAGAAGAAGATGCATGTATAGTAAATTTTTTTTTTTTTTTCTTCCCTCGTGAGCTTCATGGGGCCTATTATAACATTGGATGTGTCCATAGTCCCTTAATAAGCATAACTTCACGCTTTAGCTTACTGTAGCAGTCATAATGCACTAGAAAGCTGGGCTTCCAGCAAGATGGTTCAGGGTAGTGAGTGGAGCGTGGCACATGGGCATGGGCATGTTGTGAGCTAACCCAGGGGGGGGGGAGGTGGCTCATGAGTGTGGAGTTTGAGCCCGTTAGTGGAGACTGCCCCACGGGCTTGCGCCCACTCCACTTCAATCATGTCATATAAGGCTAACTTGCCTGGAGATGGGAGTGGGGGGGTGTATGGGTGGGTAGTCACCCGTCTTACTCAGGGTCCCCCGGGGGTGTACGCTACCCTATGGTTTGGGTCACTGCGGGTGCTGGGATATAGGAGGCGGCTGGGTGTACAGGGCTCAGAGACAGCGCAGGCAGCTATCATCTACCTACTAGAGCGCAATAACGTAAGCACAGGTAAGCATTAAGTGATACTTGCGTCTGGTGCATTATGTCTTCGTAAATTGGTGGGTCAGTCCATGGCGGCATTTCGGCCTGGGCGGCGTTTATCGTGCCGCTGTTCTCCTGGTGGTTCTTTTAGTAGGCCCCATTTCTCGATCAGCTGTAATCCTTCTTCTGGGGATGATATGATGGACGTCTTCCCGCCTTTGGTAAGGATTAATTTCGTGGGGAATCCCCACCGATATCGGATCCCATGGCTGCGGAGAACCGTGGTGGTCTGGGTGTAATCCCTTCTGCGCCGGAGTGTAGCTGGTGAAAGGTCCGCCATGATGCGCACCGATGGGAAGTCGTCATGGGGGTCCCCTCTGTTTCGGTGGGATCGTAGGACCAGTTCCTTGATGTGAAAGTAATGGGCCCTAAGCAATACATCGCGTGGAATGGAATCCGGTAAGTTTTTGGGTTTTGACACCCTATGTATTCTATCCACCAGGAGCATGTCCGCGGGAGTGTCAGGCGCGTAGGCTCTCATCAGGCCTCTTGCATAGGCTTGCAGGTCATCTGGCAGGACTGTCTATGGTACTCCACGGAGTCGTAGATTATTCCTTCGTGCGCGGTCCTCATGGTCCGCCATGCGTTCTTCCATGGCTGTCAGCTTATGCTGTATCGCTTGTAATTTCTCTGAGGTGGCGGTTTGCACCGTCTCTATCTCCTGGTGGCGCCGTTCTATAGTGGTTGTTCTTGCCGAGAGATCCCTCACCTCCCTTTGATTTGGTCGGCGGTCGTCTTCCAGGTGGCGATCAGTTTTTCTGCCATAGTCTCCATTGCCAGTTCAAAGTGGCTGCGTGTCAGGCAGTCCACGGGCAGAGAATCCTCCGATGGCGCTGGGGAGGGACTGGGGGCGGCCTCGTCTGCGCCCTCTTGTCCGGCTGCACGTGGCGGGTCCGCCGCTGAGGAGGATTTGTGGCCGAAAAAATTCATTTTTTCGGCTTTAGAGGTAGCCTTTTTGGTCTTGGAGGTAGCCATGTGGAGTTTGGTGTTTGGCAGGTTTTCAGCTCGGGGTAAAAGTTATTTTATACGGAGCCCTCGTGCCAGAGCAAAATCTCAGACGTCCATCTTGCTCGGCGGTTAGCCACGCCCCCCCAAGCAGTGCCATCTTAACAATGTTATGGGCCCCCAGGCAAATCAGTACATAACAACTCACAGGAATAAAAATGTCAATTATCAATAAAATTATGCTTATATTTATTGGTTCCTCCATAGACTGCTGAACACATTCTCACTGAATGCACACAGACAAACTGCTGAGTACACGCAGACAGACTGCTGAATGCACACATACTGCTGAGTACACACATACAGACTGTTGGGTACACACAGACAGACATACTGCGGAGTACACACACACTGCTGAGTACACACAGACAGACTGCTGAGTACACACAGGCTGCTGAATACACACACACATACAGAGTGCATACACGCAGTACACTGAATACACACACACAAACACACACAGAGACTGCTGAACGCACACACACAGACTGCTGAATACACACAGAATGCTCAAAACATACACACACTGCTGAATGCACACAGGCTGCTGAATACACACGCACACATGCTGCTGAATACACACACACACACAGACTGCTAAATACACACACACAGTCTGCTGAATACACACTGGCTACTTTATAAACACACATACACAGACTGCTGAATACACACACCCTGCTGAATACACACAGACTACAGTGAGGGGTGCAGTGTATGTGTTTTTGTTTAGAGGTGCTGTGTGTGTGTGTGTAGGGGTGTAGTTTGTGAAGGGTGCTGTGTGTGAGGGGTGTTGTGTATGTGTGTCACAGGTGCTGTGTGTGTCAAAGGTGCTGTGTATGTAAGTGGTGCTGTGTGTGCATGTGTGAGGGAGGTGCTGTGTGTGGGTGAGGCAGAAGCAGTGTGTGAGGGGTGCTGGCTTCTGTTTTGTATCTAAGAAAGAAGGTGATTTAACACCGTGTATTGACTACAGGGGTCGTAATAAGATCACAATCAAAAATGCCTATCCCATTCCATTGATGATGGAATTGTTTATGTCTACAGGGTTGTTACATACCGAATAGACATGTGCAATTAGTTTCGGTCTGAATTGCCGAATTTCCAAAGTGCCAAACCGAACCAAATTGCCAAAGTCTCGAATTTCGTAAGTGCCGAATTTCGTAAGTGCCGAACCGAATTGCCAAAGTGACGAATTTCGGAAGTGCCGCAATGCTTCAGATTTCTGAAAAGTGGCAAAACAGGAGTGGGAGGGAAATTTAAGGGAATGATGAAAGGAATCTAACCCTACGCCTACCCTTATCCCTACCCCAACCTTCCTCTAACCCTAACCTTCCTCTAACCCTAGGGTCAGGTGTAAAGGTAGGGTTAGGGTCAGGGGTAGGGTTAAGGGTAGGGTTATGGAATTGCAGAATTACCGAAGTGTTGAAGTCCTGAAGTGCCGAAGTACCGAAGTCCTGAATTTCGAAGTGCCAAACCGAAGTGCCAAAGTGGCGAAGTCCCGAATTGATGAACTCCCAAATTTCGGAAGTGCAGAACCAAATTTTTTGCCCATGCACATCCCTAATACCGAAATGATTCAGTTCCAGGTAATTTCTTCTCCTTCTTCTCAAATCGTATTAGTTGCCTTGGTTGCTTTTACACAATCCCACTCTTATATGGGAGTCAGGTCTAGTAGAATCATGAAGTACTAAATGCCATGAGTCTTGTATCACCAAAGTTACTCCTTTGAATTCCATTAATGTACCAACAGCTCCTCCTTTGTCTACTGTTATACCTCCTCAGTACATGCCTTTAAGAGCGGTATTTGTCAAAAGAGAAGCTGAGACGTTACCACCCCATAGACTCTACGATCGTTTTACTACCTGGTTCTATACCTCTCAAAGGGAGAGTCTATCCTTTATCATCCCAAGAGAACCTTGTCATGGAGGAGTACATCAAGGAATCATTACAGAAAGGGTTTATCAGGAGATCCTCTTCTCCGGCCAGGGCAGGCTTCTTTTTTTGTATCTAAGAAAGAAGGTGATTTAAGACCGTGTATTGACTACAGGGGTCGTAATAAGATCACAATCAAAAATGCCTATCCCCATTCCATTGATGATGGGATTGTTTGATAGACTTAAACAGGCTACAGTATTTACTAAGCTGGATCTCCGGGGTGCCTACAATCTAGTAGGTATTAAAGAGGGTCATCAGTGGAAGACTGCCTTTAACACCAGAAGTGGTCACCATGAGCACACCGTGATGCACGTTGGTCTCTGTAATGCCCCAGCAGTATCTCAGGATTTTATCAATGATGTACATACACACTTTTTTAATATTGTACCTGGTCGACATATTGATATATTGCATCATATGCATGTCAGACAGGTTTTGAAGACTCTTCTTGGTAACGGCCACTACTGTAAACTCGAGAAGTGTCTGTTTGACCAAGCTAAAGTGCAATTCCTGGGCTATCTAGTTTCTGCTAAAGGCTTTCGTATGGATCCTAAAAAGCTTTCTGCAGTTATAGACTGACCCTTACCACATGATTTGAAAGCCACCCAGCGATTTATTGGCTTTGCAAACTATTATAGACGCTTCATAGTTACATAGTTATATAGTTACATAGCTGAAAAGAGACTTGCGTCCATCAAGTTCAGCCTACCTCACATTTGTTTTTTGCTGTTGATCCAAAAGAAGGCAAAAAAACCCAGTTTGAAGCACAATTTTGCAACAAGCTAGGAAAAAAATTCCTTCTTGACCCCAGAATGGCAGTCAGATTTATCCTTGGATCAAGCAGTTATTACCCCACATTGAAAGATTATATCCTTGAATATTCTGTTCTTGCAAGTATGCATCTAGTAGCCGTTTGAACATCTGTATGGACTCTGATAAAACCACTTCTTCAGGCAGAGAATTCCACATCCTGATTGTTCTAACAAAGTTTGGTGTCATCTGCAAACACTGAAACATGACTTTCAATGCGGTCTTCAAGATCATTTATAAACATGTTAAATAGAAGGGGTCCCAGAACAGACCCCTGAGGGACACCACTTGCCACCTCTGTCCAGCTTGAAAAGTTTTTCCCCTGACGGACACCACATGATTTGAAAGCCACCCAGCGATTTATTGGCTTTGCAAACTATTATAGACGCTTCATAAAAGGTTTTTCCTCTATTATTGTACCCATTACCAGATTGACAAAAAAGGATGTTAATACACATGCCTGGACCCCAGAAGCATTTGGTGCCTTTAATTTTATTAAGACCGCATTTGCTTCTTCTCCTATTCTTCAGCATCCTTTCCCTTCCTTGCCTTTTGTACTGGAGTTTGATGTCTCAGAGGTGGGAGTGGGAGCAGTTCTGTCCCAAATAGAGTCCCCTGACAAACCATTGCATCCTGGTGGATTTTATTCCAAACAGGGGACTTCATGCCATTATCGTAGCAGTCAAGGAGTGGAGGCATCTCATGGAGGGCTTGAAGGATCCTGTTATCATTTTCATAGATCAGAAAAATCTTTCTTATTTAAGCGAAGCCAAGAGGTTGTCTTCTACACAGACTAGGTGGTCTCTGTTTTTATAACGCTTCAATTATGTCATTACCTATAGACCTGGTGACCGCAACACCAAAGCATAGGCTCTATTTAGGCAGTTTGAAACAAGTAATAAACAAGAATTTGATGATACTCCTGTCATACCGCCTGACAGGATAATTGCTTGTGACAGAGTCTATGGGAGGGTAATAGAAGGAAGGTATTTAGGATCCAGACTCCTCCATAGCCTGTACACATTCACCTTCCCAATTAGCAACTGCTGAGGCTTTAATTAGCAGGTCTCAGAGCAGAAAGGAGGAGATACAATCTGACCTGCAGCGAGAGCAGGTCTGTGCTGAGCAGCACCAAACAAAGTGCTAAAGGTTGGTGAAACCAATGTTTGTTTTGTTGAATTGTGTAGTTTATTACCCTGGTTTAGAAAGGGACATTACTTTATGTTTAGTTAGTGCTCGAATTTGAGCTAGGATTTTGTTTGTAGACTTTCCTTTCTGTTTTGCTGAAGTTTTGAACAAACGGATTGCTGCATGGATTTTTGTGCACGATGTAAATAAACCACACCATTTTTGCATAAGAGACTGTTGTTCTGTACCTGTTACCCTAGAGGACTGTGTTGCTTTGCCCTTAAAGGTCACATGCTACTACTATTCTCTCTATTTTTTTTTCATCTATCCTACAAATTATACAAATAAAACAAAACGACGCACAGGGCCGGACTGGCCCACCGCGATACCGGGAAATTTCCCGGTGGGCCGGCACACTAGGGGGCTGGTGCGCGGCCCCCTAGTGTGCACCAGCCTGGGCCGCAATTACAGGGTGACCGGCAGGAGGGGATGCGCTCCCGTCCTGCCGGTCACAGAATGTAGCGTGGCCGAGCAGGCAGACCGCGGTAGGGGAGCTTCTGTTCCCCTACCCGGTCTGACAGTAACCTGCAAGTGAGAATGCTCCGACCTGCCTGCAGTTCTCGCGGGAGGAGAGAGAAGTCAGCCTGCAGCCAGAGGAACTGCAGGCTGAACTGCACCGCCACCACTGGACCACCAGGGATTGAAGTGTAGCCATTCCCTTCCCCCTCTCCTCTGACCAAAGGTAAGGGGAAGAGGTAATATAAAGCAGTTTTTTTTTTGTTTTGTTTGTTTTTTGTTTTTTTTTACTATATCAATGCTATAACACACACAACACCCCCTCCCCCTACCAACAGAACCCTTCCACAAACACACACAGAACCCCTCCACAAACACACACAGAACCCCTCCACGCACACAGAACATAGAAACATAGAAAGTGACGGCAGATAAGAACCATTCGGCCCATCTAGTCTGCCCAATTTTCTAAATACTTTCATTAGTCCCTAGCCTTATCTTATAGTTAGGATAGCCTTATGCCTATCCCACGCATGCTTAAACTCCTTTACTGTGTTAACCTCTACCACTTCAGCTGGAAGGCTATTCCATGCATCCACTACCCTCTCAGTAAAGTAATACTTCCTGATATTATTTTTAAACCTTTGTCCCTCTAATTTAAGACTATGTCTTCTTGTTGTGGTAGTTTTTTCTTCTTTTAAATATAGTCTCCTCCTTTTCTGTGTTGATTCCCTTTATGTATTTAAATGTTTCTCTCATATCCCCCCTGTCTCGTCTTTCCTCCAAGCTATACATGTTAAGATCCTTTAACCTTTCCTGGTAAGTTTTATCCCGCAATCCATGAACCAGTTTAGTAGCCCTTCTCTGAATCCTCTCTAAGGTATCAATATCCTTCTGAAGATACGGTCTCCAGTACTGTGTACAATACTCCAAGTGACGACTCACCAGTGTTCTGTACAATGGCATGAGCACTTCCCTCTTTCTACTGCTAATACCTCTCCCTATACAACCAAGCATTCTGCTAGCATTTCCTGCTGCCCTATTACATTGTCTGCCTACCTTTAAGTCATCAGAAATAATCACCCCTAAATCCCTTTCCTCATATGTCTATCAAATATTCTGTACTCTGCCCTTGGGTTTTTACGTCCAAGATGCATTATCTTGCACTTATCCACATTAAATGTCAGTTGCCACAATTCTAAACTAGAAAAATGGTCAACATTGCTTGGTAGAACCCCTCCACGCGCACAGAACCCCTCCACACACAGCACACACACACACTGCACCCTCTCCAAATACACACCGAACCCCTACACACACTGAACACACACTGCACCCCTCACTGTAGTCTGTGTGTGTGCGTGTATTCACCAGTCTGTGCGCGTGTAATCACCAGTCTTTGTGTATATTCCGCAGTCTCTGTATGTGTGTATTCAGCAGCCAGTGTATATATTCAGCAGTCTGTGTGTGTTCTTTGCGGTTTGTGTGTATTTAGCTGTCTGTCTGTGTGTGTAAGTATTGTATTTGTTGGAGGTTTTATTTTATTGATGATTTTATATTTTTATTCCTTTGAGTGGTTGCGTAGTCAGGGTCCCAGTGGATTATTATGCTGTTACGATGGCCCTGGTCTAGGGTATGTGTGTGCGCTGATGATCATGCTCCTACAAAATGTAAATGAAAAGACACTCATTTGAGTACCAGGAAGGGGATGAGCTGTAAAAGCCACTTCTGGCCAAGAAGAGATTAAAGACTTATGTATTTCTCAGTTTTTTTTTTTTTTGTTTTTTTTTGTTGTTGCGATTTTTGTATCGCTAATGGTTGTCCCATTTTTATTTTTTCAAAATCTGGTCACCCTAGACACATGGAAGGTTGGGAGGGGGTATAGGGACACATGGAGGGCTGGGAGAGCTATAGGGACACATGGAGGACTGGGAGATAGGGCTAATAGGACACATGAAGGGCTGGGGGGCTAATGGTACACATGTGGGGGCTACTGGATTATATACAAATGCACGTCTGCTTAAAATAAATCTGCTCTGCTTTATTTTAAAGCCCTATAAGTGCTTTCTTTCATGTTTGAGTGCTAGTTTTCAGTTTTCTTCCCACTTCCATATCTCCACACTATGCTGGCGCGATACATTACGGGGCTGGTATGGAATTTTTTTCCAGGGCTGCTTTTCATTCCCAGTCCGGTCCTGACGAGACACCAAGGGAGCAACCTGCTGATAAGTTATATGTTGCTCTCACTGAAAGACAAGACACTATGTCACTTTATCATGATACTAAGACAGCCGGGCTTCCTTAAATATTTCTAAAACTTTAATTGCAGTTTCTCTGAACTTTTGGTAGCCCTCTATGTGAAAGGACATCACCACTTAAGTAGAAGCATGTGTCACTTGTGCCAGCATGAAGTCATCTCATATGGTTCATTGTGGGTTGTTACAACCTTTACCTATACCCGAGAGACTTTGGTCTAATCTGTCCATGAATTTTATTGTCGACCTTCCTCTTTCCAATGGTAAAACAGTCATCCTTATGATCATTGATAGATTCTCTAAGATGACTCATTTTGTGTCACTTGTCAAATTACCTTCTTCCAAAGATGTGGCTGCTATATATACCAGGGAGGTGTTTAGATTACATGGCATACCTGATTTCTATAGTGTCCGATCGGGGTAGTCAATTCATTTCCCGGTTTTGAAAAGTCTTTTGTTCAGAGATGGGTATTACGCTATCCTTTTCCTCTGCCTACAACCCCCAGACTAATGGAGCTGCTGAACATGCTAACAAGTCCATAGAGCAACATCTTCTCTGTTTTGTTTCCCACCATCAGAATGATTGGGCTGACCTGCTCCTTGGGCTGAATTTGCTCATAATAATGCTGCTCATGAGTCTTCGGGTAACATTCCTTATTACGTTGTTTATGGCTGGCATCCTGTTGTTTAACCATCTGCATTCTCTTCATGGGATATGGTGGTTCTGGACGAACATTTGGCTGGTTTGCATAAAACTTGGGAACAGGTTCAGTGTTCCCTGGTGGATTCTGCTGCTCGTCAAAAGGTACAGGCTGATAGACATCGTAGGGAAGCTCCCTCCTCTCTTGTGGGGGACAGGGTTCGGCTTTCTACTCGTAATATCCATCTCAGAGTTCCTTCTACGAAGTTGGCTACCCACTATATCGGTCCTTTTGGCATCATGCGCGAGGTTAATCCCATTCCTCTACCTTGGACCTTCCGAGGAACATGTTTGTGCCCAATTTGTTCCACACCTCCTTGTTGAAACCTCTATTTTGTAACCAGTTCACCAGACCTTTTTCTCCCCCTCTGCTGGCCCTTAATAGAGACAGTAGGAGGGGGGAGAAACAGTATGAGGTGGCTGTTGTGCTTGATTCCCGTTAGGGGTCGTCTCCAATACTTGGTACATTGGAAGGGGCGTGACCTGGAGGAGCGCAGTTGGGCTTCTGCGGCTGATGTTCATGCCCCTCACCTTCTGTGTTCATTCCATTCCAGCTTTCCTGCCAAAGCCTGGTCCTCCCGCCCGGGGGCATATCTTCAGGGGGGTACTATGGTGATACTTACCTTATCCGGGGGGCGGCCGGGGTCCTCAGCTCAAGCCACGCGTGGCTTGATCTCCTCTTCTGAGTGGGCCGTGTGCATTGACAACCTGCTGGCACTTGGAGCTCGGCTCGCATCATGAGCACACTCTTAAAGGGGCGGTGGGAGCCAAAAGTGGATTCAGGCTCCCATTGGCCCACGTCATTCCAGCACCCTCACACATGCACGTTTTGGGGGCGTAGGCATCACGTGGGCCAATTAAATGTTAGTTAAAGGATATTTAAGCTTCCCTAGCCCTATCCACTTTGCCCTATCATGGTTTCTGTTTCAGTACCCTTTAGTGCATTCCTTGATCTATTGTGTTTATTCTGGTATTGACCTTGGCTTTGTATCTGACTCTGAGTTTATTTTTAACCCTTTCCTGTCTTGTTTGCCTGTCTGACTGATTACTGTGTACTTGACTCTGGCTAGTTCTGGTTTTCGCTGTCTCTCCGTTTCCCTGACCTCGGCTCATCTCTGATTACACTTTATCTCTGTCTGACGTTTAGTCCGGCCATTCTAAGTAATACGTTATATCCTAGTCTTGTCCCTTGCTATCGTAAACTCTGCGTGTTGGGGTAATACACCATCACAGTTTGCGAGTATACCTCTTTTTATTCCTTTTAAAACATACATAGAGCACTATATTTTGTTTTTATTCCTCCTCCCTATATACTGAGGATACTTGGATACTTGACTGTAGGATACTTGACTGCCGGACTACAATACGATTGTGAAAGACTCCTCCGCATACGTGCAAGGATCACCCTCACATCCACAAATGGGTATTGTACCCAGGGCCGCCATCAGGGCATGACAACCGCAATGCTTGTCATGGGCCCGGCGGTCCTGGGGGGCCCGGACTGCTCAGGTCGTCCGGGCCCCACATTCAGTGGGTACATACCGGGTCGCAGGGGGCCCTGCGACCCCGGTATGTACCCACAGGGCCATCCTCTTCTCCTGGGGGGCCCAGCAGCTGGTCACCTCAGGGCCACCCTGGAAGGAAATTGGAGGAAATTGGAGGGGGGGAGAAGGCAATGAGAGGAGGGGGTGGGGGGGAGAGGGAGGGAAGAAATTTAAGTGAGTGGGGGGGGAGGGAAGAAATTTGAGTGGGCAGGGAGAGGGAGGAAAGAAATTTGAGTGGGGGGGAGAGGGAGGGAGGAAATTTGAGAGTGAGGAGTGGGGGGGAGGAAGGGAGGAACTCTGATGGAGGAGGGGAGAGGAAGGGAGGAAATTTGAGGTGGGGGGAGAGAAGGAAACTTGAGGAGGGGGGAGAGGAAGGAAATTTGAGGGAGGGGGGAGAGGGAAGGAAAACTTGAGGGAGGGGGGAGAGGAAGGAAATCTGAGGGGGGGGGGAGGAGGAAGGAACTTGAGGGAGGGGGGGAGAGGAAGGAATGGGAGAGGGAGGGGAGAGAAGGAAATTTGAGGGAGAGGAAGGAAATTTGAGGGAGAGGAAGGAAATGAGAGGGAGGGGGAGAGGAAGGAAATGAGAGGGAGGGGGAGAAGAAGGAAATGAGAGGGAGGGGGAGAAGAAGGAAATGAGAGGGAGGGGGAGAAGAAGGAAATTGGAGAGAGGGGGAGAAGAAGGAAATTGACGGAGGGAGAGATTGACATCCAACACACACACACACAATGCACCCCTTGCACACAGAAAACACACAATGCATTACACACAGACACACATACACAAGCAATGCATCCCTTACACACAGCAACACACAATGCACCCCTTACACACACTCAGTGCATCCCTTACAGACGCACACACTGCATCCCATACATACACAAACTCACCTTGCAGCCCTTACAGCCCTTACACATACAAACACAGATTCACACAATGCATTCCTTACACACATCAGGACATCCCCCCCACATACACACACCCCTGTGAACAAACTCATTGGTGGAACATACAGGTGGACCCTGGGATCCAGACCTTGAGCTGTGTAAAGGGCCCTCAAAAAAATGGAGCTGCTTCCCGTTCTCCCAGAACATTGATTTTTGTGACCACAGTTACAAACCGCCTCCAGAGAGCCTGTTCTACACCAGACCAGTGGAGCCAGACGGCAGCTAGAGCCCATCATCATCCTCATCTGGTTGTAAGTAGGCAATCTAGTATATTATTCGTGGCACTAATCTCTAATTTACCTCACATTAAAGGGACACTATAGTCCCCAGAACCACTGCAGCTTAATATAGTGGTTCTGGTGTCTATAGCCTGTCCCTGCAGGCCTTTTATTGTAAACACGGCAGCACTGTGTTAGTTAACATGGCAGATCATATGGGTGGGGCATTGTGATGTCACATGGGGGGCGGCAAACTTTACTTTTGCCTAGGGCGGCAAAAATCCTTGCACCGGCCCTGCAGACACTGCATCCCTGTGGGCGGACTCAGGAGGGGGAGGGACGGACGGACTCGGGTGCAGGCACCGGGGGGCCCAGACCTTGAACTGTGTCAGGGGCCCCAAAATTTCTGATGGCAGCCCTGACAGGGGGGCTGGGGTTTTGTACAGGGGAGCTGAGGTTTTGTACAGGGGGGTTGGGGTTTAATAGAGGGGGTTGTTTTTTCTTACAGGGGGTGGAGGTTGGGGTTTTGTACAGGTTGCCTGGGGTTTTGTACAGGGGAGCTGAGGTTTTGTACAGGGGGGCTGGGGTTTTGTACAGTTGAGCTGGGGTTTTGTAGAGTGGGTGCTGGGGTTTAGTAGGAAAGCTAGTAGCAGAGAAGAAATGCCAGGTGTCTGGAAGAAAACATTAATTTTATCATTGTTCTTGTTCTTTTTTTCAGTTGTTTACTAGGCCTATGTTAGCCTTTGAGTTTGTCATGCTTGATC
>OW240913.1:125089473-125141942 GCA_933207985.1 Pelobates cultripes | reverse complement strand
AAGGTCACCTCCTCTACGTCCCAAGAGAGTCTTCTCAATCCCTGCAAACCTCAAACATCTTGGATCACCATGGTGGCAGTTCCTCAAGTGTCGTGACACCGAGATATCCTTTTGAGGGGACGAATAGTTTTTCCCACGTACTTTAATCCACATGTGCACACCATGAGATATATGATGCCCTTGGTGTTGCAGTTAAAAAATTGATTCACATTAAGCACCGTTTGGTCACTCGAATAGAGTCCCTATTAATGTATCTGCACGCTACACATCTCCCACATTTGTAGGTACCTTGTGTAGATAACCAATTTTTTCCGGGTTTCTTACCCGAGAAGTGACTGGGTACTAAAATTTCCTTGAAGTTTCTACCTCTCCGTGCTGTAAGTGATACATTAGGGGTCACCACACTTTTAAGTTGAGGGTCTTGGGATAATAATGGCCAAAATCTTCCCAGGATCTTTTTTGCCTGATCCCAACCCGAGTCAAAGTTAGTGACACAGCGAATCAGTTTCGGTTCATTAGAAACTGGTTTATCTTTGAGGAGTTCCGGCCTATCACTGTATAATGCTCTTTGATATGCATATTTTAAACAGCGATTTGGATAACCCCTCTCCTTGAACCTAGTTCTGAGTGACCTGGCTTGAATAGTGAACTCTTCAATCGTTGAACAATTCCTACGCAACCGGAGGTATTGTCCAATCGGAATACCTCTTTTTAGCGGAGTTGGGTGATGGTTTTCCCATCGTAACATTGTATTCGTTGCCTTAGGTTTCCTGAATAAAGTGGTCTCAATCTTTTGTTCGGTGGTGACTCTAAAGGTGCAATCAAGAAAATTAAGAGATGTGCCTCCAACCTCCATTGTGAATTTTAGGTTCAGGTTGTTGGAATTTAATCTCTCTACAAAAGTTGCAAAGCAGTCTTCAGTACCCGTCCAAACGATGAGAACGTCATCTATGTATCTTTTCCATACAAAGATGAACTTTGTGTACTCAACGTTGTCTTTGGAAAAGACCACCTTCTCTTCCCACCAACCCAGGTGCAGGTTGGCATATGAAGGGGCACAAGATGTGCCCATAGCCGTACCTAACACCTGATGGTAGTATTGGCCATTAAGTAGGAAAAAATTGTGCGTCAACACAAAATGTAATAGGTCCAGTACAAAGGAAGTATAGCGTTGGTGTCTAGACCCCCGTGTCTCTAAAAAATGTCTGGTATGTGCTAGTCCTAGGGAATGTGGAATAGATGAATAAAGGGCCTCCACATCAAGGCTACAAAGTATAGCATCACTTGGTATTTGGATGGAAGCTAGGCATTTAAGTGTATCCTTCGTATCTCTCAAGTAGGAGGGTAATTTTTCTACAAAAGGTCGAAGTATTTTATCAACATATATGCTAGCTTTACATGTCAGATTTTGTGACCCAGACACAATTGGTCTTGCTGTTAGGATTGTATATTGTTTGTGTACCTTGGGTAAACAATAAAATGTTGATACTGTCGGATTTTTAACATAGATGAAAGCATGTTCATCTCTACCCAAGATACCATCATCAAACGCTGAGTCTAGAAGTCCTTTAAGTTCTGACAGGAATTTCATGGAGGGATCTGTGGACAGTATTTTATACGTGTTCGCATCTTTGAGTATTTTTTCTGTCAATTGGATATATTGTGGTGTATTTAACACCACAATATTCCCACCTTTGTCGGCAGGTTTAATGATGATATCCTCGCGATCACGTAGGTCGCAGAGGGCTCGCCATTCTTTCCCAGAGAGATTACTATACGGACGAGGTTGTAAAGAATCGACTTGCAATTTCTGAATCATATTGCATGTGGATTCTACAAACATGTCTACATTTTTGAAATCTTTAATATTCGGGGTAAATTTACTTTTGGGGTGTAGGTCAGTGTAGGGGGAGTTAAATGTTTCATCGTTCTCTTCCAAGAGATGCACTAGGTCATTCAAGCATTGATATTCTCTAATACTGAACCCCAGATCCTTAGCTCTTTTCTCCTTTTCATTCTGGAAAAATTTATGTAAGGCTAAACGTCTCCCGAAGAGGTGGATGTCTTTCACCCATTCAAAGCTATTAAATGGGGGGACGGGGACAAAAGATAATCCTCTTGTCAATACTTGATACTGGAGTTCAGAGAGAATTTTTTCCGAAAGATTAACAACCTTAGAATTATGGTTCAATAGCGTTTCCGTGCTCTCCCCCTGTATCTTGTTTGTCTGAACTGTGATTGAACTTCCCCCTCGCGGGGGTTTTGGCCTAAAAAAGAGGCTGTGATCTAGAATTAGCTTTTGGTTTATCATTACTAGGATGTACATGTGTTACGTGGCTAATGTGAAAATGTGTGATAGCTTTGTTCTGTTCTTTCCATCTAGCTCTGTGAGGGCTCACCCAGCCCCCCCAGGGTCACCGTTATGGGTATTGTTTATCCTCTAGTTTATATTTGTACACTAAGTGATCCATGCATGGTGCCAACCTTGAGTGATAACTTTAACAAAATGTACATATTAAATCCACCGACAGTTATTTATAATAGGACTTTTTATTTTTATTTCGAGATGCCATATGATCTAGGTCACCAGCTTAAAGGCTGTAGGCCACAAATCAGTAAAGTAACATTTAGATATATATGAACATATGGTTATTTCTACAATTGAGCCTCAGATAATAGAGGTTGGTTATACTTTTCTGGATCCTTATACCCATATGTCTGACAAGGCTTCTTTATTCATAAATGTTACATTATTTATTTTACATTCTGGGACACTAGATAGGTGTCCTTCTGGTGTATTATATGATGGAGGGTTCACCACCCATACACTAATGTGGTATATAAGGCAATACACCTAACCTTTTAATCATACATTTCTTCCCTTTTCTTTGAACACTTGCTCCTCCGATGAGGTGACACGTGGACTTGTTTATTTATTTACAAGTCCATGTTACTATTCAATCAACTCTTTGCCACGTAACATCAAGGGGTGTGGTTTGCTTGGACTCAGTTCATTGAGCGATAAGCAAGCACACACACCCCCTTTCTCTTTTTCTTGTGCGTTCACATATGCATGACGCTATCCAATCATCTGCCGTCATGTGGATTTGAAGGCGTGGCCTGTTCGGGCTTAGTTTTTGGCGCGAGCAGCAAGCACACGCCCCCACCTTCCTACTGGCGGCATACGGCTATTTAAACAGCCTCCTGTGCAGTGTGAGGTTTGCTAAGCCTCAGAAGAAGGCGCGTTCTATAGCGCCGAAACACATGTTAGGCAGTAGGCAGGGAGACCAGCGATTTAATCTTTTCCTATATTTGAATCTCTTATCATCGATAGATTTAGGGAGATTACAGCTGTTGCGTGGATATTTGGCTAGGGTTTCTTCTCCATTGAGCTGACTATCTGGGTTAGCTAAGGGGGTTGGTGGGAATCAACATTTATAGATCCCCTGTGTGGGGAAGGGGATGCTTTATGCCTTCCACTCTGTGATTTCACACCAAGGGAAATGTATTTTTTCCACCTGGATATACTGACATCTTTTATCCCCTGATACATTGTTTATAGGTATCACTTTGTTGCCATACCTAACTCTGACCCTGTGGGTCTTTCTTTTCTGGTCCAGTCAATATACACACACTACATCCTTACACAAATGCACACTCTGCATTCACTATACACACACTATATCCTTACACAGACACACACTCTGCATGCACTATACACACACTTATTCCACTACACATACACAGTCTGGTCACTATATAGTCACTTCACATACACACACTACATCCACTACACAAAAACACACACTGCAGTCACTATATACACACTATATCATTAGACAAGCACACACTCTACAGTCACACTACATTTTTACACAAACGTACACTCTGCAGTCACCATAAACACACTACATCCTTACAAAAACGAACACGCTGCAGTCACTATAGACATACTATATCCTTACACAAACACACACTTTGCAGTCACTATACACACATTACATCCTTACACAGACACACACTGAAGTCACTATTCACACATCCACTACACAAACACACTCTGCATTCACTATGCACACACTAATTCCACTACACAAACACACACTCTGCATTCACTATGCACACACTAATTCCACTACACAAACACACACTCTGCATTCACTATGCACACACTAATTCCACTACACAAACACACACTCTGCATTCACTATGCACACACTAATTCCACTACACAAACACACACTCTGCATTCACTATGCACACACTAATTCCACTACACAAACACACACTCTGCATTCACTATGCACACACTAATTCCACTACACAAACACACACTCTGCATTCACTATGCACACACTAATTCCACTACACAAACACACACTCTGCATTCACTATGCACACACACTACATCCACTACACAAACACACACACACACTGCAGTCACTGTACACATACTACATCCTTACACAAACACACACTCTGGAATCACTATACACACACACTACATCCATGACACACACGCACTACAAGGTGCTTAACACCATCTTAATTTAAAAAAAAAAAAAAATTTGGACTAAGGTGCTCTCCTTTTACATAATAACATTTTTATTGCCATAGCAGGTTCTACAAGATATTGCACAATGTTTATCTCTTGTGACGCACAGGTACACAAGGCCAAAAATGCATGGTGGTACAGGAGTAGCAAGCATAATTGTACATGTGCTGCTTTTGCATTAACCTCCTGCAACATTTAGTTTGTAAAACCAGAAGAAGAAAAAAAGGGATGGAGTGGGGAGGTGGTGGGGAGGGGGGATATGCTACCTTCATCTGTCCTATTGTGTGATTGTGCCCTTGCATAGGTAGGCTTTCCCTAAGGGGTGGGCCCGTGGGTCCTCCCAATCAGTTTGTTGAAAGTCTAGTAGTACTATACAAACTAGTATCTAATGTGTGGTTGGTGGTTCAGTAAAAGTGATAAGATCCTATTATGAGGAATAGCAGTATGTGTGAGTTGTCTTGGTATAAGTACCAAGAATCTCTCTCTAATATGCATTTGGTACGATTCGTTAGGGGGTACCTTGTGCGCTAATGTTGCGTGGGTTTAGTGCTTGAGGTGACAATGTTTCCATCTGCTTTTGTTAATTGATGCCATTTTCCCCATGCCTGTCTCCAGAAGACTTGGTCTGCAAATTCTTTCGAACAGCCTGTTCCATACAGCTATTTTGAGTTACTAGATCTATAAGTTCGGTTTTGGAAGGAGCTGAAGTAACTAACCAGTTACGTGCTCTCAACGTTAGTGCAGATATTATAATGTGGAAAATAAGATTTCTGTCTGGTCTTTTCAGATCTCTTGGGAGGCGTAATAACAGGTAGCTTTCGAGGTTTAAGGGCATTTTATGACCTGTGCATGAGTAGACCAGGGTAAAACCTTGTTTCCAAAAAAGTTGTAGCATGGAGCAGAGGGCCCGCTTACATCTCCAACAACTCGTCGATGAGGTTGGGTAGATTTTTGCAAACCTTTTCGGGACCATGTACCACCTGTACAAACTTTTCCTAAGAGTTTCGCTATGGGATGCATTAAGAGTGTATCCCTTGTATGCCTTAAAAATCGTATTCAATTGTGCATGGGTCAGTATTTGGCCTATGTCTTTTCCCCATTCTATTACACATGCCATGTTGGAGTCTTACTGCAACAGATATTTTCAAACTCTCTGATAGAGGTGTATGATCCTGTTTGATGCCTTGGAGGTTTGTGTATGTTAGCCAGCTTTTCAGTTGCATGAGCTATGAGCTATGGGGGAACATCAGTGTTCTGTTTTGTGTATGTATTTGATGTAGGTGTCTCACACCATCTCTCTCCCATAGATTGTAGTTGAAGTCTTCTATGTAATACTTCACAATGCGGATAGGGGCTGCTAGTGACAGTGGTGAGTTATGACATAAGGTTTGGCGATGGGTATCCCAGATGTGTAGAATACAGGAAGTCGTTGTGAGGCTATATGGCGTTGTAGGTCTCATAGGTTTAGGAAGCCAAACCAAGTATGACCACTCTGTGTGTACCCAGTGGGGTTTCATTGTGCTTGTGTTAGCATATAGTAGTATGTTGCTCATTATCGCTGCTTGATAATAATGTTTAATATTCGGTAGACCCATCCCTCCCTGAGCATTTTTTGTCTTATTTCTTGAGCAGGTACACAATACAACAATTTACTTTGGATCCAGCACTAGCTCCTGCAATTGCACTTCTCTGCGGGCAGTGTAGTTGTTGTGGTGTCTATAGCCTGTCCCTGCAGGCTTTTTAAAGGAAAACTATAGTGCCAGGAAAACAAAGTTGTTTCCCTTGCACTACAGCTCCCTATAGTGCCCTCTTCTGTCACCCCACCCCTATGGTGCAGTAGGGGTTAAACCCTTCTCTCACTTACCTTATTTTAGTGTCGATGTTCCTTGGCACTGGTACATCCTACACCTACGCTCCAGGCAGCCGGTGGGAGAAACCTAATGCTCATGCGTGGCGATTGCCGTGCTTGAATTAGGACTTCCCCCATTGAAAAGCATTATACAAAGCTTTCCTATGGGGTTACAGGTGATGCTGGTTGTCTTCATGCATAGCGTGAGGACGTCTGGTGTCCGTTAGGAGACCAAAAGTCGCCTAATGACCTGAAAGTTCCTCTAGTGGCTAACCCTCAAAGGTCATTATTGTAGTTCATTACAAATTGCAATAATTACCTTTGCAGGGTTAAGGGACCTTCAATGAGCTAAAGTGGTCTAGGTGCCTGTAGTGTCCCTTTTTTGTAAACATTGCCTTTTCTGAGAAATGTATGTGCATCAGCCTCCCTATGATTTCCTAAGGAAAACCATTGCATTGGCTGAGATCTTTAAGTTTGATGATCTCCGCCAAGTAGATGGAGCAGTTCGGAGCGCAGCGCTGGAAAAAATGTGAGTTTAACATGTTACTGAAGGCCAGGCCCTAAACAGCGCTTTTAGAACTTTAGTGTCAGAAATACATGCTTGTACTCCTGAAACAATAGTGTTCCTTTAGCTCGCATAGTTTATTTCTACTTACCAGCATTCCAAAAGTCATGAATTTGCAATTTTTCTGTAACTTTAGTTAAGCTAAAAAAAACAGTTAAAGGTTAAAGAAAGTTGTTTTTATTTTAAACTGTTCGTAACACTGCCAACCAGTATATTAATATGAGTAATCTATATCAACAGAAGTAACATTGCTAGTCCTCTAACTGGTGGATAATAAAATGATGCATTCTATTTCAAGATTCGTGCTTTCAGATGGGTCAAACTAATCGAATTCCTTTCAATCTTTGCCGGAACTAACTGATCTCTTTGACTTCACAAGTAAATCCTGGACACAGATCGGTTTGTTTGGGCGTACATTAAAAGGAATTCATTTTTTCAAGTCAGCTGAAATGCGTCTGTGCACAAGTCTATTTCTAGAGAGTGGCATGCATACAGCCAGGGTTATTCAAAAGAGTGAGATATTATTGGGAAATCAAAGGGAATTTATAGTGAATTTCAAATTTAAAGGGTTACATCAACCAGGATGACCACTTCTCCTTTGTTAGAGCCTGTATGTGCAATGTCTTCGCTTGAAACACTGCACTTACAGAGGTATTTATACTTTAGTGCCGGAGGCTAGTTGCAATCTGACAAACGTGAATTTTGTTCCAGGCTGCTTAATGTAAATTTGTGTATGCAAAAAAGACTGACTGTTGCAGGGGTTCCCAACCCAGTCCTCCTCAAGTACCTCCTAACAGTTCAGGATTTAGGGTGTTGTATGGTGCATGGTGTATAGATGTAAACAAGCCGAGATCAGGCATGACCGGTGTATAGTCGCCATATGGGCAGTCGGACTCCAGGACAACCCTCCCACATACCTAACCCAATAACTCGCTGACACAAAGGTATATGGGAAAATTTGTCCACAGCTTTATTTAAACAATCTTGAATAATAACAATTTATTAATTTCCATATTAATAACCATAGCAATAATAATTTAACAATAAACATGGGTCATTGCCCCCATACTCCGCCCTCGCATCCGAATCCTTCTGTTAATATAACAGGCAATGACCCCCATATAAATAACACATATACATATATATATATAACATACATATCAACATATTCCAACATACCAACTTAAAGTGCCAAACATAAATTAACCATGGCAGGGGTATACCCGGATACCCCTGCCCCACCAGATTCTGAGCCACCGACAGGACTCGAAACCTACCAACCACCAATGACCACAGTTTTACGTCTCCATGACGTTCATCCTAGGGAGGCTATTTCTTCTCCTTCAGCTCCCTATCCCGCCACAAGCTCAGACCTTGACTCCTTAAGCTGTCTGATCTCCGCCACCCCGAAGAAAAAGAGCCTTGGTGATGCCATCCTGCCAGCCCAGGGTCAACAGATCCCAACCAACTGCCGAGAGATGGACCCCATCCGAGCGGTAGTACCCCGGCAGACCACCTTCCAACTCGCTATGTCGTACCACCACACCCCCTAGCTTCCGCACGAAGCTTGCCATCAAGCTATTCACTTTCTTCCTACACCTGTCAATAGCCCCCGGGTCCCTAGCATGCCGCCAACGCTTCCTAGGGATAATCTCCGACCAGACCAACATCACCCCCGGAAGCAGGTCCCTTAAACTGTTAAGGTCCTGCTTCATCCACTTCACCAGCCGCCGCTGCGGAGTGAGGCCTAAGTCGTTGCCCCCCGCATGGAGCACCAGCAGGTCCGGCCGGTGCCCGCCTGCTACCATCCGGAACACCCTTCCGCAGACCTCCCTCCAACAAAAACCCCTGTACCCAAACCATTGCACCGCCAACTGGTCCCGATGAAAGCCCAGCTGGTGGCCCTGAGCTCGAGCTGCAGCCCTCCTTTCGGCCCAGAAGACAAATGAATGGCCCACGATCCATGCGACACGGCCTGGGGGAGAGAAGAAAACAGATCGTAACAGCCCTTTTCGTACCCAGCCCCCCGGGATCCTCAAAGGCCCTCCACCATACTACTCCAATAAACCCAAGCGCACATATGAACAGAACCGTACCGACTCCCATCTCCCAATCCGCTTCACTATGTCATCCCCCAGACCCAACCGAGCTACCTCCGTAGCCGCCCCAATGCGAAAGGAGTGTGTACCAAAAGTATCCGCCCTCAATCCCAGCTTTCCCAGGCCAGACCGAAAAACCTTGGTGAACTGGAACCGGGAGAGGGAAGACCCGTCCGCGTGTACGAGCAGCGATCCCCCAACCCCCGGCCTTCGTGCCATGTACCCCGCCACTGCGGCCACTGGGCACAAAGCGGAGCCCGGCAGGGCCCGCAGCGTCACATCTCGGCCCTTGCCTAACATGTCCGTCTTGGATTTTGCCAGGTGTACAACCACCTTCCCTTCCAGCACTCGGACCCCCGACACCTGTACCCCCCCTGCCACAGTCCTCGTGGCACTGACCAACTCCCCTACCCGAAAGGCTCCAAAGAAGGCCAACAGAAACGCCGCCTGGAACAACGATGTTTCGAACCTGTCGAAACATATAGTAGGCAATAAACCGACCAGGTCACTCAACACTCGCACCGATACAGGGCGCCGAGTGCCAGGCCGCCTGCGGCCCCGTCGGTACCCCTTCAGTGCCTGCCTGATGACAAAGGCCTTAGTAAGGTCCTCTTCCCCGTGCAGCTTGAACCAGAAAGCCATCGCCGCCATGGACCTGTCAACCACCGCCGGGGACGCCCCCTTCGCCAGAAATTGACAGGTGTACCAGAGGAACGCATCCTTGAGCGATTTCCCCCGCCGGCAGGCAGTATAACCCCTCCCATAACCTTTCCCAGGAGTCCCAGACCTTACTGTAAGCGGCCCATGTGGCCGGCGCCAGCGAAGCCTTCACCAGTCCCCCAAGCAGGTCGACCCGAGCCACCAAATCTCGTCTGGGCAAGCCTGCCCCACTTCTTGCGCTTCCGGCGCCACCGTCCGGAATCGTGACCACTGAAAACGAGACAGAGCGTCAGCCACCTCATTCATGAACCCAGGCACATGGCGTGCACGAAAAACAACATTTAGCGACATGCACAACAGAACGAAATGACGTAGCAACCTGACCACGGGTTTCGATGCCGCCGATTGGTTATTCACAGCGTGCACCACGGCCATATTGTCAAAGAAAAAGACCACCTTCCGGTCCCGCAACCTATCCCCCCACAGGGCCAATGCGACGACCAGCGGGAACAGCTCCAAGAAAGCCAAGTTCCGCATGAGGGGGCTCGTTCGCCACTCCCCCGGCCATCGCTCCGCACACCAACTTCCCCCAAAGTAGGCCCCGAAGCCCACGCTACCAGACGCGTCAGTGAACAGCTCCAGTTCCGCCGCCGCCGACACGCCCTCCTGTCTAAAAATCACTGTCCCATTGAAATCCCGCAGAAAGGTCTCCCAGACGGCCAAGTCGGCCCTCATGGCCGACGACACCCGAATGAAGTGACGCGGGGATCGCACCCCCGCCGTCGCTGCCGACAGACTCCGGCTGAACACCCTACCCATTGGGATCACCCTGCACGCAAAATTCAGCATCAAGATCAACGACTGCAGCTGCCGCAGTGTAACCTTACGGGCTTGAGCCGCCGCCGTCACCTCCCCCCTCAGCCGCCGTAACTTTTCCAACGGCAGCCGACACTCTCCTTGCAACGTATCTATCTCCAGCCCCAGAAAACTAAGGCACGGAGCCGGCCCTTCTGTTTTGTCCGCCGCCAGCGGGACCCCGAAATGGCCAGCCACCCACTCGACCGTTCTCAGCAAGTGTAGGCAGGCGGGGGAGCCCGCCGGTCCCACGCAGAGAAAATCGTCCAGGTAGTGTACCACAGCTCCACTCCCCGCCTCGACCCTGACCACCCATTCAAGAAAGGTACTAAACTTCTCAAAGTAGGAGCATGAGATAGCACAACCCATTGGAAGGCACAAATCCACAAAGTACTCCCCGTCGAAGAAACACCCCAGCAAGTGATGACACGCTGGGTGGACCGGAAGCAGCCGAAACGCCGCTTCAATATCCACCTTAGCCAACAGTGCCCCGCGCCCGTCCCTCCTTACCAGCTCGACCGCCCTGTCGAATGATGCGTAGGAGACCGAGCACAAGTCCTTGTCAATATCATCATTCACCGACTCTCCTTCCGGGTAGGAGAGGTGGTGAATGAGCCTGAACTTCCCCGGTTCCTTCTTGGGAACCACCCCGAGTGGGGAAACCCTCAGACCCTCCATTGGAGGAGCCGGGAACGGTCCTGCCATCCTCCCCAATTTGACCTGCTTGCCCAGTTTTTCCCGCACCACACCCGGGAACTCAGCCACCGATTTAAGGTTGCGCCGAACCCCTGTCCCCCCCCGGTTCCGGAAAGGGATAAAGAACCCCTGTCCAAACCCCGCCCGGAGCGCCAGGGCATCTGCCCTATTACCATAGCGGCTTAGCCACGGCTCCATCGCGTCTAGCCTCACCGGGGTTAGGCCCCGGGGCAAGCGAAACTCCCCCTCCCCCCAGCCGCGGTAGGGACTCCGGCATGCCCTGACTTCCCTTTCTTGAAGCACCGGTTGAGCCCATGAGCGCCTCCGCAGCCCGAACACTCGTGCTTAAAGCGACAGGCGTTTCCCCATTTGCACTGGCCCTCGTTAAAGAGCCAGCAGAAGCCCTTTTGCATGGCGGCCGACGAGACGGACTGCCCCTTTGCGCCGGCCGTGGGCTGAAAGGGCTGCGCTTTCTGCGCCATCATCAGCTTCATCCAGAGAGGCAGGTCCATTTGATCCCACCGCATACCCGGATTAGCCGCCAAACGCTGCCGGAATTGCTCGTCGTACCGCCACCATGCCAGTCCGCCATAGGTGCGGTACGCCTCCCAAATGCCATCCAAATAACAAAACAGTGAGGAGCACAGGCCCGGCGATTTCTCGCCCAGAACACTGGCCAACACGCAAAACGCCCTCAGCCAGTTACCGAAAGACTTAGGAATCTTACGATACCGCTTCTTTTTCTCTTCCTCCTCCTTCTTCTCGTCTTTTTTATCGTCCTCCTTGAGATCGATAAAATCCTCCAAAGGGAGAAGAGAAAAGATCTCGCAGAAGTCACCCTTCCAGATTTTTTCCTTCACCTCCTGTTTGAGGTGGACCCCCAGCGGACCCGCAAACGACACATATGCGTGTTGCCTGGCCGCATCAGGAACCACCCCCCCAGTCAACTCAGCCCGCTCGCTCGTCGCATCCGCCCTGGTAACCGTCAACACAGTGTCCCCGCCCGAACTCTGCTCCGCGGAGGGACTCTCACTCGGGCCCGCCACCCCGGCCCCCTGAGCCCAGACCTGACCCACACCGCCCCTTGTGGCACCCCCCGCTCCCAGTGAGTGGAGAAGCGCTTGAAGTGTATGAACCAGTGCACTGGAGTGCAGAGAAGCACAGGACTCACCGGCCAAGCCCCTCGTTCCCGACGCTCCTGGGGCTGCGTTGTGTACTGTCCCCGGACCAGGATGAGCAACATCCGTCAACGACCCTCCAACCGGGGAGCCAACCCAGTGCACGGCCACATCAGAGGCGGAGCAGCTCGGAGATCTGTAATGAGGAGAAGAAGTCCTGGGCAGAGCATACTGGTCATGAGCAGCCCCCCCGTCCCGACCTTGAGAGCGCCCGCTGGACACCAGAGCCTCCCGTCGCGCGGCCACTCCTTTTCGCCCACCCAAGGCCCGATCGGCCCTGCCTCTGGGACTACGACTCCTCCCGTCCCTACCAGAGGCCCGCCCCCGTGTAACCAGCCTGGGGGCCATGACACTCTCCCCCCTGAACTACTAGATGCGGACCTAGCGCGCCGAGCCTTTCCCTTAACCCCCCCGGACCCCTGTGACCTAACCGGTGACGGGCTGCTATCACCAGACCCCGACCCTGAGCCCCCCGCAGTACTACACCCACCTAGCTGCTCACCAGCGCGGGGGAATCCCCACCCCCCACCCCGGCGGGCCCCTCGGCTAGAAGAACCCCCTCCCCCCGGTACCTCCACTCCACTGGAACCGTCCCCACTAGACTCCGCGCCTGGGCTCAGCCGTCTCGGTGGCCTCCGGGCCCGCACAGGCCAACCTCCGCCGCCCTCAGGATTCGCAGCACCCGCCAGGGCCGGTCCAAGTTGCGCCCGCAGCCAGTCCACGCCGCGTCCTCGAGCTGCCGACCGGATCTGCTCCAACAGCTCCTCCATGTTATCCATCGACCCTGCAGAAGGAGAGAAAAAACAAAGACCCACCAAGCCAAATCCGTGGACACAGGAGTGCACACAAACTCGGCAAGGTAGTAATTAAAAGTGAAGGATTTAAAATGGCTGCCTATTTAAATAGCCAAGCCTACTTACCCATAACCCCCATACTTCCTTCCCTCCTCCTATGCCCGCCTCCTAACCCCTGTCAAGGCCTTTTTTCGCTTAGCTGCGCTTTGGCTACATGGGGCTACATAACAGTGGTACACAGAAATGAGAAACAAGCCAAGGTCAGAGTTGCAGAAATCAAGAATGGACAGACAAGCCATGGTCAGAAAACTGAATAGTAAGTAATATGTAATGCACTCTCAGGTAAACAGGAACCATAACAGGGCTATGGAAATGAACTAAGAACAACCAGGAAGTGAAATACCCTATACTGTGTACTGATTGGTTACATGTATTAGTGATACAATGAGAAAATGGCATATCATAAAAAGGCGCCATGTCTCTTAACCCCTTAACGACCTAGGATGGTTCAGGACCGTCATCTGCATTTTTGCATTGCCCACCGGTGACGGTCCTAACGGTAAGATGTACTTACCCGATTGCCCGTCATTCCCCGGCGGCGATCAGCGGTGCTCCCGGTGTGGGGAGACTGCCTGCAGCTCAGACAATCTCCCCATGGCGGATTAGGACCCCTGGGGCCATGCGATCACTTAACAGAGCGATCACATGGTCACAATGTAAAATAAAAAATAAAAAAATGTTAATGTTAAATAAAAATATTATTATGTGTGTGTGTGTGTGTGTGTGTGTATGTGTATATGTATGTATGTATATATATATATATATATATATATGTCATACTAAGTGTATTTTATATTAATATAAAAATACACTTATAATTAAATTACACATGTATATATAATATATATTATTATTATAAAATACAAATAAGTAAATTAAATAAAAAAAATTAAAATAATAAAAATTAAAAAAAGATATATGAAATTTTATTCTAACTGTATTTTGATATTAAAATATATATTTATATCAAAATACACTTAGAATGAAATTGTGTATATATAAATAAATAAAAATAATACGAAATATACAAATGTCCATATACAAAAGTACATAAATAATTATATAAATATACACGTAGACTTCAAATATATAAATATGCATATATATTTAAATTCAACGTGCGTGTTTATGTACAATTTTTACATAATTAAGTAATTTTATTAATTGCAGTTTGAGGGACATGCCTGCTAACCCAGGCCAAAAGTCCAGAGAATTTAATTTGCTAGCACTGTACTTTACCCTGTAACTTTCTATGACACCCTAAAACCTGTACATGGGGGTACAGTTTTACTCAGGAGACTTCGCTGAACACAAATATTAGTGATTCAAAACAATAAAACATATTTACAGCAATCAACACGTTTACTGATGATATAATTGTTGTGATACGTTTCCTGTTTTGAAACACTAATATTTGTGTTCAGTAAAGTTTCCCGAGTATAACAGTACTCCCCATGTACAGCTTTTATAGCATTTTTGAAAGTTACAGGGTCAAATATATGGGTCAAATATTTTTACATTGAAAATGGCCAGGTTGGTTACATTACCTTTGAGAGCGTATGGTAGCCCAGGAATGAGAATTACCCCCATGATGGCTTACCATTTGCAAAAGAAGACAACCCAAGGTATTGCAAATGGGGTATGTCCAGTCTTTTTTGGTAGCCACTTAGTCACAAACACTGGCCAAAATTAGCGTTCAATTTAGTTTTTTACTTTTTTCACACACAAACAAATAAGAACGCTAACTTTGGCCAGTGTTTGCGACTAGGTGGTTACTAAAAAAGACTGGACATACCCCATATTGAATACCCTGGGTTGTCTACTTTAAAAAAAATGTACATGTACTGGCGCAGCATAGTAGACTTCAGCTCCAAAATCTTACGAAAACGGATGACACTAGACCCATAGGCGTGCCTTTTGTCTAGACCCACGGAGGGCCTCCCAAGACACGAACAAAAACTCCTCAACATGATTTACCTAGCGGCCCGCAGGGCCGTAGCACAACACTGGTCATGCCCGGACTTCCCGCACATATCGCTGGTCAGGACAAAACTATGGGATAATTATCTGATGGATAAACTCACGGACCAAGTGCGGAACACATAGACCACATTCCACAAGGTGTGGGATCCATGGGAGCAATACGACACATAGACTCGGGGCGCGGGGCGGCATCCACGCGGTACACTTCAGTGGCGACAACTGGGACTCACCCAACGGTCGCCATCATACCATAACCCGGACTGGTGGAATCGGCTCCACTGCAGAACGGGTACCTGGTTAAAACCGGAACCCGGGACGCAGCCCACTGGGACGGGCGGCACCGGGTTCACGGCCCCCAGGAGATCACCTCATCTCCGTACTTCAATACGTTACAGTCTCTACTTGTCTCTACATATCTATCCTTTCCTTATGTTTTTATCTCTTGCAAGCACACCAGACCTGTAAACAAACAGGAGGAGAGAAAAGCTCCAACACTATCATACTCTGCCTGATTACGCACATAGCGGAATGACAGCACACAGGGGGTGGCATGGACAGAGCAGACAGGAAGGGCACAATGCCTGACCTACTCGGGCAAGCTCAGAATACCCCACACATACGCTTGGGCCAGGGGCGTACCTAGAGCATTTGGCACCCGGGGCGGATCCTGTGCTTGGCACCCCCCTCCCCAACCCCCACACACAAAAAAAAAAAAAACCTGTAAAAAATGTTAAAGGTTTTCTTTCTTTTTTTTTACAATTTGTAAACTTTGCAAAACCGCTGTCAGCCCCTCCTACAAAACCCTTGTCCTGCCCCGCCCATCCTACAAAACCTCTGTCCTTCCCCTTCTCTGTCCTGCCCCCGCCTCATTTCTCTCTCACCCCCCTCATTTCTCTTTCTCACCCCCCTTTCTCCTCTTTCTCACCCCCCCTCCTTTCTCCTCTTTCTCACCCCATCCCCCGTCCTTTCTCACCCCCACCTTTGTTTAGAAGCGGGGCCCAGTAGTCTGTTCTGTTTGTACCCGCCGACTAACAGGAGACAGCTCCTGTTAGTCCGGCCGTACAGGAGACGCCTGTACCCGTCGGAACAGCATGCTGTAGGGCTCGGCCACGCTACAGCAAAGGAAGCTGACAGGAGTGAGCGCTTCCCTCCTGTCAGCCCCCTCTCCTCAGGCTGTGCCCGGGCGGTGCGGTCCGCCCTCATGGACGCACCGCCCGGGCAAAGCTGCAGCCGCCTGAGGCTCTCTACAGAGCGCTCGGGCGGCTGCAGCATTGGGGGGGGGCCGGCGGGGCTGGTCATGGCACCCCCCATCCTGGTGGCACCCGGGGCGGACCGCCCCCTCCGCCCCCCCCTTAGTACGCCACTGGCTTGGGCCACAACAACACAACACACTCATCAAAGCCAACCTGAGAGTTCATGACACAGCACACTCCTCAACAATACTACCACTGTACATAGTTACATTTTGCTTGCCAACACAAAAGAAAAACTCTGGCGGCAACGCACACAAAGTGCACAGTATGTGACTGAGGCCTGTACTAACTATGCTACTCTGCATTCTGTACTACATGCAAACAAAAACTTGTACAGTTATTTACCTGCCTATGTCTGCACTATTGTAACAATGCTTGACTGTCAGAACGAAAAATAAAGAACTTAAAAAATAAATAAAAAAATGTAGTAGTTATGTGGGGTGTTATTCAGAGATTTATGACAGATAATAGTGTTACAATGTCACTATTGATAAATTTGAAAAAATGTATGTTTTGAAACCGCAATATCCTTTTTGACCTATAGCCCTATAAATTGCAAAAAAGCACGTAAACACTGGGTATTTTAAAACTCAGGACAAAATTTTTAATCTATTTAGCAGTTTTTTTTATTGCTTTTGTAGATGAGTAAAAGATTTTTCAAGTAAAAGTAAAAAAAATTTATTATTTTTTCAAATATTTCATCATATTTAATTTTTTTTAAATTAAATTACATGAGATTATATAAGTAATGGTATGTAAAGAAAGCCTTTTTTGTCCTGAAAAAAAAAATATAATTTGTATAGGAACAGTAAATGAGACAGCGGACAATTACAGCTAAACACAAACACCACAAAAGTGTAAAAAGAGGCCTGGTCGCAAATGTACAACATCGCAAAAACAGTCCAGTCCTTAAGGGGTTAATGTATAAAGAGGTGGACTTTGACTGTTCCACATTATGTATGACATCCATACGAGACGTTACAATGTTGGGACACATGTGGTGCATCAGAGGTTCCAGGTATCGAGAACACACGGCGCCATGAAGAGGTAACGAGACAAATCACTTTTCACAGGGTCATCAGTATAATAGGCTTTCTTGGCAGAGGTTCCAGTGGAGAATATCAGTAAGGCAGTCACTTTATGTTCTCAGATGATATTTATAAAAAATTACAACCTAGATTTGGGCAGTAAAGGGAACAAGGTAGACTGGTCCCCAGCTTGGGGATCCAGACTTGTCCCACTATATTGTCTGCCACTTCTCCTCTTGCACCAACAGGATTCTTCAGAGTAAGTTCCTGTCCGATAGCCACTAAACACCTCTTCTGACCACTTCTTCTTGTTAGAAAGAATCCATTCCTCTGAATGCTTCTGACACTGTCTTTGCAAAGTGATTAAGCTTTCAGCATACAGGATCTGTCGCTATGCCCCTAAATAACAGAGACAACACTCCTGTTACCCAAAATGCTTTATTAACTGCAGAGACTAGATTCCAGCAACACATTCAACTTACGGTAAGACATACAAACGGATGACAAAATATGCATATTCCCTTAAACATTCTCAATACAATGGTAATTGAAAAGGACCTTAGTGGCATCAAGACTCACAAAAGACCTTGTTACATGATGGCCTTTCCTTCAGATTCCCATTTTGGCAGAAATGCTCTTGCTTTGTTGGCATTGAATATATAATTTGTGCAGCATAGTTCTGCCAGAATTGTTCTTATTATTTCCCAACCTTGCTGATTAATCAAAGCGACTATTTATTGCTACACCATATCAGGGTGTTGCTGTTGGTCTGGCAACAGGAGAGGTGTGCTAAGGGGATTTTGATTTTGGCACCAATTACACAATTATTTAAACTGGTGCACGTAAGTTTGTTGCAATGAATGAATAAGGTCTCATGGCCGAAACATTATATGCTTTATTGTATCTGTTACCTAATAAAGTGGTACAATTGAGTCTACCCTGTTGAGCCCATGATATGTTCCCATTTGCCCTGCTATTCTACATGACATTTATGACCTTTGATTAATTTAATAATTCATTATTCTTATCATGACAGCTAGGAAGGAGTTAACTCATAGGCAATGTTGCCATGTAGAATTTCCAGAAAAAGAAAATTACGATTAAGTATTGAATTCAATTTTCTCCTTCGTTTTCACTTGGAATTCACAACAATTATCACTTTGGTAATTAACCCAGAATATGTTTCAATTATTATATTAGAAAGCATTTGATTATCGTTAATTTAACATGTTCATGTTTTCTATGCTAATTAGAAAAATAAAGAAAGATAAAAAATCACATCAGCCCTCAGCTCTCTGTTTTTCTTCTATTTAATGTGTTATTAGATTTTTTTTATTGAACATACACATATTTTATTTCACTATAACTATAGCACTATAAAAATGTTAAGAATTTAAAATCTGTTTTCCACACGTCCTTGATATTCTTCACCTAGACTCCCACATTAGAAAACTCAACAGTCTTGTTTTGTAACTTGTGTGCTGTTATTAGCTCACCAGGAGGTTCCCTGTTTAATTCTTGCAAAGCACACCAGGATGTTTGCCATATAAATTACGATATTAGCCACAGGGACATTGCTTACTTCCTTATATAAGAGCAGAATATTATTTTAGTTCAATTGGTTATGCAATTACACTTTTATATCTTTTTTTTTTTATATATATATATCTTTTTTTTTTTTTGTGAAAATTTAAAATAGCAACTATTCTAACAGTTAAGTATGAGCTTTAGATAAACACCTAATACAGGTAGTCCTCACTTTACGACTGACCTGTTTAATGACGACTTGGACTTACGACCAGCTTTCTAGCGTGGGGATTAGAGCGATTTCGCACGTTAGAGAGCTGGTCTAGGTTCGGGGAAATATCCCCGAACACAAACAAACGCACCAGAGCAGAGCATCCCTCTAATCGATGTTCGAGGAACAATCGCCTAACATAGAAGATTATAGGGATTCCCTGCTTTTGGTGCTTTTATGACAGGCAACGTTTATAAATAGATGATATGGAGGCCCTGAACATGTATCTCAACAACTCAGCAGCTCAGTGGACAGTTCTGAACTTGGGGTCCTGATCTGCCTTTCCGTGTTTGCTGTAATGTCCTGCATTTGGAGACACCAGAGACCACAATCCCCATAATGCATAGACTGAGTGTATTATTAAACATGTTCACTCAATCCTCTAGAACTATGACCAGTCATTCAAGCATGCATGGCCAAGCCTTCAATGGGGAGGTGAGTTTCACAACTGAACCATGCAGCCATGGTTGCCAGGTCTGATGAAGCACATTTTCTTTTAGATCAGGTGGATGTCTGGATGCGTGTGCATTGTTTACCGGAGGAAGAGATGGCAGCAGGATACACTATGGGAAGAAGGCAGGCCGGTGGAGGCAGTGTTGTACTCTCGGCAATGTTCTACTGGGAAACTTTGGATTCTGGCATTCATGTGGATGTTATTTTGACACGTAGCACCTACCTACAGATTGCACTTGAATGGGCCTGTATGGCAGTGTATTGTGGTTGGTAGTGGAGGAGGTATGATGGTCAGGCTGACAGTGTAGGCACAGCTATTAGAGAAGGCTGCAGAATTATAGATGGAATGAAGAATATCTAGAAACAAATGGCTACTTCATAGTTAATGGGTTTTTTTTGTTTTTGTTTTCTACTGCTAAATTTTGAAGTATTGCGGCTCTGCAGAAGAGTAAACCAAATGTAAATGAAAATTATGAGGTCTTGTTAAAATAAATAACCAGAATCTGCAGGTCAGTTTGTAAAAACTAAATAATAATAATAAAACTCTAAGTAGGCTCCTTCTTATCTTCACCAATATAGTTACAGGACCTTCTAGTAACAAAGATTGATAATCAGGTTGTCAACCTCGTCCTTCACCCCATGAAGGTGCTATAAATGTAGTTTACTTTGTTGCCAGATTTTTCACTAAAACTGGAATTGTGAGAATGTCAAACTGAATTACACATTAAAGGTTAAAGTTGACAATCTGGAAACAGAACTGACTTGGAGAATTTATCCAGTTTGGCTATTTCTACCATTTGAAATTCACATTGAATTCCTGATAACTGTACTGAATAATCCTGCATATTTTCCAGGACACACATGAATATATGGTGAGAGAGAGCACATGAAAAGTACTGCTTTGAAGTATGTAAAAATCACACCAAGCCCAAAGGAAATCATTCAAAAAAATAGGAATCCCGTAAGAACTGCCTTGATTTGTTAAAAGGTCGCCTACAGCTTAGCCCCTTGCCTGATGCTTGGCTAATGCAGAAATCCACTAACACATTAAGCTTACCGACTTTCAGTGGCGATGAAAGGCTGAGAGTTCAGGAGCAGCATAGCTCAGTGCTCTCTGGATATGTAGATGCCAAAATAGTTTGAGACAAAACTCTTTGCTCCAAACCTCATTGCTCCATATGCACTACAATGAGGTGCATTTTTCCAAACACTGGGAGATATGAAATCAGGACGGGGTGGGCAGACTTATGGGCAGTGACTTTTTTGCCACGAGGCAAACAAGGCATTTGTCTTGGACGGCACATTCCAGGGGGCAACAAAAAACGCCACCCCCAAATGCCCAGGCACATACTCTGTTAGCCTGGTGGCAGGCACAGTGGTGTATTTTGGATCTGTGCTGCCCTAGGCATAATGGAACTCGGGCACCCCCTAATTTACATTTGCCCCACCCCTTCCTGTCAATGCCATACCTCTTCCGGTTAAAGACTAACACACACACTTTGACTGACAGACACACACAAACTGATTTGACACACATACTGACAGGCATACACAATCACTCAGACACACACACATTCACTGACAGACACACTCACTAACTCACTCACAAACACATACTGACAGACACACACAATCACTCAGACACACAGGCTCCCTCACAGACACACACACTCACAGTCACACTTATAGATAGACACACTCACACAGACACACAGGCGCCCTCACATACACACACAATCACTCAGACACACAGGCTCCCTCACAGACACACACTGACAGACATACTCACTCTAACTCACAGACATACAATCACTCAGACACACACTGACAGACATACACTCACTCACAGACACACACGGACATACATACAGACATAGTGACAGACATACAGACACACTGACAGCCAGACACACACACTGACAGCCGCACACACACAAACACTACCAGTAAGCCACAGACACACACACACTGACAGCCAGACACACACACACACCACTCCCCCAACACTCACAGATTATTTTTTAATTTTAATTTATATCCACCCAGCCTCCATACCTTTGGTAGAGCTGGGTGGAATTTTTACCTGGGGTCCAGTGGGGCTGCTGGCCGGGCTGCTTGGGCAGGGAGGGAGGCAGGTGTGCAGGCAGTTGGGCGGCTAGCTGAATTCCAAGGCGAGCGGTGAGGGAGCGCTGATTTGTGAGCTCTCTCTGCTCAGCTGACATCACATTCCGTTTCCTACATCACTCTGCGGCACGTGAGTGAGGTGAGCAGAGAGAGCTCACAAATCAGCGCTCCCTCGCCACCCGCCTTGGACCTCAGCTAGCCGCCTGACACCAGGCTATTTGCCTGGGCATTTGGGAGCGGCGTTTTTTGCTGACCCCTGGAAACTGCCGCCCAAGGCAAATGCCTTGTTTGCCCCGTGGCAAATATGTTACTGGGCAGGCGGCTAGCTGAATCTGTTATTGTTTTATGTTGTTATCTTGCACATTCTGTGCAATCCACAGAAGAGAGTTATTCTTCAAATAAAAAAAAAAATAGAATCAACACAGACATGTGGAGTTCAAGAGACCCATTGGCTGTCATCTGATAAAGAATGGCTCATCTCCAGAGATTTCCTTTATGTTTTCAAATCCTCTATCCCAAAACAAGAGGTGTGGTCATTAGATTAGCTTTTAACCCCTTAAGGACCAAACTTCTGGAATAAAAGGGAATCATGACCACTTTAGGCACCCAGGCCACTTCAGTTCAATGTGCCACACCCACCCAACCCCACCTTCTAAATACACACACACACACACACATTCACTAACAGACACACACACACACTAGCTAACAGAAACACACACTCGCTAACAGACACACACTCACTAACAGACACACACAAACTAACTAACAGGCAAACACACTCACACTCACTAACAGACATACAGACACACTAACAGCCAGACACACAAGTCACTCACTAACAGACACACACTAACAGACATACACACACTAACAGACATACACACACACTCACTCACATTAACACACTCACTTTTTAAAAAAAAATTGTATTTACCCCCCCCAGCCTTCTTACCTTTGGGAATGCTGGACAGGGAGGGGGGTTCTCTCTCTCCCTGGGGTCTAGTGGGGCTGCTGGTCGGGCGGCGCTGGTGAGGGAGCACTTTCCCCTGCGTGCTTTGCTCAGCTCCCTCGCCCACCGCAGAGTGATGCTGGGAGCCGGGATATGACATCATATTCCGGCTCCCGGCATCATTCTGTGGCTTGTGAGGGAGCTGAGCAGACAGCTCAGGGGAAAGTGCTCCCTCGCCAGTGCCGCCCGTCCCACCGACAGACACACAGTCAGACACACACTAACAGACACTCACACACACTCACTCACATTAACACACTCACTTTAAAAAAAAAAAAAAAGTATTTACCCCCCCCCGGCCTTCTTACCTTTGGGATTGCTGGGGGGGGTTCTCCCTCTCCCTGGGGTCTAGTGGGGCTGCTGGGCGGGCGGGCGGCGCTGGCGAGGGAGCACTTTACCCTGCGCGCTCTGCTCAGCTCCCTCGCGCCCCGCAGAGTGATGCTGGGAGCCGGAATATGACGTCATATTCCGGCTCCCGGCATCACTCTGTGGCGCGTGAGGGAGCTGAGCAGACAGCTCAGGGGAAAGTGCTCCCTCGCTAGCGCCACCTGCCCCACCGACCTCCTGTCTGGCTGGCTTGTCAGTTAACCGCAAGGCTAACAAGACATTTGCCCTGGACATTTGGAGGCAGCTTTTTTTGCCGCCCTCTGGAAAATGCCGCCCAAGGCAAATGCCTTGTTTGCCTCACGGCTAAAACGTCCCTGGTGCCAGATCCCCCTAGTTTTAACCCTGCAGCTGAAAACATAGCAGTTTCAGAGAAACTGCTATGTTTGCATTGCAGGGTTAATCCAGCCCCTAGTGGCTGTCTTTCTGACAGCCACTAGAGGCCGCTTCCGCGATTCACACTTTGTAAATCGCACTTATCTGATGCTGGACATCCTCACGGAACTCCAGTGTCAGATTTTTCCCATAGGAAAGCATTGAATAATGCTTTCCTATGGAGAGGTCTAATGCGCGCACGGCCATTGCCTCGCATGTGCATTAGGTCTCCCCACCGGCTGACTTCGGCAGGGAGGAGCGTGAGCGCAGCCTGACCCAGCGCAGAGGTAGCCTGGTGCTGTGGCTGAAGGGGTTTTAACCCCTTCAGCCCCACGAGAGGGGTTCACTAGGGAGGGGGTGGCTGTCCAGGAGCCTATAGTGCCAGGAAAACGGGTTTGTTTTCCTGGCACTATAGGATCCCTTTAAGCTGTTATACCAAGAAATTGATAAGGAGAGAAGGTTCCACATACGGTATCCAAAATGAATAACCAAAATATACCATAGTAAATATTTATCACCGAATCGTTCCCCTATAAAATTTATTCAGAAACTGGGGAGCAAACTGGAAAGAGTTAGACAAGGAATGACTATATATCTTGGTGACTTTAATTGTATGTTGAACCCCACCCTCGACAGGAACAACTTGAACAAAAAAGGGAATAAACATAACTTAAAAAAATTGATCATGGAGTTTTAACAAAATCTTAAGGAATAATGGCCTTTTGATTTCTGGCACTTTTGGCACCCACGGGAGAGGGATAATACTTGTTTTTCATATTCACACCAGATATATTCAAGAATTAACTATATTCTATCTGAGTCAGACATGACAAAGAGTTAAAAAAATGTTAATCACCAAATTCCCATGGTCTGATCATAATGCTGTAACCCTGGTACTTAAAGGATCGCTATAGGGTCAGGAACACAAACATGTATTCCTGACCTTATAGTGTTAAAACCACTATCTAGCCCCCCTGGGCCCCTCATGCCTCCATAAATATAGCAAAATCTTACTGTATTCAAGCCTGAAGCTGTAGATCTGCATGCGGTTTGCCTCAAAATAAAAAAAACAAGCAGTCTCCTGACATCATCAGACGTGGTAGCCTGATCTAATCACAATGCTTCTCCATAGGATTGGCTAAGAATGACAAAGAGGCATATCAGAGGCAGAGCCAGCAAGATTCAAACACAGCCCTGGCCAGTCAGCATCCCCTAATAGAGATGAATTGAATCAATGAATCTCTATGAGAAAAGTTCAGTGTCTGCATGCAGAGGGAGGAAATACTGAATGTTTGGATGCATTTTAGGCAGCCATGACCCAGGAAGGATCTCTCTAACAGCCGTCTGAGGAGTGGCCAGTGAAGTTATCACTAGGCTGTAATGTAAACACTGCATATTCTCTGAAAAGACAGTGTTTACAGCAAAAAGCCTGAAGGAAATGATTATACTCACCAGAACAAATTCAATGAGCTGTAGTTGTTCTGGCTTTCCAGAGCCGGGTGGGAGGGGGACCCTGAGGATGGGGGCACCCTCAGGGCACTATAGTGCCAGGAAAACGATAGTGGTCCTTTAATTGCTATGCAAGGAATTTGATGCTGTGTCTCATATATAAAAGATTATTATGGCATTCTAATAGACGCTGCTCTGCGGTTATACACTGAGTAGTGATGACTGTTAATTAAGGCTCACTGACTGCAATACATTACAATATATAGTGACTACAAGTTGAGCTCTCTTCCTCTATTGCTTCTTATTTCGGAACTTGAGCAAACGTGCAACTATGGGAAACAGCTAAGAGGAACAGCTGTTATGTTATTAACTTAACCTGGTAAAAAAAAAAGAATCAGATATATTACCCACGACTTGGCACTTGCTTTATTCACTTTATTAAATTATCAACACAGCTGAGATAACACAAATTGCTTCTGATGTTCTTCTTACAGATTTACCATCATACTTCATTAATCTTCATGGATCAAAAATATCATTTAAAGCGATACAATAAGTGCCAGGAATACAAAGCAGTATTCCTGGCACTATAGCTCCCTCTTCCTCCGCCCCATCACGGCAAATAAATGGCAAAAACTCTTTATTTACTTACCTTACCCCAGCACCGATGTCCCTCAGTGCTGCGTAGTGGCTCCACCTCCCCCTCTGTCCTGAGATGCAGAAAATCTGACCCTAGAGGAGAAAGTGACAGAGGAGAAGAGAGATTGGGGGAGAGAGAGACACCGGGAAAGGGGGGCTCTCCCCTGCCGGCTAATACAGGGCTGGCACTGTCTAAGCGCCAGCCCTGTAATGTGCTTTCACAGACCGGAGGGGAGATCAGAGATCTCCCTCCGCTTTCTGCAGGCACCATGCGCGCAGCAGGCAGGGGAGGGAGTGAGAGAGGACCCAGGAGCTCAGCCTGCAGCTCCTCCGGGTCCTTCTTGCGCGAGCACAGAGTGTTGCCGCAGTTACCATGGCAACACCTCGGCTCTCGCAAAAGTGAACTCTAGTCCTGGAGTTACGGGCTAGAGTTCACTCTCAACACTGCGACCACCAGGGATTCCTGATCGCAGTGGTGAGAGTGAACTCTAGCCTCATACACACATGCTGTGTGTGTGTAAGGGTGCTGTGTGTGTGAGGGTGTGGTGTGTGTGTGTGTGT
Source organism: Pelobates cultripes (assembly GCA_933207985.1). Taxonomy (NCBI): domain Eukaryota; kingdom Metazoa; phylum Chordata; class Amphibia; order Anura; family Pelobatidae; genus Pelobates; species Pelobates cultripes. Next base: position 125,115,572 of record OW240913.1, on the reverse strand, counting down.
GTGTGTGTGTGAGGGTGCTGTTTGTGTGTGTGTGTGTGTGTGAGGGTGCTGTGTGTGTGTGTGTGTGAGGTGCCGGTAGTGTGTGTGTGAGGGTGCTGTTAGTGTGTGTGTGTGTGTGTGTGTGTGTAGGGGTGCTGTGTGTGAGGGTGCTGTGTGTGTAAGGGTGCTGTTAGTGTGTGTGATGTGTGTAAGGGTGCTGTGTGTGTGTGGGTGCTGTTTGTTAGTGTGTGCTGTGTAAGGGTGCGGTGTCTGAGTGCTGTTTGTGTGTATTGTGTGGGGGGACCGTTTAGTTCATAGCCCCCTCCCTTCTTACCTTTTGTAGGGAGGGGGGACCATGATGCTGCCATCCTTGGTGGTCCAGTGGTGAGTGAACTCTAGCCTGCGGGGCTAGAGTTCACTCTCGTGAGATCTGAGCGTTGCCATGGCAACGCTCCGACCTCGCGAGAGGAACCCGGCGGAGCTGCTGGCTAGAGCTCCCTGGGTCCTCTCCTGCTTCCCTCCCTGCCTGTGGGCCATCTCTGATGTGATGGAGGCACATAGTGCGGGCCGCGGAGATTAGGGTGTGCCCGAGCAGACCAGGCATACCCCGTGCGCACGCCTATGGCTGTAACATAAACCTTTCAATTAGCAGAACATAATGTTTTCTTTTTTGGTAAATTTAGTATTTTTACTATGTATACACTAATTTCTACAGATAGTGAATAGATTGTAGTACCTAGAAGCAGGTGTGTTTCTTTGTGTAAAGTTTGTGTTTATATATATTAGTGTTTTAATACAGGGATGTGTTTGCATGTAATGTTTGTATATAATTTTAGAGTTAGAGTTCAGGGGTGTCTCTGTATGTTATGTTTACATAAACATAAAAGTCCCGAATACCATGCTAGTTTCATCACAGTAATAATCTAGAGCTCTTGTGCATTTAATGGGTGACTCTTGCATAGTACACTGTGTATGATTATAAGGACTTTAACAGTAACATATTAGCTCACTTAACAATCACTCAAAGTGACCTGTTAGTCCACTGTAGTATTCAATTCTATAATAATGTGATTTTATCTGTGGTTACCTGTACATGGGTCACCTGTACTAATACGAAGACATAGTCTGGCAAATTGTTGTAGTCTATGTTCAATAGTTCAAGTGAAGTGATTTATATTGTCTAGGACTTTTTTTCTGAACTGTATCCCATCCTGTGCAACATCATTTTTTGTGCAGTTTTTGTGTTTGCTCTCATCAGTGATTTTAGCCAGTGCTTGTTGCTCAATGTGCCTCTTTGCTCCCAGGATTGGGGGAATTATATTGTAGGTTACAGGTCTGCTACATTTTTGGAGATGATGCTTGATGATAAATGTTGGGATCGTTGTGTGCCCTATCTGACTTGACTTGAAACAGAACGGTGGTCATTTTCTATTATTAATCCATTTTTTGAGGCATGTGATGACAGTGCTAGTTAATTTTTTTGTGTGTGTTTTTCTGATCCTCTGGACATTTGCAGTCGGCAATACTTTTTTGGTTTGTGGAACTGTTCGTATAACTCCAGAGGAACATATGTCTTTAACAAACATACATTATTTACACATAGTAATTCCTTTTACATTATAATTTCCAGAACATCATACTGATCTGACAGTGCATGTTGCTCTCGTGGAAAGTTGCTAGTGTGAAAGATAACTGACAAAGATCCTTTATCGTTTAGAATGGAGCAGATTACATTGTTTGATTTGTTTGAGGGAGGGGTTTACTTTACAGGCAAATATCAGAACTATTAATAGTATTCTCATCCTATATATTTCATACACCTTCAACATCTAGTAGCACATAACCATTATTTTTATGAATGGGTCCTTCAAGTCTAGAGACGATCCAATACATTGTTTGACAATAAAGTGCATTGGGATATATATTATGACAATTTTTTTTCTGTTTAAATAGAAAGTAGTGTATACAGTGTTGGATTCTTAAAAGGAAACTTCAACATACACATTCAACTTAAACATACATCTACAGCTACATATAAATCATATATGTTCATGCCATGGCCAAGCTCTCGATGGATGCTTATTTCTTGTGCTGTGTGTACCAGTCTGCCTTGTCACATAAGTTCTGGCATTCCACTACAGAATGTCAAAACTTTATTAATAAGGCTGGCAAGAGAACAGAGCCCAGCAAAAGCTGCTCCCCAGCTCAACCGCAGCAAATAAGGGTGGGATCATGGGCTGATGTGGACCAGGCCACCAGCAATTCTGGATATAGCAAAGTATGGCAGGGATTTGGACATACCCCTCTTTTCCAGGACGAGTGGCTACATTTAAGAATGTAGGGGAATGATACATTAAGACCTCTGATGTAGGGTGTAAGAAATCACAATGTATATTATCATAGCACGTTTCTCCCATAATGGCAAATACATGGTTTTTTTTTTAAATAACTGCCAACAAAAAAACACTTCCACCTTAGTTCAGCCATTTTCTCCCTTTTCTAACAGCATGAAAAAACAAGCTAGACACATTTTCATGCTAACCTACTGTTTGCTTCTAATAATGGAAGAACATAATTGATACACTCGTGTAAATAATATGGAGATATACAGGCTTCTCAGCATTTAATTTGTGTGTGTATGCAAAGAAGGACATAGAATCAATCGTCAGTCTTTATAACTATTACTTACTGGAGGACTTTGATCTATCCACATTGATCACTTTTTGCTGTAGGGCAAACACAGCTGCATGCATCTTTGTATTGATGTATTCTGTGATAGAAAATAATTATTGACCTTTTAATGTGGTTTTGCAACATTTATTTGATGGGTGGATGTTGGCAGTCTTTTATAGATAACATTTTTGCACACTGTTAAACATTATAAAACTATAATTACCATACTTGGAAAGCTATTTAAAGGCAAATGATATCATTTAGGAGATTGCTATTTGTCAGATATAGTAGAAGCATCGTAAATCCTGTGCTACCACAATAAATACCTAAGCGGTGCATTACTCAGTGCCCAAGGCAGCTGCCCTGTTTGCCTTCTGCCCGGAACAATTTATTTTGGGATCACTGATCCTAAAATAAATTGTTGCGGGCAGCGGGCCTGCACACTAAGGGGGCCCATTGGATAGCCCATGCACTTAGGGCCACCCGGTGGGCTTGTGTGAGCAGGGACCCACTCGGGCGCTGTGGCCCTTTAACAGCGCGACCGAGCCGCTTGCTGTTTGCCAGCATAGGAGGAAGTGACAGCTAGTCACTTCCTCCCAGAGAACACTGAGCCACGCAGAAGGAAGGAGGACCAGCTGTGCAAGAGGAGGCAGTGAGGAGGGGGCCAGGCCGGGAGAGCTTAACTCCCAGCCACCCCAGCCATTACAACAGTGCTAGGTGTTGTAAAGCCATATCCTTTGTTGCAAGTGAAACCTACATTTTCCTAAACTCATGGGATCAGGACTCAAATCAAATGTTCCCTTGATCTCTTCCCTGCTGGCCTTTGGTATATTTGTATTAATTACCATATCACACTGTATCACACTGTCAGAGTTTCCTCTGTAATGCCAACAATCACTTTGTATCCGGCTAATCTTGATATTTCCCAGACTGATTTTCTTTTCCAGAACCATGTTATCATTTAGGTTCTTAAACTGCTGTATAAAAAGAATTTGAAAATATTTTGTCTACAAGTAATTTACTGTTTATTGTATTTTAGAAACAATTTCAGTTTACATTTACTACTAATCTTGTTTAAAATGTTTTACCAGCATGTTAGAATAAACTTAAATTAAATTTGAGTTCAAAATGAAGTGATGTTCTGCTTTTCACAGCATTTTGTACCGCCAGTTAATCACAAAGCAGTGGGAAGTGGACCGGGATATCATGAGGATCACCAGCCAGTTCCCTGTTGGATTTGGCGAGCTTGAAACATCCGTCGACTTGGATGCCCTTTGTGGTGCTTTGGGGCAAAAGAGTAGTAAATAGGTGTCTGAGAAAATGAGGCAGTTCATGCTCCTCTACGGATTCAGCAACACCCCTAATATTTAGGTTATTGCACCTCCGTGCATCACCCGAGGTGTCAGTTCTGATCTGCATCACTCTGTGGGATGCCTGGAGTTGTAGTACCAGCTCATTGGTGCTAATTTGGTTTTGCAGTATGGAGGAGACGTTATCCTCATTGGCTTTTATTCTGGCTGTGACCACGGAGATGTCTTCACGTATTTGGTCCAAGTCTGCATTAAAGAAGGCTCAGATGATGTGCATTAGAACTTTGATATCTAAAGTTAAAAGAATGTTATATTAATCCCAGGGCCAGATTTTCAGCCATTCAGCAGCATTCTGTCAGACTTAAACACAAATAAAATTGGGGCTTGTTAAGAGCCACTAGTCTAGTGCAAAATCCAAACATTGTTAAATAATATGATCAATATATGGATTTTCAACAGCGTTTAGTACCTAAAATGGTGCACTAAACCAACAATATTGAATCAAGATATAAACAAAAAAGAATATTCCGTCTACCTGGCGATACTCCCAATAACGAAAAATTGCCTTCTGGAGATCATATATGCACATCAAACAGAAAAAAAATTATAATTAGTAAGGTGAGAAATATGTGAAAACACACACAAATATATTTACATATATGTAGGATGGTAGAACATCTTTAAAAATTCCTATTTAGACAGGTCTAAACATACAGCATATATAGTTATCGGTCAGGTACACACCTAACAGATAAAGAAACTTGGCTATGAGCCAACCAGCTGAACGCAAGGCACAAAATAACAGTCTAGCAGCCCATTCTATAAAATATCTCTACTCATGCATTGTACTTATACAGAGAGAGTATTACATAAAGCAGAGAATCACCACTGTTGATTGCCCTTAGAGTAAAGTCTGGTAAGGTGTAAGAGGTGATATTAATTAGGGGTTAATCACTTATTAAGGTGTACTGACTAAACGCTCTTGGTAGAAATCATATGGAGAGAGTATCAGGAGATAGACCTCAGACAGAAGTGCTAATGGAGTTAAATACTTGTGAAAAATAAATGAACGAAAACTAATACTAATTACCTTAATTATCTAAATAAGTCAAAATTGTCACTTAGTTTCCTTAAAACTACCCTCCAGAATGGCCTCAAATGTTTATGTAAAACACTAGTGAGATGTCCGAAAGATTAAAATCCAGAACAGTGCATGATCGAACATGGAGCCAGGGCCCTTATGAAGATAGACATTGTAAGCACTCACAAGAAATTGTTGTACTGGGAGAATATGCTCAAATAGAAATAAAAAATGTTTAACAAGTTGCAGCAGATGTTTTCAAATAAATAAGCATATATTATGCAATACTTATATTTAATACTATGATAAAGAAAGAAACCTATCCAACAGATTACTATCAGTCAAAGTAATTGGATCACATCACTAGGCTGACTACAAAAACAGACAACTCAAAATGTAATGCAAGTGGCAATTGCTTTGTAAGGCAATTTTACGGAACATACCAGTTCTAAACTGGATCATCTCAAATTTATCCTAATGCACCATTACTTTCTTTTTTTTTTTTTTTTTTATGATTCTTTATTTTCAAGGTGCATTATGATTTCATATTCAGTATGAGAGAAAAGCATTCAATTTACTAAAATGAAAAAACAAAGTAAAGCATGTTATGCACAAGAGTATTAATAACCATTAATAACCATTTTTCTATAACTAAAGACAATGGTGATGGTGTCTGGTGGAGTGCTTTGAGTATTCGGTGAGCACTAGGAGCATCAATTGGCGGAGGCACCCGTTCGGGTTGCCAGGCGGTCCGTCACAAGTGCTGACATAATTTGGATCTTGCCAGGCAGGGTGATGCATCTGAGGATAACATCTCACACCATAGCTAAATAGAGGTGAGTAGGGTTTGGGAGACGGTATACACTGTCAATGACCATTTTCTTTGCCATGGTGTGGGGCAGAATAGTAGCCAGCAGCCTCCTTATATAGTGCAGTAATTCTTCTATTGAAACTGCGATGAGGATGCCCCTGATCTTGATGTGAGTGCGTCATTGACAGTCCTCCTTGGCCATTAATTTGCGTGACATGGATTGTTGCTGAACTTGGAGCAGCTGCATGGAATTATCCACAGTAGAGAAGTAAGTTTGCAGTGCCATCATGTCTTCCTCAGTAACCCTGACTCACTCTGTTAGAGCCTGCACCTCCATTTTGAGAAGCGCTGAATCAGCCGCCAGCAGCTTGTGTATGTCTGCCAGTTTGAGTTTTAAATCCCATTTGTTAGTCGGTGCAGAGTCATCTTAACCCCTAAAGACCGGAGGGCGTACCATTACGCCCTATTTTAGGCGGCTCTAAACGCCGCCGGGCGTAATAGTACGCCCTCCGGTCTTTCCTTACTTACCCGGTCGCCGGCGATCGTGGTGGGGGGGACTCCCAGGGAGCCCCCCCCGCGGCAGATGCTCCTCCTCCTCCGGTGCCCCCCGGCCATGTGAGAGTGAGGTCCTTGCGAGAACCTCACAATCACATGGCCGGGTAGGCTGCCTTCTGCATTGCCAGCAGGGGGACTGCCTGTAATGACAGGTGGTCCCCCTGCTGGCTGAAAATAAAATAAATAAATGTTAAAATAAGAGTAAAAAAAATTATATATATGATCTAAGTATAAATACACATATACATACACACATACACTGTATAGGTGTATTTTACTATTAAAAAGACCCGGCAGGGTCGAAACGTCGATTGATTTTTTTGTACATCACAGATGATTTATTAAAGCACCAGTTTTCCTATTAACCAGAAGACCTGTGAGTGCATTTTTATTTTTATTTTTGTTTATAATTATATATATTAATATCAAATTACACGTAGACTGATACTGATTAAATATATATATAATTATTGTTATATATATATTTATATATAATATAAAAAAATTAAATATGTAAATACGTTTAAAAAAAATAATAAAAAAATATATAGATGTGTGTTATTTCGTTCTAACTGTATTGTGATATTAATATATATATATATATATTTATATTTATATCAAAATACACGTAGAACGAAATAATATATATATCTATATACATAAATATATATGTATATATCACTATATATATACGTATATATAAATAAAAATATTTAAAACAAATTATATATATACACATATATATTCATATATATATATATATATACATATATTAATTCTACATATATATTTATGTAATATTTTTACATAATTGGGTATCTTAATTAATTACAATTAGTGGGACCTGCCTGACAACCCATGCCGAAAGTAAAGGGAATTTAATTTGCTAGCACTATATTTAATCCTATAACTTTCCAAGACACCATAAAACCTGTACATGGGGGGTACTGTTCTACTTGGGGTACTTCGCTGAACACAAATACTAGTGTTTCAAAACAGTAAAATGTATTACAACGATGAGATCGCCAGTAAATCGCCATTTTTCATGCACAAACAGCACTTACACGGATGATATTATTGCTGTGATACTGTTTACTGTTTTGAAACACAAATATTTGTGTTCAGCGAAGTCTCCTGAGTACAACAGTACCCCTCATGTACAGGTTTTATGGTGTTTTCAAAAGTTACAGCGTCAAATATAAGGCTTGTGTTTCATTTTTTTCACATTAAAATTTGCCAGATTGGGTACGTTGCCTTTGAGACCCTATGGTAGCCCAAGAATGAAAATTACCCCTATGATGGCATACCATTTGCAATAGTAAACAACCCAAGGTATTGCAAATGGGGTATGTCCAGTCTTTTTTAGTAGCCACTTAGTCACAAACACTGGCCAAAATTGTTGTTTTTTGCATTTTTCACACACAAACAAATACTAACGCTAACTTTGGCCAGTATTTGTGACCAAATGGCTACTAAAAAAGACTGGACATACCCCATTTGCAGTACCTTGGGTTGTCTACTATTGCAAGTGGTATGCCATTATGGGTGTAAATTTCATTCCTGGGCTACTATAAAGTCCCAAAGGCAACGTAACCAAGCTGGCGAATTTCAATTTCAAATGTAATGTGTTATATTTGACCCTGTAACTTCCCAAAACGCCATAAAACCTGTACATAGGGGGTACTGTTTTACACGTGAGACTTTGCTGAATACAAATATGTGTATTTTATTGCAGTAAAAGCAAACAGCATTATGACATTGACAGTTAATATGTCATGTAGAACTAAAAAAATAAAAATAAATCTTATTTTCTCCAATTTATTTCATATTAAATTATGTTTCATAGCTAAATATTTGATATTAATAATGAAAGCCCTGTTTCCCCTGAATAAAATGATATATAATAAGGGTGGGTGCATTTAATATGAAAGAGGTGAATTACGGTTGGATAGACATGTAGCGCAAATGTCAGGTTTTGTTTACATTTTGTTTCGTTCACAACGTGTACATTTGGCTCAGTCCTTAAGGGGTTAAGTCTCTTGCGGTTCACACCGAGTAACTGATGAGTGTTAAGTCCCAGGACTGTCATTGCATGCTGCAGCGTCGTGGACCTCGCATGCGTATCTTCCGCAGGAGTGGGCCAGGGCTGAGCGAGCCTTTGCCACATGGCTTCTATGTCTCTGCCATTCTTAGAGGGTTGTGGCTTTTGGGAGTGCTGACCGATACCCAGCATTTGCGCCATTGGAGCAGTCGATAGCTCAGTGGGGGCGATCTCGACGGTGTGTGGTACAGTGCCACCCAGGAGCTCTTCCAGGATTCGAAGCATGCGGTAGACCCCAGGTCTGTGCTTCCATCTGGTTGTTTTTTGGGCATTAAAGAAATGCATCTATTGATGCTACTTGTCCTGCTGAATAAGGCAAGATGAGTGCGGTATCTGGATGATGTTCAGGTCGGCAGATATTGTCCGTATTAAAAGGTGAGTTTAGGAGCTGATAGAAATGGTTTCTGGTCAGGACAACTAGCAGACTCCCCCCATTACTTTCTTTTTAACAACATTCTACCACCACGTGAGGGGCACTGCAATCATCTTAAGGGCCCTGGTTAATCCTCTATGTTTGATTGAGCACTGTTCATGATTTTAATCTGTTGGACAGGCCCTTCATTATCAAATACAAGTGTTTCACAATATATGCCCGTCCCTTTAAAAACAATTGTTCGTTTTTAGTAACCTTTTAGTACCAGTGGACCACCAGGGAATGTAGTGTCTGCCTTAAAGGTAAGAAGCATTGAGAGTGGTATTCTATAAAACAACAAAGACAATATAAATTTGTTCCCTTTCCTCCTCCCCCACTCCCCACAGATTAGAGCCCTTATTCTACCCCACGAACACATACACAGAAACACAAAATGCAACCCTTACATACACATACACTCACACCCTATATTTAACAGAAAGCTAAAGTTATCATAGCAGGAGTACTACTGAAGATGAGATCATGTAAGGGAGAGCTTAGAGAGCCCTAGGAAGAATTTTATATAGACATGTACTATGTTGGGGATCTCTGTGTTGCAGCTCTGTACAATCCATCACAGTGATACAGACTGTGTGGAATAGTTATTGGTATCCTTATTATGGCCAGCTCTGTGTATTATGTCTCTATTTTGTCTCTATTTTTTCTCAGCTCTGTTTGTGGTATGGTTATCTCTGTATTGTCCTCAGCTCTCTGTATTTTATAGATAGCTTTAAAAGTGTGCCCAGCAGTGGCGTACACACAACCCATGGGGCACGGTGTGAAAACTGATCCCTGGGCCCCCCCCCCTCCCCGCGCGCTTACTCTGCTAAAGGGTTAATCCAGCCTCTAGTGGCTGTCTCATTGACAGCCGCTAGAGCAGCTTCCGTGATTCTCACTGTGAAAATCAGTGATAAGACGCTGAACGTCCATAGGAAAGCATTGAGTAATGCTTTCCTATAGGCGGTTTGCCGCGCATGCGCATTCGGAGCTGAGAGGCGGATCAGTAAGTGCTTAAGACACACACTCTCACGAACAGACGCATACACACTAGCTAACAGACACAAACACTCTCACGAACAGATGCATACACACTAGCTAACAGACACATTTACTGACAGACACACACTCAGTGACAGACATACATACACACTCAGTGACAGACATACATACTCACTGACAGAAACATACACACTCACTTACAAAACACACATTCAATAAAAGACGCAGACAAACTAACACACTCAATAACAGACACACATAGTAATACACTCACTGACACACTCTAACACTAACACACACTCTAACACTAACACACACACACTCTAACACTCACACTAACACACACTAACACACACACACTAACACATACACTCTAACACACACACGCTAACACACACACACACACTAAAACTAACACACACGTTTTTTTTTTATTTAATCCCCAGCCTCCTTACCTTTTGGAGAGCTGAGGGGATTCCCTGGGGTCCAGTGGTATCACCCGGCAGGCCGGTGGACGCGTGAGGGAGCACTGTCCCAGAGTGCTTCCTGTTCAGCTCCCTTGCGTGCTGCGTACTAATACCGGAGCCGGAATATGACATCATCTTCCGGCTCCGGTATCAGTGCGGTGCGCGAGGGAGCTGAAGAGGGAGCACTCAGGGGAGGCCGGGCCCGGGCGCAGCCGCGACCCCTGCGACCCCGGTATGTACGCCACTGGTGACTGGCTTGTTTAATTATATGAGCATCTCTGTATTATACTCAGCTGGTGCCCCACCATCTTAAAACTTCACAAGCCTCCTCTGAATGGAGCCTGTGGGTAGGCTTGGGGCCCAGGCATTGAGCTGTGTAAGTGGCCCCAAAATATCTAATGGCAGCCCTGCACTCTAGATGTACTATGTCACATAGAGCCTGATAGCCTAGCTTAGTTTTAAGAGCAGAAACACGATATTTGCTAAACTGTGCTTTTTTGATAGATACTATTATCAACTGGATACCGTGGTCTGGATGTGTGGTTTCACACAAAGCCTGAGAGCCTAGCAGTAGATTAATGCACATCATATTTATAGCTCATATTTATTAAGGGCCAAATTTTACATTGATGTGTAATTTTACTGATGCCTTTGATTCACAATGGTCTGTCCGACTGTGTACATTGTATTGGGTCATGTCTGTAGATTGATCTTCACTTGAGGGAGCAGCACAGAGGGTTTGATGCCACTAATTTTTGAATGACAACCACTTCTGCTCATTACCCACTTCATCTAGTCTGAGGGAGGTACTCTACCCTTTGAATCTCCGGTAGTTCTGGAGGCACAGCCGACAAGACCATTCTTGTTTCCCCACGAAGATGATGTTTGCGCTGAAACGCACTTTGAACCTTTATTTTTCTTACATTATATGGCTGTGTTATAAGGGGACCTGTAGGTAACTTCTTGTGGGATTGCAGTGGTATGTGTAATTTAGTTACCTATGAATTTGCTAGCTGATTGACTTTATTAAACAACACATTAGTGAATTTAAAATAATCAAGATATCCTGAGATGGCTATCACTTTCAAAGAGGCCATGTCCACTCGGCATCTCTTCCTTTGCCTTAGTCACCGCCACTAATGCCAACTCTCTCAGACTATCACTGGCTTAGAAAGAAAAGTATCCTTTGTGTTTTTACAAATGTTTAACCTCTTAAGGTAAGATGGCGTCCAGGATCTGCAGGCACCATAACAAACCTCCAGGGCCAGATGGTATTCACCCTTAGTAATTAACAAAACATTTTTATCTATCTGGATACATTTCCTTGAGGAATTGTAACAGAGGAATGGAGAAAATCAAATGTGGTTCCTATATTCAAAAACTGTTCAAAGTCCATGAACAAGACTTTGATGGGAAAATAAGATTTTCCTTAAAGAATGAAGAAAGACACATTTAAATATGTTTAGTTTAAAAAAACAGCACTTCAGATGAGCTATGATAACATAATACCAATATATTAAGGGCCAATACAAACCATCAACCAGAAATCTATTCATAAACTGGACTATTTGTAAGATTCAAGGTCACCCATTTAGATGAAAAGAAAGGAGTACAAACAAAAGGTTCTTTACAGTAAGAACAATAAAGATCTGGAATTCTCTGCCTGAAGAGTTAGTTTTATCATAGCCTGTACAGATTTTTAAACCTTCCTGCTTTCTTAAACAGCAACTCGATGAATTCTTGAAAACCATAATATTCAGGGATATAATATTTAATATATGGGTTAACAGCTTATTGATCCAATGAGAGATCTGAATGTCTAGAATTCATTTTTTCCTTGTTTGTTACAAAATTGCAAAGAGCTTCAAACAGTTTTTTTTTTTTTTTTGCCTTCTTTAGGATTAATAGCAGAAAGAGATGTGAGAAAAGCTGAACTTGATGGATGCAAGTCTTTTTTAGTCCAGTTGCTAATAACCCTAGTCTAGCCACAGACTATTTCCCCAAGTTTAACTTGTTAGTGTTTTCCAGTCAATGGTCCAATGCCTAATTTACACAGGATCTGATGGCGCTAAAATTACAGGCCCTTGCCCGTGTGATATTAGTAGAAAATAGTGATAGAAAGACAAATTAATGTAGGACAAATTAGTAGAAAATAGGTCTAGGCACTCAAGATTTCTTCAAAAGAAGCAGATTTATTGAAAATTGAATTCACAATGTTTGTGCCTTCACAAAGGCCTCTGTGAAGGCCAAAATGTTGTGAATTCAGTTTTTAATAAATCTTTAATTTTCTACTAATATCTACTAAATTTAGTTTTACCAACCCGGTCTTTGATGCACCTGGTTTTCACTGTGAAAGTGGGTATCCTTTATGTTTGAATCAACCCTTGTCCATGTGATAGGCACATGAACCCAACTAAAAACATATATGTATATTTGAAAGGTTACACCATATGTATATTTAAAGGGTTACACCATGACTAATCCTGCTTTTTGAATTGGTCATGGTGTTAGGAGTCTAAATGTCTAATGTTACATATTGAAACACGGCACAACCAGAGTTATTTGCAGTTTTGTGCTGGGGATTAGTTGCACACATGGCACACGTGACCTAGGCAGCCTGGAACTCTGTTCTGGACAGCCTAATGTCAATTCTGGGCATATTTTATGTCTGTCGTCAGTACACACTAAACACTGGCAACAGGCATTCATTGCTTCTCCCTTGTAATCAGAGGCTACAAGGGGAATCTTTTGTCTCCCCTCCCTCCCTCTTTGACTGCCCCCATGTGCATCCCTTTTCCCATTCCCTAATACTTTTTCCAGTTGCCCCATTCATTAATCAAACAGAAAAGAAAGGGTTAGAGTAACCCTTTAAATATCACTACGCTATTGTTCATGCTGTATTATGTTTAGAAATCACTGTGTTTTTCACCAGGTAGGTTTACCCCCCACTCATAGTATAGAGATGTTGAATGGTTCTAACTTTGGGACCACCAAAGGGTTCACTTACAGATGCGTTTGTACACTGTCAAGATACTGCTGATGCTTCTATCTCTCTTAAAAGCCCAGATTTGTTCTGATAGAATGTGTCAATGTGGCAAACCCCCTTCCAGCTACAATTACATAGCGTGTTGTACAAGTAAAGTGCTCCTATAGAATCGAAAGTGGTGCCACGTTCCGGTGAACCTTACTCTTAAAGATGTAGCAAGGTGCCTGTGTCCAGGCGTCTGTCTGGCTAATTCCCTAAGTGTTAGATTAGCCTGTGTCAGGGGTGTCCCTTACTGCTCCCTTGGCTTGGGTATCCCATTAAAGTGAGAGTTGGAGTGCTGGGATAGAAAGACCTCCTCCGTTCTCTCCCAGATGGGGAGGGCACACAGCCTGCAACCCGAGACCCTACCGGGCCCCTCGCCCCATATGCCAGCAGGGCCTAAAAGTCAACAAATTTTATCTTTTTACTCTTTCCTAGACTGCATACCAAGAACCAGCTTCTGTTGAATAGGGCAAAGTAAAGACAAAGACAAAGAAAATATTTCAAAGTTTGTTATCAGTGAGATCTGGAGTTTGTAAGAGAGATATATGTATGCTTGTTTGAGAGAAAGAATAGAGAGATTGACATTGGGCATTTGTATTCTTAAAGTGCAACTAGAAAACTTTGCTTTATGCATTATAAACTTATTTCTTTAAAAATGCCCCATCCACCCCCCCAAAAAATAAAATAAAATGAAAACTGGGGGTTTATAAAGAAGTCTAGTGGGTCTGCCTAGAGCTTCAAAGAAACAGCTTTCAGGAAGACCACAGCAAATGTTTATGGGATCAGTAGCTTATTCACTACAGCAGTTGCATTTATTACTTAGAATGAATGGAACTACTCTGTAAACTGATAGAAGTCATACTGCGGCTGGTATTACTTTACTCAAATAAGTGGACAGTGCTTTATGTGACTATAGGCATAGACATAGTCCACGCATGCATGGTACACTGCTGGTTGGACGAGAGGCACTAAGACACTGCATGCAATACCTGAACAAAATTTAAACAGGCATCATAAAATCTGGCCTGACATATTTTACAAATATTTAAGGTTCTGTTAGAACTGAAACTTGGCTCAAATTATTGTATGCACCAACAGCTTTCTATTTTGTGTGTGTTGGTGATGTTGTGATGGTGCTTAGAGCAACCCTATAAAATATTCACCCTGCATGTCCTTCCTCTTCTAAAAGAAATGTATTAATATTATTATTATTTATATTTTTAAAGAATCACTTTAGCACTAAACAAACTTGTATTCATACATCTATAGTATCCTAGTAATGATTTAAATTATTGAGTGCCCTATAGGAACACTATAGGACAGGGGTATGAAACCTTCGACAGTCTAGATGTTCTGGACTACATCTCCCATAATGCTCTTACAACCGTAATGCAAAGTATCAGAAAAGCAATCCACAACATCTGGAGTGCTGAAGGTTGCCTACCCCTGCTCTAGGCATTAGAATCACTACAGTTTAACCCCTCAACACCGTTATGGCATTCCATGAAGGAGAAGTTATCATTATTGGTGACTTTAATCTTCCTGATGTGAACTGGAAAACCAAAATAGCTGCTTGTGCCAGGAGCACACATATTCTAAACTCCCTACTGGAATTGTCTGTAAAAAAAGTCGTTGAGGAGCCAACTCGTAAGGAGGCCATACAGGATTTAGTGTTAACAAATGGAGATTTGGTATCATATATTACTGTAGATGAAAGTTTAGAATCCAGTGATCATCAGTCAGTGTGGTTTAATATAAGAACAGTGACTGAGTCACACTACACAAAAACTAAAGTTTTAGACTTTTAGAAAAACAGACTTTTTTCTAAAGTTAGAATATGTGTAAAGGAGTCATTACCAGACTGGAGCAATTTAAATGGAGTCCAAGAAAAATGTGAATTTTTAAAAGTTGCACTGCTGAAGGCAACAGCAAATTGCATTAGGCTTGTCAGTAAAAGCAAAAAATTCAAGAAACCACTGTGGTACTCCGCAAAAGTGGCCAAAATAGTAAAAAAAACAAATATAGCATTTAGTAATTATATTAAAAAAAAAAAATGAATGTGGAAGATAGACAGATCTATACGATTAGGCAGAAAGAGGCTAAGCAAGTTATAAGAGCTTCCAAATCACACACACAAGAAAAAATAGCACAGTCAGTAAAAAATGTCACAAAACATTTTTTTAGATACTTAAATGGGAAAAGGAAAGTAAAACAAGGATTAGTTTGATTAAAAACAAAAGAAGGAAGGTATGTAGGGGGTAAAGGTCTAGCTGACTGCCTCAATTAATATTTGTGTTCAGTACTTACAGATGAGCACCCCTCCCCCCACACACAGTTACCCCCTAGAATGCACTCCTCCCCCCACACAGCACCCCTCTCCCCACTCACACAGCACCCCCCATAGCTCCCCTCCCCCACACACAGCACCCGCCACACACACAGCTCCCCCTCACATACACAGCATTCCCCCCCATACACACAGCACCCATCCCCCCACACACACAGCACCCCTCACACACACACACACACACAGCACCCCTCACACACACACACAGCACCCCTCACACACACACACACACACACCACTCCTCACACACTGCACTCCACACAGACACACACACTCCGCCCCCGTACACACACACACATACAGTGTACCCATCAATGCAGTATGTGTGTGTGTATTCAGCAGTCTATCAGCAGTCTGTGTGTGTGTGTATTCAGCAGACTGTGTGTGTGTATTCAGCAGTCTGTCTGTGTGTTTGTGTATATGTATTCAGCAGACTGTGTGTATGTATTCAGCAGTCTGTGGGTACTCAGCAGTCTATCTGTGTGTACTCAGCATTCTGTGTGTGTGTGTATTCAGCAGTCTGTCTGTATGTGTATTCAGCAGTGTGTGTATTCATCAGTGTGTGTATTCAGCAGTCTGTATGTATTTCCTCTACATGGAAATGTTGAACACGTCCCATAGAGATGCATTGATTCAATGCATCTCTATGAGGAGATGCTAACTGGAGCAGCATTGCAAATTGCTACATATGTGCACTAGCCTCCTAATGCTTTCCTATGGATTAGCTGCTATCATCGGTAGTGATGATTTCAGCTAGGGCTGGCCACAGGGGGGACCAGCGCAATCGGAAAAATAAGATAAGTAAATCTTATTTAATACTTCTGGCCAGGCCTAATAATCTAAATAGATAGTATAACACTCTAGTATTACCGCCGTTCTATGCCGTCTCACATTAATTCGGCTTTAACGACTTGCAGCCCAGGAGCGCCCGGGTGCACTTAATATGAAAGAGGTGAATTACGGTTGAACAGACATATAGCACAAATTCAAGGTTTTGCTTACGTTTTGTTTTGATTAGAATGTGTACAATTGACTTCGTCCTTAAGTATTCCTAATGCAAATATTAAATCTCAAATTCACTTTGATTTCATGACATTTCTCACTTTATTAAACAACCCTGTCAAAAGGAGATATGCTGAATATTCAGTGCATACCCACAGGCATTGCTACCAGTGTAAAGAAGAGGGTGTGTAGTGTGAACCTGTTCTCATCACCTCCCAGTAGAAAAACATAAAATCACAAATATCCTGCCATATAAAGGGATCCACAGCTCATCGACCCCACATCTGAGGTTTTATGCCCTAAAACCAGGGCCGTCTTTAACGCGGGGCAAACGGGGCAGCTGCCCCGGGCCCAGTTTCTCTTGGGGGGCCCGAGGCACCTGCCCCGTGGGCCCCGCTGGTGTGGTCGGGCAGGGGCGGTGTGGCGAGAGCCTCCCTGCTTCTCTTCAGCTCCCCTCGGCGCCGCACTGATGCGGGGCGGGGAAGATGACGTCATCTTCCATTTGGCATCTGTGGCCTTGTGAGGGAGCTGAAGGAGGCTGGTAGTCAACAACGCCCACTCGATGACTCCTCCCTGGGGCTCAACAGCCTCCCTGGACCCCAAGGGGATCCCCCCAGCCTCAAAGTGGGAGGCTGGGATTCTATTAAAATGTGTGTGTTGGGTGTGTGTTTGTTGGTGTGTGTGTTGGTGTGTGTGTGTTTGTTTGTGTGTATGTGTGTGTTAGTGTTTGTGTGTTTGTTTGTGTGTGTGTATGTGTGTGTTAGTGTTTGTGTGTTAGTGTATGTATGTGTGTGTTAGTGTGTGTTTATGTGTGTGTTAGTGTATGTGTGTTAGTGTGTGTGTTTGTGTGTTGGTGTATGTGTGTGTTAGTGTATGTGTGTGTGTGTCAGCATGTCTGTGTGTGTGTCAGTATGTCTGTCTGTCTGTGTGTCAGTATATATGTGTGTGTATATCTGTGTGTGTCAGTATGTCTGTCAGTGCGTCAGTATGTCTGTTAGTGCATGTGTATGCATGTGTCAGTATATCTATCTGTGTGCCAGTATGTCTGTGTGTGTGTGTCAGTATATCAGTCTGTGTGTGTCAGTGTATGTGCCTGTGTGTGTGTGTCGGTATTTCTCAGTGTATGTGGGTGTCAGTATATCTGTCAGTGTGTGGGTGTCAGTATTTCTGTCAGTGTATGTGTGTCAGTATGTTGATCAGTGTATGTTTCTGTGTGTGTGTCAGTATGTCGGTATGTGTCTGTGTGTCAGTATGTCTGTATATGTGCCTGTGTCAGTATGTCTGTCAGTACGTCTACCAGTGTATGTGTCTGTGTGTGTGTCAATATATGTACCTGTGTCAGTGTGTCTGTCAGTGTATGTGCCTGTTTATCTGTGTGTAGTCAGTGTATGTATCTGTGTATCTGCTTGTGCGTCAGAGTGTGTACCTGTGCATCTGAGCCGCAACTTTAAATACAAATACACCCCTCCATTCAAACTTCAACACTACATACAAGCACACTCCTACATTCAAAAACAAACACTACACATAAATGCACACTTGCATTCAAACTCCAGTACCACATACAAACACATTCACACAAACATACTCCATACAAACACATGCTTACATTCAAACATACTAACATGGCTCAGTGCTAAATACAACCCTGCAAGCATGGGAAATTGGTAGAGTCCCAGCTGTCAAAGCATTGTTGGAGTTGCACGACAGATGGGGTTCTACCTTTAGTCCAACCTTGCAATTGGGGGTCCCAATAAAATTCATTCTACTTTAGTACCGCCACTGCGTTGGGATGGATGCCGTGATTGCATACCAGGGAGTGAGGGGCGAGAGCGGCAGGGCACAGGGGGCCCAAGCAAACACTTGCCCAGGGTCCATTCGTTATTAAAGACGGCCCTGCCTAAAACCAACTCCTAACAATGTCTATGGCATTTTTGAAACACATAATTATGTTCTGAAATGAATTTGTTTATGACTCATATTCTGCAGATCTGTCCAATTGGAAATGCAAATAACATAGTTACATAGTAACTAGAGTACTCGCTTTATAATAGTTTATATTATATTGAAAATCAAACTTTGAGAAACATGTTCCATTCTTTGTAAACATCATGGAAAATATTTGAATAGCTAAAATAATGTCATTTTGGGAGTGTCCTGCTGAGTTACTTTTTAGTTCTGTAAAATCAAACAATTTATATATATATATTAAAGGAATATACTTTCTGTTAAAACAATTTATATTAATGTTTACAGTCCATTGAAACAGATTGTACAACAGACTCTAACGCTTTAATTGAATATGGGGATGTAGTGAATGCACCTGCGCTGCAAACCCACCTTCATGAATTTATTACATTGTATGAATCTTCCTGTCACTCTGTGCTACAATTACAATTAATTACATGATCCACCACCAGCACCGGACTGGGACAAAATTGTAGCCCCGTGCATTTAAAGGCAGAGCCCAGCAGCCCCTGTTCTGGGAAATCTGACTTGAGGCTTTGCAGCCTACCAACAACCGGCTGAGGAAGGCGACCGCTCTGCTTCTGCTCAGACTAGCAGTGAGCAACCTGAATAGAGCTGTCCCCCACCCCTATGGACCGGCGGGGGTTATCCCGGTCCCACTGGCTCACCCCATAGCCTCACACCCAACCAAGCGACCGACACAGATGAAAGATGTGAAGGGGGTAAGGGCTGCACTAAGGGCTAATAGCAGTAGTCTATAACAATGGAAACTAGACCAAACGGTCTAAATGGATAAACAACAACTAGTAGGCCTATGTAGATGTAGTTGTTGCTTATCCATTTAGACCATTTGGTCTTGGAGAGGTAGGAGGAACACCAGAAGAGAGCAGTATCTCATAGTCTGAGATTACAGTATAAGAAGAAGATGTTAATGAACAACAGTGTCAAAAGCAGAAAAAAGGTCAAGGAGAATTAGGACCAGGAGATTTTGCCACTTCAACAGAATGATTAGTGTGGAATCCAGACTGAATTGGGTCAATCTCGCGTACACAATTCTCTCAAGGATCTTGGAGGAAAACGGCAGCAGCGAGATAGGGCCGGTAGTTAGATGGGGAGTTAGGGCATAGGTTGGGCTTTTTCAAAATCAGAGTTATGATTGCATGTTTGAAGGATGAAGGAAATATACCAGAAGAGAGGGAGAGATTGAATATTTTAGTGAGAGGCAGAGCAAGAGAAGGAGACAGAGTGGATGAGATTTGAGGTTATAGGATAGAGGGAACAGGTGAAGGGGCAGAAAGACTGGAGCAGAGGAGAAACCTCTTCTACTGTAGCTGGTGTGAATGAACATAGAACAGTGGAGGGAGTGGGGATGAGGAAAATGTTGGTAAGGGAATAAGAGAGAGGAGAAATATCTTCCCTGATTGTCGAAATCTCAGTGAAGTGAGTTGTGCAAGGTTTGTAGCATAAAGTTGGTAGGAGGACGCAACAGGGTGCAGAAGAGAGTTAAAAGTGTTAATGAGGCATCTTGGTTCACTGAAGAGTGTGATTATGAGGGTGTTAAAGTAGAATTCCTTTGCAGAGGAAAGAGCCAAGCTGTTTGAGTGTAGCATACATTTTTAGTGTAGGAAGTCAGAGGCAGAATGAGAATTTCTCCAGCAGTGGATAGCAGTTCTGGAGCAATTTTGGAGGTATTGGGTCAGCTTAGTGTGCCAAGGTTGTTATGGGGGTTGCTTGCTGCATTTCAATGTAGGTGGTGCCATGATGTCTAGTTGAAAGGAGAGGGTGGAATAGTAGAAGGAGGTTGCAGAACTAGGGGAAGTGAGGTTTGAGATAGTTAAAAGGAAAGTCTGGAGGTTGGTAGAGAATCGCTGTAGGTCAAGACAGTGGAGGGTGGTGTAATTTGGGTATGGGTATGCCGATGTCAAAGGTCAGCAAATGATGGTCATATAGAGGAAATGGAATATTGGAGAGAATAGAGGTGGTACAGAGATTGGTGAAGATGAGATCAAGAGTGTTTCCCTTTGTATGAGTTGCTGAATTAGCCAAACGAGAAGGTTACAGAGAACAGACGAAAGGCATCAATGCAGTTGGGGTTGTTGATTGGGATATTGAAGTCCCTAAGAATAAGGTAAGGAGTGCTAGAGGAGAGAAAGTGGGGTAGGCAGGAAGAAAAGTGTTCAATGAATCGTCTAGGATTGGGATAAGCAACCTCTGGCACTCCAGATGTTGTGGACTACATTTCCCATAATGCTCTTACACCCATAATGCTGGCAAAGCATCATGGGAGGTGTAGTCTAAAACATCTGGAGTACCAAAGGTTGCCTATGCCTGGTCTAGGATCAGGGCCGGCGCTACTATTAAGGCGAATAAGGCATTCACCTGGGGCGCCGGCCTCTGGGGGGCGCCCATCGGGAGGTTTTCTGGTGGGCTGCCCTGATGCTGCCTGGGGCTGGTGTGCTAGGCGAGCGGCTTCTTAGCCACCCCCCAGCACAGCCATTCAGCTGCTGGGCTCTCTCTGCAGCCACTTGCCTGCTCGGCAGCGGGGTATGCTGTAACCTCAGCACCCGAGCAGAGCTCTGTACTTCTAGCAGACAGGGGAAGCCGGGACATGACTTAGTATCCTGGCTGCCCCCTGCCTGTGAACACCGGAAGCACTCTGAGGGGAACAGGAAGTATCTGGTGTACACAGTGCAAGGCTCTCCTGCTCCCCCCACCAGGAACAACAGCAGCTACCTGCAGGCTGGACCCCTATGCTCCATTCACATCACTTATGAATGATCCATCTGAAGGTAAGTGGAACTGATTATGAGTATGAGTGTATGATGGTAAATTGGTCTGTGAGTATTGAATTGCTGTGTTTGTGGGTGTAAATAAAGTGTGAATATATGTAAAGTGGTGTGAGTTTGTGCTTGCGTGACAGTGTGTGTGTTAGTGAGAGTGTGTAAGTGGCACTGTGCATGTCAGTGACAGTGTGTGTGTGTGTGATACTGTGTGTGTTAGTGACTGTGTAAATGACATAGTGCATGTCAGTGAGATAGTGT
Source organism: Pelobates cultripes (assembly GCA_933207985.1). Taxonomy (NCBI): domain Eukaryota; kingdom Metazoa; phylum Chordata; class Amphibia; order Anura; family Pelobatidae; genus Pelobates; species Pelobates cultripes. The sequence continues at coordinate 125,093,798 of OW240913.1, read as the reverse complement.
AAGTGACACTGTATGTCAGTGAGAGTGTAAGTGACACTGTATGTCAGTGAGAGTGTGTGTTAGTGAAAGTGTGTATGTGACATTGCATGTCAGTAAAAGTGTGTTAGTGAAAATGTGTATGTATGTCAGAGTGTGTGAGTGACAGTGTGTGTGCTAGTGTATTTGTGCTAGTGTGTGACCATGGAATTAGATACTTATATATTAAATTATATTTAAAATATATATTAATAGAATTCTATATTAAACCGAAAAAATGTTTGTAGCAACATAAATTAAATCTCAATATTCTTACGAATTAAACAACACCAAATGCATTGAAAAAGAGTGTGTGGATATATTTATTAGGCAGTATGTGTCTATTGATGTATGCATTAGGCAGTACGTGTGTATTGATCTATGCATTCAGCAGTATGAGTGTATGAATGTATTTATTAGGTGGTGAGTGTGTGAGGATTTATGTAATGTGCATATGGTTGATTGTATGTAATAGGCAGTCTGTGTGGATGGATGTATTAGGCAGTGTGTTTATATGGATGCATATACTGGATGAGTGTTTCTACGCAGTGTGTTCATTGCAATTCAGAATTTAGTGAATAAACCTGTGAGAGAATGAAGTTGCCTTCATGAGGGGGCGGCAAAATGGATTGCTGCCTAGGGCGGCAAGAATCCTTGCACCGGCCCTGTCTAGGATGAGGGGAGAGGCAGCGATAAATGATGGCAGTTCTTAAAGGAGTGAGCTTAAAATGGCAAACAGTGTGAACTACAAAAGAAGGAAAAGATAAGGCAGAGAAGATTGGTTGAAAGGTACATTGAGGGGAGAGAATGATACCTACATTTTTACAGTTGAGTCTGGGAATGTGGCATAATTGTAACCCACTGAAACATTAAGCAGCAGGAGAACCGCAATCAGAGGGGCAAAGTCGAGTCTCAGTGAGTGTTAGTAGTATGAGAGATTTTGAGATTAAGAGGTCGTGTATGGCTGTCGATTTTATATTGCTGCAAATGGAGCAGGCGTTCCAGAGTGCACACTGAATGTTGGGAGATAAGGATAAATGGCAGGGTATTGGGATGAGGTTTGTGTGGTTTCTGGTTGTCTTAGTGCAGCAGAGGAGGGGAAGGGCCCTGGGTTGAGAGAGACATCACCAGCTGCTAAAGCAGGAGTAGAGATAGTGACAGGAGGTGTGAGTGGGTTTTGTATGCATGGGGTCTAGGATGAGATCGATTGTGGGTAAGAGAGAGAGAGAATAGAGAAAAGAGTACAGGGCAGGGCTGCCATCAGAAATGTTGGGGCCCCTGACACAGCTCAAGGTCTGGGCCCCCGGTGCCTGCACCCGAGTCCGCCCAAAGTGCTGCCCCCCCCGAATCCGCCCACAGGGATGCAGTGTCTACAGGGCCGGTGCAAGGATTTTTGCCGCCCTAGGCAAAAGTAAAGTTTGCCGCCCCCCCCATGTGACATCACAATGCCCCACCCATGTGATCTGTCATGTTAACTAACAGCAGTGCTGCAGTGCCGCCGTGTTTACATTAAAAGGCCTGCAGGGACAGGCTAGACACCAGAACCACTACATTAAGCTGCAGTGGTTCTGGGGACTATAGTGTCCCTTTAATGTGAGGTAAATTAGAGATTAGTGCCACGAATAATATACTAGATTGCCTACTTACAACCAGATGAGGATGATGAAGATGGGCTCTAGCTGCCGTCTGGCTCCACTGGTCTGGTGTACAACAGGCTCTCTGGAGGCGGTTTGTAACTGGTCACAAAAATCACTGTTCTGGGAGAACGGGAAGCAGCTCCATTTTTTTGAGGGCCCTTTACACAGCTCAATGTCTGGGTCCCAGGGTCCACCTTCATGTTCCACCAATGAGTTTGTTCACAGGGAGTGGAGTGTGTGTGTGTGTGGGGGATGTCCTGATGTGTGTAAGGAATGCATTGTGTGAATCTGTGTAAGGGCTGCAAGATGAGTTTGTGTATGTATGGGATGCAGTGTGTGCGTCTGTAAGGGATGCATTGAGTGTGTGTAAGGGGTGCATTGTGTGTTGCTGTGTGTAAGGGATGCATTGCTTGTGTACGTGTATCTGTGTGTAATGCATTGTGTGTTTTTCTGTGTGCAAGGGGTGCATTGTGTGTGATGGATGTCAATCTCTCCCCCTCCCCCCGTCAATTTCCTTCTCCCCCCTCTCCCTCCAATTTCCTTCTTCTCCCCCCCTCTCCAATTTCCTTCTTCCCCCCTCCAATTTCCTTCTTCTCCTCCTCCCTCTCATTTCCTTCCTCTCCCCGTCTCTCAAATTTCCTTTCTCTCCCCCCGTCCCTCAAATTTCCTTCCTCTCTCCCTCCCTCAAATTTCCTTCCTCTCTCCCTGCCTCAAATTTCCTTCCTCTCCCCCCTCCCTCCCTCAAATTCCATTCCTCTCCCCCCTCAAATTTCATTCCTCTCCCCCCTCCCTCAAATTTCATTTCTTCCCCCCCCATTTCATTCCTTCCTCCCCCTCTCCTCAAATTTCATTCCTTCCCCCCTCCCATTTCATTCCTTCCCCTTCCCCCCTCCCATTTCATTCCTTCAATAACCCCTCCATTTCATTCCTTCCTCCTTCCCCCCTCCCATTCATTCCTTCACTTCCCCCTCATTTCATTCCTTCCCCCCATTTCATTCCTTCTCCTTCCCACTTCCCATTTCATTCCTTCTCCTCCCATTTCATTCCTTCCCCCCCCATTTCATTCTTCTCCTCCCCCCCAATTCATTCCTTCTCCTCCCCTCCATTCATTCCTTCCCCATTTCATTCCTTCCCCCCATTTCATTCCTTCTCCTTCCCCTCATTTCATTCCTTCTCCTCCCCTCCCATTTCATTCCTTCTCTTCCCCTCCATTTCATTCCCCTTCCCATTTCATTCTTCTCTCCCCCTCCCATTTCATTCTTCCTCCCTCAAATTTCATTTTCTTCCCCATTTCATTCCTTCCTCCCCCCTCTCCTCCAAATTTCATTCCTTCCTTCCCCCTCCCCATTTCATTCCTTCCCTTCCCCCTCCCATTTCATTCCTTCTCCTTCCCCCCTCCCGACATTCCTTCTCTTCCCCCTCCCATTTTGTTCCTTCCTTCCCTCCCATTTCATTCCTTCCCCCATTTCATTCCTTCTCCTTCTCCCCCCCCTCCCTCGAATTACATTCCTCCTATCCCCCTGACGGCAGACGGCGGACGGGCAGGCCGGTGCGCGAGAGAGCACTCTCTGTGTGCTTCCTCTTCAGCTCCCTCGCGCGCCGCGTACTGATGCCGGAGCCGGAAGATGACGTCATCTTCCGGCTCCGGCATCAGTACGGTGCACGAGGGAGCTGAAGAGGAAGCACACAGAGAGTGCTCCCTCGCGTGCCGGCCCGCCCTCCGGGTGTCAGCAGGGCCAGCCTCTGGGGGGGCCCTGAGGTGACCGGCTGCTGGGCCCCCAGGAGAAGAGGCTGGCCCTGTGGGTACATACAGGGGTCACAGGACCCCCTGCGACCCGGTATGTACCCACTGAATGTGGGGCCCGGACGACCTGAGCAGTCCGGGCCCATGACAACCGTTGCGGTTGTCATGCCCTGATGGCGGCCCTGATAGGAGGTGGGGTGTAAAACACAGTAGGACAGGAATTTGCAATCAATTAAGGTGGGCAAGAGACAGGTATGTGAGGTAGGGGTTAGTCTTGGAGGCCATAAGCTTTCCTAAAGAGATGGGTTTTAAGGCACTTCTTAAAAGATGCAAGACTAGGGGAGCTTCTGATGGTGGGAGGCAGGCTATTCCATAGGAAGGGAGCCGCCCGTGAGAAGTCCTGCAAGCGCGAGTTGGCCGTACGGGTGCGGACAACGGACAGGAGGTGGTCACGGGCAGAGCGGAGAGACCGAGAAGGGACATACCTATGGATCTGTGAGGAGATATAAGAGGGGCTAGAGTTGTTCAGTGCTTTATAGGTGTGAGTTAGTGCCTTGAATTGACTCCTATAGCACACAGGAAGCCAATGTAGGGACTGGCAGAGGGGTGAGGTGTGAGAGAACCGACTAGAGAGGAAAATCAGTCTAGCAGCAGCATTCATTACAGACTGTAGGGGTGCAGTACGGCTTTTGGGAAGACCAAGCAGGAGAGGGTTACAATAATCCATGCGTGAAATGATTAGAGCATGGACAAGCTCCTTGGTAGTATCTGGTGCAAGAAAGGGGCGGATGCGGGCTATGTTTTTAAGATGGAATCTACAGGATTTGGCAACATGCTGGATGTGAGGCTCAAAGGTGAGACCAGAGTCAAGTATGACGCCAAGACAGCGCGCTTACAAGGATGGGCTGATGTTGGTACCACAAACTTGA
>OW240913.1:125039600-125089373 GCA_933207985.1 Pelobates cultripes | reverse complement strand
CGCCCTCCACAGCAGTGCTGCGCCGCCTGAGGCTTGTAAAAGCGTTCAGGCGGCGCAGCATGAGGAGCCGCACCGGTGATTCCAGGTGCAAGGATCCGGCGCCCCCTGCTAAGGTGCGCCCTAGGCGGCTGCCTAGGTCGCCTTACAGGTAGCGCCGGCCCTGATCTCTATCTATATCTATATATATCTATCTATATCTATCTATATCTATATCTATAGCTATATCTATATATATATATATATCTCTATATCTATCTATATATATATATATATATATATATATCTACATATCTATGTCTCTATATCTATATCTATCTATCTATGTATTAAAGCAATTTGCCTGGATTTGTGGGAGGTGCTGGTTTGCTACCCCTAGCTGACTTAAGGCACTCCCCTTACCTGGCTCCTTACCGTTCGAGGTCAGCGTTGAATGAGGATCCACATCCGGGTTCTCTCAGACGCCATCTTGGGTTCAGTATCCACGAGGTTTTTCACCATGTTAGCTGTGTCCAGGAATCCTGTTCAGGCCTTTCCGCCCGTCCAGCTTCTTCTGACTCCGGTCTTCGTCGTAGATCGTGTCCCAGGGACTCCTAAACCGTAAGTCAGACCTACCTGTCACGCCAGGACCGGTTCCCATGGCGTACAGTACAGCACGGGTCCTCGCTTTACGTTTTTTTCCCTGGTTATGTCACGAATGTATCAAGCCGTTCGCTGGCTTTTTTCATTATTACGGTCATTCGGCTGAACAGTTTACTCGTACAATAGTCATTTCGCATATCAACTATTCCATGTTACATTGAAACGGATTATCACTCGGTTGTTTTGCCGTTCGGCAATTTTCATATACGCTCAAACACGCTTTCGGTTCGCATAAGTTCATACGGTTAAACTATTCTAACTTCTGTGTTTCCCTCACATTTGTTTTCGGCTTTATTTCTATGTATTACACATAATCCTTTCGTGAATTATATTCACCATTTCGTGTGTATATAACATTCGGTTAAGAATTGCTTGTTTAAATAGATAGATTATTTCTATTACTTTTTAAATGTTGTCAGTATTGTATTATGTCCATACAAACCAAGTCCACTTATCTGTATAGACCATTTTGACTCCCACGCTTTCAGGGGTCTGCATTACTTATCCATCCATCCAAATGGACTCAGCCTATGTTACAGGCCTCATTTCTGTGTTATTACTACGACACATACAAAGGATACAGGTTCATTTCAAGCAATAAATCTCGGGTTGAATCACGTACTGATCCAACCAATCATACGTCTTTTCAATACAAATATATCATATATATACATCACTTTACATCATTTTAAGCATTTTGGGTATCCCTGCCTTTGGTTATTCTACTACCTATCATACATAACGCTGTGTAAATAGGCCATGACCTCATCCATGTTCCTTTCTATCAAACCAGCTAAATTTCTGTACGGATCATTGAACTCCCACGCCAGGAGTTTTTATAATTATCCATTTCATTTCAATTAAATCAGCCTACGTTACAGGCCTCATTTCTCTGTCATGACTATGATACATAAGGCTTAATTCCTTTTCATGCATACTCGGGTTGAATCACATGTACTGATCCAACCAATCATACGTTTCCTGCAGTAATATACATATATATATATATAACCTACATTTCATGTTTCCCTTACACACCATTATCACATAACACATAGGTTGTTTGTACATAGGCCACGGCCTCCCTCAGATGTCTTATTTAAGCATGCAAACATTTCTGAGCCACTCATATCTATTCCCATGGTATCAACATTTTTTCAAAACATTGCTGCTACAGGTTAAAAGTCTGTTCTTTTCAACAATCCACACTCATCATACCACTCTCTTTTACCCATTTTAGGCTGTCAAGCTTATATATATTTGCTCCACACGGTTTATTCCTGTGAATTTGTCATACTACCAGGTACGTACACCTGCTCATATGGTATTGTACCATACATTTCATTTCGTCCCCCTAGTTTAGAGTACTGGCAATAGGGTCACTGGATTCCCAATAGGTATTTACCCCGTCTTGGCAGACGCCATCAGTTAGTGGTCCCGCGAGGCCAACACCCCGCCTCAAACGTTCCAGAGGCAAACACCCATCGGGCCACACGTTAGTAAGCCGCCTCGCATGTTGCATAGAGAGGGCCTCACCTGTCACTCCCTTCCCCTGTTTTCTGTCTTACAGTCACCGAGAGGCCTAAAACTCCTGCCACTACGTCGAGTGGCCTCAATAACCCCTCGCGCCAACGCATAGATAGAGCCTCTCAAGCCACTTGGCAATTAGCAGGGCCTCACCTGTCACCAAACAAGTATAATGCTTTCGCCATCCGGCCTAGCTAGCCTGCCAGTACAATCTGGTGGTTTCATATACTAATTAATTGTTTTATTTATAGTATGTCTCAGGAAGGGGTAGAGGATTTCTCCCTGCCTAGCACCCCGGCTAGAGCTGTCACTCCCACACAAGGAGGAGAGCTAGCTAGTCCAGCATCAATCAGATCCTGGACGATCCCGCGTATAACCACGGAATTAAGGAGACGACAAATCCCCTACCCCGCTACAGCAAGGAAAGCAGAACTTTTCAAACTGCAACATCGACAAATAACATGGATGCCGGGGAAGGATCTAGCCAGTCCAACCCAGGAGACATACATGCCATGTTATCCTCACTCATGGCGTTCATGAGCAAGGTCAACTCCAGGCTGGAGAAACTTGAGTCAGTCACCATGGCCCTCACCCTAGCAGGGCCACCCGCTGCTGCGGCACAAACACCAGCCTTGCCATTAGTCGCTCCAGCCATCACCCTGGATGACCAGGAAGTTAGCCCGGCCCACATGATACCTGAGCACATTAAAAGGGATATCCTGGAAGGTAAAGACGTCAACCTGGCTTCCCTGTTCATTGCCTCCCAGGATATTGTGGAAAATAAGACGTATGCTTATGATGATGTATCTGTTGTTGTCAGATCTAGGGATGCCCGCCTGAACAGGAAACTGACTATCCCTGAATTTGTACTAGCGTTTGGTATTTACAGGGATGTCATCGGTGCAAGTCCCAGATATGTAATAATTTCAATGTTGGGTCTTGTAATTACAGTGGATGTAGACTATTGCATGTCTGTTCAAAATGTTGTAGGGCACATGCAAAGACCAAGACCAAATAAAATGTATTCCAAGCCTTACCTAACGTCCATTAACATGCCAGTATTCACAGCATTTATGTCTCAGCACCCATCTAGACACCTGGTAGACTTTCTTATTTCTGGTTTAACAGAAGGCTTCCACACAGGTATCCTACACATACCAGCCGGAACTCTGGAATGCCCTAACCTACAATCCGCCCAAACACAACCCCACAGCGGTTGACACCCTCATAGCCCAAGAAGTGGATGAGAGCTTTGTATTGGGGCCTTTTAGAACTACTCTATTCGTAGAATGGCGCACCAACCCCATTGGTATTGTCACAGGGAAATCTTCCCAAAAACAGAGACTCATCATTGACTTATCGGCACCCCACTCATCGGCCAACCCCAGTCTTAATTCCCTTATACTCTGAGGAATTATCTCTGCAATACACCACCATAGATCACGCCATTACAGCTATCATACAAGCAGGGGTTGGAGCCTGGCTCAGTAAGACCGACATTACTAACGCCTTTAAATTACTCCCAATCCACCCCACACTGTGGCACCTGCATGGCATCAAGTGGTCCGGGAACTACTATTTTTCTCCCGGTTAACTTTTGGGTCCAAAAGTAGCCCAGCTATTTTCGACACATTTGCTGAAGCATTATGCTGGTTACTATTGAACATAGCCAGATGCCCTACGGTATTACATTACTTGGACGATTTCCTACTGGTCGAGGAGAATACTTCGCCTCCCACTAGTCTCAAAGCTACCACTAAGCTGTTTGAGCAACTAGGTGTACCCATCTCCCCAAAGAAAACAGAAGGGCCAGACACGGTTATCACTTTTCTGGGTATCCAGTTAGACTCTGCCACAATGCAAGCAAGCCTACCATACGATAAGATAGAGAATATTCTCACTTACATAAACAAGTCGGCACTTGCAACCGCAACAGCTACAGTCCCTGCTAGGGTCACTAAATTTTGCTATGCGCATCATACCTCAAGGCCGCTCCTTTATATCACGACTATTGCATCTTTTCCCACTTTTCCTACATGACACGCACAGGTTGTCCTTAGATGCCCAAGCTACGGCAGATCTAAACATGTGGAAGAGATTTTTAACCACTTGGAATGGTAAAAGTATGTTCCTCCCTGACTGAATCATCTCCTACCATTTGATCAGATGCGGCATCTACCACTGGTTTTGCAGCAATTTTTGTGAACAAATGGCTTTGGGGCAGCTGGCCTTCAGCAGTTCAGGATTTGGAAGGTTTTTCCACTACTTCAGCTCTTTTTGACATCTATCCCATAGTGGCGGCTGCCGTAGCATGGGGTCATTTATGGGCTAATATGCCAGTGCGTTGTTACTCAGACAACCAGGCAACCTGTCACATCATCAACGAAGGTCGTTCCAAATCTCTTACGATCATGAGATTTCTGAGGAAACTCACTTGGTTGGCAGCTTGTCATAATTTCTTCCTATGTTGTTTCCATGTTCCAGGTGTATGTAACACAGCTGCTGACAATTTGTCTTGCTTTAAATTTCAGGAGTTTCATCAAGCACTCCCGTCAGCAGCGCCCACAGCCACCATCACTCCAACATTTCAACAACTCATACTGGACTAGACATCATCATGCAGCATAGCAGGACATTGTCCCAATTGGCACTTTCAAACAATACAAACAAAACATACAGCAGGGCTTTCACACTATTCAAACGATTCCTTCTGGAACATAACATTATACAACCGTTTGTTATGACATCTTTTTTGGGGTTTGCTTCCTTTTGCCACCTTAAACTCAAAATGTCATATAACACCATCAAACTCTATCTCACTGGCATTCAACACCACATGCTAATCTTACACCAAAATAACAACAGTTTCATGGCCTCTCACCAAATTAAGACCATACTCAGAGGTATTCAGAAATCAGAACCCACACATACAGCCCAGAGGCTACCCATAGATAACCATATCTTCAAAGCATTATCTAACCTGCTTGACTTAAAACCGTTTGACACTAATACAAATTCTATCATCAAAACAGCAATATACATTGCTTTCTATGGATTTCTACGACCTAGAGAATTCACTACAACCTCCACGACCCCGTTCCTCCTCTATTCCCACTTGACAAAACATATGGATCATTACATCCTGACTTTACCTCACTCCAAAACCAGTCAGCACATACCCGTAAACATTCTGTACCATCCCACGCACAACAGATGGTGTCCCATCAGGGTTCTTGATGCCTACATACAGCACCATAACTTACTGCCCTCGCAACCGTTACTACAACTACAAGGTGCAGTACTCACCACTGCAACCTTCATGACCTACGTCAGGTCCTTGCTCACACAACTGGGCCTCAACGCAGACAAATACTCAGGACACTCCTTTCGTACCTGGCTCCTTACCGTTCGAGGTCAGCGTTGAATGACACTCCCACCACACCACATTTTAACATTTATTTCCTTTCTATTTCTTTTTCCTGGGTAGGCCCTCTTCTTTCTCAGGCCTACCTCATCGTCGGTTTCGGCACACCACAACCGACTTGCTCCTTTTATTATCCTACGTTTAGTCATGGTATTTCACACTGTACTATCTTAAGCACCTAACACAAATATATCTATATCTATCTATATATATCTGTATCTATCTATCTATTTATATATATCTATATCTATTGTGATCCTTGTTTGCAGGTAGCACGGTCCTCTAGGGCAAAAACATGCACAGTCCTTGTAATTGCATATACTCAGGCACTTTATTTGTAAATCCACACAGGATACAGCAGTAAATGAAAAACAAAAGTAACAGAAAACCCTATAAACAAACACCTAGCTCGTCTGAGCACTAACTGACATTAGTTCCCTATCTCTCAGGGTTAAACTAAACACAATATTGCACCAACCTTATTAGAGAGCAACGCTCTGCTATCTAACCTGTTGCTTTCCTTTCTGCACTCCCAGCGCTCCAAGCCAGCCTTGCCCTGACTGCTTTGCTTTACGGTTTAGCCTGTACAGATTTCTTATTACACAGTACAACGTTAAGAAGCAGTTTTTCACAGCAACATTACTAATATATAATGAGGGTTTTTGCAAATTGATTAATTTTGCACAATCTTGTGATTTTGATATCATTTCATCTGATAAAGGTTGTTCCTCGTCTACATGCATACATATATATTTTTGTTTGGGCATAGTTATTATGGATTGATCACTAATTTTAGCGTCTTTTAATTCAGCTCGGTTATTTAGGAAACAGTTATCAGATAGAGAAATACTTTGAATCAGTTCTTATGTGGTATACTATGTATTGTAAATTTGTGGCCATGCATTCAATGTTGTGATATTGTTATAGATCCTCCTTGATGTTTTTAATTGATATGTTGCACACGCTGGGATTGTCACTAGGCAACCCGGTTCACTGGGGTCATGTGATATGACGTCACCACGCACGCAATGGCGCGCGCCAGTGGGCGTCTATCACATGACGGTTTCAACATCGGTTATTGATCACTTTGATGATTGGGTAAGTTTATTTCTCACTACTATATAATGATGATTTGTCACACTGTGGGGACATCTTGATAAAGACCGCGAGACGGTCGAAACGTCGATTGGTATGTTCATTTAAATACAAGTACTTATATATCAAATCCAGTGAGTGCTCTCGTTTTTTGCATTTTATATACTCGTTTGGAGAAGCACCTTGGTGTTTATAATTGTTTAACACTTTGTGGGCAGAGTGCCAGATTTTGGATGTTTATATATATATATATATATATATATATATATATATCTCTATCTATCTATATCTATTGTGATCCTTGTTTGCAGGTAGCACGGTCCTCTAGGGCAAAAACATGCACAGTCCTTGTAATTGCATATACTCAGGCACTTTATTTGTAAATCCACACAGGATACAGCAGTAAATGAAAAACAAAAGTAACAGAAAACCCTATAAACAAACACCTAGCTCGTCTGAGCACTAACTGACATTAGTTCCCTATCTCTCAGGGTTAAACTAAACACAATATTGCACCAACCTTATTAGAGAGCAACGCTCTGCTATCTAACCTGTTGCTTTCCTTTCTGCACTCCCAGTGCTCCAAGCCAGCCTTGCCCTGACTGCTTTGCTTTCTGCACTCCCAGTGCTCCAAGCCAGCCTTGCCCTGACTGCTTTCCTTTCTGCACTCCCAGTGCTCCAAGCCAGTCTTGCCCTGACTGCTTTCCTTTCTGCACTCCCAGTGCTCCAAGCCAGTCTTGCCCTGACTGCTTCCTTTCTGCACTCCAAGTGCCCAGTCTCCTTGACTATCTGGAGAGAACAGCCTCTCTCTCCTACCTGCTTCCTGGGAGGAAGCCAGCAATCCCTCTCTATCACCTGCCTAGCAGGGAGGAGTTTATTCCCACTGCAATAGCTCATTAACTGCAGCTGAGCAGTGGGTTGGAGACGGTCCAAAAAACCCTGGCCTGGATCTATGTCTCCCCAGAAAACCACTAAACTGTGGAGTGGAGCATTGGCCCACCCTTCTCTCCAAATGCTCCACCCCAGGGGCCCATAACTAAGCAAAGCTTTGTGTTGTGCAACACAGAAACTACACATACTTCCCCTGGGGTTAAAAGGCCTATCTGCCTTCACTTTATCACACTATATATATATCTATATCTGAATATATATATATATATATCTATCTATATACATCTATATCTATCTATCTATCTATATACATCTATATCTATCTATCTATATATTTGAAGGCTTGGCCTGGAGTTGTGGGAGGGGCTTGGTTCACCTTTAAAAGGGCTGCCAATCCACTCCCACCTTACCGTTGCTGGTCTGGCGAGTCTGAAACATTACTTCCGGTTCAGACCGCCATCTTGGATTTTCCTTACCTGTTCCCTCATGGTCTCCTGGTCCGGGCTCCCCTGGCTCTCCTTACCGTCGCCGGCGTCCGCACAGCTCGCTCGGTGCTTCCTCTTCACAAAAAACGTAAGTCAGGCTCGCCGTAAAGCAACCGCTGCAATTCCCCTGCTTTACACGGTGGCGCCCCGTTCGGTTCAAATCTATGTTCGGTTCGTTTTATTATATCACTATGGCATTCGTCTTAATGCTTTACTCTGCTATTCGCGTGTTTCACAAGTTCAAACTAACGAACGATATCAGTCGGTTAAATCATACTTAAACATCAATCGGTTGGTTTCGCAGGTAAATTATGGTGTATCTATTTGGTTGTTACTATACTCTACATAGCTCTTTTGGCAGCTACACTAACTCACGTATTAAACACGAATTCAGCCAGTACTCCAAGGGAATTTCGCCCCTACTGGTTACAAATGTTATTGCAGTAAATCTATTTTTGAATAGGAATGTTGTTAAACAAGTTGATGGGTCCTGATTTCCTGAATTTGTTTTTCCCCACAGAGTCATCCCAGTGGTTTGTACTGGGAATTGTGAAATCTGTCATTGGTATCAATTTTCTTATAGGTTGGTTATTGTTTAAATTATGTCCAATGATACACATTACATTAGTTAAGCATGTATTTTACTTTTTAGGTTGTTTGCCTTCAAAACGGTAGCTTTTACAAGCATGGAAAACCGTTGTCAATTTCGTTAAATCTACCCTCTGCAGTGTCGGGTAGGTTCCTTGTTTTTAGGGCCCACGATCTGGCCATAACACTACGTTTAATCACACATTCATATATCGAATCTCATATCCAACATGTAATCATCTCGAGACTCTTACAGTCCCTGGTTACTTCTACCTTGACAGCGCAACCTGGCTTACATATCAGGTACTACGCCAGAACCCATTATTTTTTTTTCCCTCTACCATGTTCTGAGGGGTACTGGTCCTAGGTTATATGACCCAACTAGGTAAAATTTTCTGGTCTTAATCCATAGGCTAGTGGTCCCGCGAGACCAACACCCCTCTCCTCATAGCTAGCCGTCTCGCATTGTTGCATAGAGAGGGCCTCACCTGTCACTCCCAATCTATCTTATGCTTTAAATACAACTGAGAGGCCAACACCCCGCCACACTGTTGGTTGGCCTCATACGTTCCCCTCGGGCCCACGCATAGGTAGCGCCTCTCAGGCCGCTTGGCAATTAGCAGGGACTCATCTGTCACCATCCATAAGTATAATTGTTTCGCCGCTTGGCATTTAGCTAGCCTTACCAGTACCCACCATACCCACCCAAATAAAACATTACAGAGTGATTGATTAAAGCTTACTTATATTTTTCAGTTATGTCTAATAATCCTGATATCCCCGAGGAACTCTCGCTACCCTGCACTCCCGCTATGCCTGGTACCCCTGTTGCTGCAACAGACGATGCTAGTCCTGCTTCTCTCAGATCATGGACCATCCCACGTCTCATGGCAGAACTTAGAAGACGCAGCATCCCTTTCCCAGCTATTGCTAGGAAAGCTGAGTTGTTCAGACTTTTGAATATGGGCACTGACAACTCTGATGCAGGGGAAGATCCTAGTGGCACACAATTGCCAACATTTCACGCCATGATGACCTCGCTCATGTCATCTATCAGCACAATTAATGACAGACTGGATAAATTGGAAACAAGTGGTACTAAACAGACCGTTACGAACCCAATTGCAGCCAGTCACCCTCTGGCTGACATGACTGGTAATACTTTGGAATCAGGGTCTCTTAGCGAAGATATTAACCCCTCACACATGGTCACATCTCACCTTAAAAAGGACATTCTGGAAGGCAAGGATGTCAACCTGGTGTCATTGCTTATAGCCTCCCAGGATGTCCTAGAGAATAGGACTTTGCATATGGGGATATATCTGTCATACTAAGGTCTAGAGACCCTAGACTAAATAAAAAACTGTCAATACCTGAATTTATACTGGGTTTTGGTATTTATAGGGATGTGTACTGCTCAGTATACCCAGGGAAAAGAGCAGAGCTGGATGCATACATGCACAAGATGGTGGGCCTGGGGCACAAATACGGTGGTACCGCTTTTTACGATTACCACCGTTCCTTTTCTGCAAAGGTGGCTGCAGCTCTGGCTCAGTTCAATTTAAGCATTAATTGGAGCAAACTAGACACTGAGCTATTCTGCAGGCATTTTGCAGGCCTCAGGCCTCCAGCATGTGCAGTATGCGCATCTACAGCACATCACACTAATCTCTGCCCTAACATAGCCGAGATTGAACAAACCAATCTTCCCCTAACTTTCCTAAAGCTACCAAGGGATTAAAAGACAAGCTGGGGAGAGACATTGTATTCCTGGGTAAATCTCAGATATGCAATAATTTCAATGCGGGAAATTGTGGTTTTAGTTCATGTAGACTGATGCATGTGTGTTCACACTGTTTTAGAGCCCATGCCAAAACCATGTGCCCAAATAAAGCATTCCCAAAACCGTATCACACGTGTGTGAACGTCACTTTATTGACATCACTTTTACAGCCACATCCTTCACGTCATTTCACTGAATATATTATTTTGGGCATGACCGAGGGTCATTCTTTTCCCCACCCTTCACGTCCTGGAGAGCCAATCCTATAGGGGTGGTCACAGGGAAGACCTCACTTAAACCCAGACTGATAACTGATCTATCAGCACCACACTCCTCCACTATCCCCAGCCTAAACTCTCTAATACCTTCTGAAGAATTTTCACTGCACTACGCCACTATCGACCATGCCATAGGGGCCATTATACAAGCAGGTACGGGAGCATGGCTGAGTAAAACAGACGTGGTAAACGCCTTCAAGCTACTACCCATACATGGCATCTACACGGTATTAAATGGCAAGGGAGGTATTATTTTTTCAACCGACTTACTTTCGGCTCCAAAAGCAGCCCACGTATTTTTGACACGTTTGCAGAGGCTCTATGTTGGCTCTTACTAAATGTGTGCAAGTGCCCTTTGGCACACCACAACCGACTGGTGCCTACTCATACATGTTATGATTGTACTGTGCTAAGATTTCTCTGTTCGGCTATATTGCCCCGACTACAAATTTGAAGGCTTGGCCTGGAGTTGTGGGAGGGACTTGGTTCACCTTTAAAAGGGCTGCCAATCCAGTCCCACCTTACCGTTGCTGGTCTGGCGAGTCACCCCTCCCACCGCTCCCTCTACTTATAACACCCTCTAAGGTGGGCCCACTTTTATTACAGGCCTACTGCTCTGTCGGTTCCGGCACACCACAACCGACTGGTGCCTACTCATAGATGTTATGATTGTATTGTGCTAAGATTTCTCTGTTCGGCTATATTGCCCCGACTACAAATATATATATATTTTTCCTGACCATTATTCATGGCAGCATTTACCCATGGGTTAGCTCCTCCCCTTACAGCAGAAAGGACAGGAAATAGAACTTTGAAACTGGCATAAATAGATCCTCCCCCCTTCCCATCAGGCAGTCTTTTTTCCTGTCCTTCACAGCAGTTTGGAAGGAGTCTGATTAAGCAGGCCTAGATTTTTTCTTTTATGCTCACCAGGCAATATCTTTTTAGGCCCTGCCGGGGTTCAGCCTCTAAGCCCTGAAGACCCAGCAAAACGCACCAAGATGAAGTGGCTAGCCTGGGTAACCCCTTTAGTGACCGGGGGTCGGACCCAACCTCTCCCTGAAAGGAATGAAAATGGTCCACTGCATGCCAGGGTTCAGCCTCTTATCCCTGAAGACCCAGCAACAGGCCAGCTTGGGTACCCCCTCAGTATGTGATATACTGCCTACATGAAGCCAGGCCAGGGTTCAGCCTCTTACCCCTGAAGACCCAGCAAACAGCATATCGGTAAGAGTTGCCAGCCAGGGTTCCTACTTCAGCAACCAGTGGTCTGTCCTATCTCTCTCGGAAGTGATGACAGCGGTCCACTGCATACATGAGGCCCAGTTGAGTCTAAGCCCTTATGCCTGAAGACCCAGCAAACAGCAAATGTGTAAGAGTTGCCAGCCTGGGTACCTCCTTCAGCAATCAGGAGTCTAACCTATCTCTCTCCCTGAGGAGATGACAGCGGTACACTGCATACATGAGGCCCAACAGAGTTGTGACTACCGGGGTATAACTATTCTATGTATTCCACCTTGTATGGTGATGATGAATGGCAATGGGGTACAGATGGAAGCCTATAGTTTAAACAGTTTAGGCTGTCAGTTGTTCAAATCCCCATTTTGCCGCTGAAGCATAGGCCTGCAACGGTTTAGGTAAGTGCATTAATAATTTAGATTAAAACTAGTATAGGCATCTGGGTCACTGTTCTTTCAGTCCCTCCCAGCTGCTTACATTAGGCTTCCTTCTAAAAAATAGGTCACATTTAGGAGATTTGTGTGGTGAGCATTTAGGTAAGTTCATAAGGATGTTTGGTGCAAAAGAGTGCTGATAATACAAGTATGCATTGGGCAAAGTAGTGCTGATAATGCAATGAGACATTGAGCATGCATGAGAAAAAGAGTGCTAATAATGGATATCCTGGCTATATATGAGTTACTGTGAGGACACAGCCTCAGTATATGTACCCACTATATACTCTATATATGAGTTACTGTGAGGACACAGCCTCCGTATATGTACCCACATATGCTGTATGTATGAGTTACAATGAGGACTCTGCCTCGGTATATGTATCCACTATATGCTCGGTGTATGAGTTACTATGAGGACACAGCCTTAGTATATGTACCCACTATATGCTGTATGTATGAGTTACAATGAGGGCACTGCCTCAGTATATGTATCCACTATATTGTCTATGTATGAGTTGACCTGGAGACTATGCCTCAGTGTGTGTTCTTTATATGCTCTGAGTCGCTGTGAAAACACAGCCTCAGTATATGCCCTCTACATGCTCTATAGGTAAGATGGTGTGGAGACATTGCTTCAGTGTATCTGTTCTCTATATGATTGATGTATTAGTGAATGCACAATATATGTGAATGATATAAGTACATCTGCTATATGAGTCCAATGTAATACTGGTTCTATGTGTGGGTTGTGAGTCACAACCTCAGTATATGTGAGTGGTATATTATGTGCATGAAGTTCTGTTAAAACACAGCCTCAATTTATCTCACTCATATAATCTTACTATGTGTGCAGGCATAGTGTCACTGTATTTGGCAGATGTAGGCTATGTATGATTACTGTTTAAACAGACTCAGTATATGTGACTGATATATCTGTGCATAAGGTGCTGTTAGAAACATCCACAATGTATGTGATTCATATAATCTGTATGCAGATTGGTAGTATTAGATAACCCTAATTTATACACGGCATTGGTAGATTTAATATATACAAATGATCTAAAGTCTGTTTTGCGCTGAAATGTAGCACTGCCCAATTCTAGCAAATACAAATGCACTGTTGTACTGGGTAAGTAATTATTAGCCTACTGTGGATTTTCTATTTCAGTTTTTTAAATGAAGTAGCTAAGGAAACATACTGCTTTTGGCTTTGTATTAGATTCCTTCTCCCACATGTGTTTCAGGATAAGCAATTAACACATTTTACCACTTCAGATAGATTGCAGGTGTTACTGAACCTGTCTGAGTGCCTCTCCCAGGAGAGAGGGAGACCTGTTTTTCCAAAATGAAGCATGAGAATGTTTAACCCCTTAAGGACGGAGCCAAATGTACACATTGTGAACAAAACAAAATGTAAACAAAACCTGGCATTTGCGCTACATGTCTGTCCAACCGTAATTCACCTCTTTTGTATTAAATGCACCCACCCTTATTATATATCATTTTATTCAGGGGAAACAGGGCTTTCATTTAATATCAAATATTTAGCTATGAAACATAATTTAATATGAAAAAAATGGGAGAAAATAAGATTTTTTAGATTTTTTTGGTTCTACATGATATTTTAACTGTCAATGTCATAATACTGTTTGCTTTTACTGCAATAAAATACACATGTTTGTATTCAGCGATGTCTCACGTGTAAAACAGTACCCCCTATGTACAGGTTTTATGGCATTTTGGGAAGTTACAGAGTCAAATATAGCACGTTACATTTGAAATTGAAATTAGCCAGATTGGTTACGTTGTCTTTGGGACTTTATAGTAGCCCAGGAAAGAAATTTACACCCATAATGGCATACCATTTGCAATAGTAGACAACCCAAGGTATTGCAAATGGGGTATGTCCAGTCTTTTTTAGTAGCCATTTGGTCACAAACACTGGCCAAAGTTAGCGTTAGTATTTGTTTATGTGTGAAAAATGCAAAAAACGCCAATTTTGGCCAGTGTTTGTGACTAAGTGGCTACTAAAAAAGACTGGACATACCCCGTTTGCAATACCTTGGGTTGTCTACTATTGCAAATGGTATGCCATCATAGGGGTAATTTTCATTCTTGGGCTACCATAGGGTCTCAAAGGCAACGTAACCAATCTGGCGAATTTTAATGTGAAAAAAATGAAACACAAGCCTTATATTTGACGCTGTAACTTTTGAAAACACCATAAAACCTGTACATGAGGGGTACTGTTGTACTCGGGAGACTTCGCTGAACACAAATATTTGTGTTTCAAAACAGTAAAAAGTATCGCAGCAATAATATCGTCCGTGTAAGTGCTGTTTGTGCGTGAAAAATGCAAAAAAAGTCACTTTTACTGGCGATATCATCGTTGTAATACATTTTACTGTTTTGAAACACTAATATTTGTGTTCAGCGAAGTCTCCCGAGTAGAACAGTACCCCCCATGTACAGGTTTTATGGTGTCTTGGAAAGTTATAGGGTTAAATATAGTGCTAGCAAATTAAATTCCCTTTACTTTCGGCATGGGTTGTCAGGCAGGTCCCGCTAATTGTAATTAATTAAGATACCTAATTATGGAAAAATATTACATAAATATATATGTAGAATTAATATATGTATATATATATATATATATATATGTATGTGAATCTATATGTGTATATCTATATAATTTTTAAAAAAATATTTTTATTTATATATAGGTATATATATAGTGATATATACGTATATATTTATGTATGTAGATATATATATTATTTCATTCTACGTGTATTTTGATATAGATATATATATATTATCAAAATACAGTTAGAACGAAATAACACACATCTATATATTTTTTATTAATTTGTTTTAATTATTTTTTTTATTTAATTTTTTTACGTATTTACATATTTTATTTTTTTATATTATATATAAATATATATATATAACAATAATTATATATATATTTAATCAGTATCAGTCTACGTGTAATTTGATATTAATATATATATATATATAATTATATATATATTAATAGTAAAATTTACCTAGACAGTGTATGTATGTGTATATATATACTTAGATCATATATATATATATATATAAAATATATATATATATATGATCTAAGTATATATTTTTTTTTTACACTAATAAATTTAATTTTAATTTTATTTTCAGCCAGCAGGGGGACCACCTGTCATTAGAGGCAGCCCCCCTGCTGGCAATGCAGGAGGCAGCCTACCCGGCCATGTAGTTGTGGGGTCCTCGCAAGGACCCCACTCTCACATGGCCGGGGGGCACCGGAGGAGAAGGATCTACCACGGGGGGGCTCCCTGGGAGTCGCCACCATGCGATCGACGGCGTGGGACCACCAGCAACCGGGTAAGTTAACAAAAACCGGAGGGCGTATAATTACGCCCGGCGGCGTTTAGAGCCGCTTAAAATAGGGCGTAATTGTACGTCCTCCGGTCGAAAGGGGTTAACATAATCCTTTTTGGTTTTTTTGTATGCACACCTATGTATTTATACATGAGACCCATCTACAAAAAGAATTCTATTGCCAGACATCCTCTCCCCTCTGTTCAAGATAGGGAATGTTTTTTTTCAATTGGTGGCAGTGTTTTACCTTCAGATATACGCTGAAGCCATTACCTGATTGAAAAGCTGTTAATATTGTTTTTTCTTTCACCTGGTCATAACCTTTTATTCTTTAAATCTGAATTAATTTCCTTAAAGCATAACATTTATATTCAGTATTCTCTTTTATCCCTTGGATACCTGAAAGTTTGGCAATACCTTTAGTATATGTCAGGGGTGGCATGCTTTTGCTTCGTAAGGAGTTAATGATCAGAAACTTCTGACAGATTCCCCTGTTGTGAGGGGGAACATTATAATTTCCTTTCTGCAATAAAGGTATTCTTTTAGGCTCATATGCTCCAGGTAACTTTTGATGCTGTGTATTGCAAGTATTTTAAGGTCTTTCCAGTCCCCAGACCATTCTACCAGGTTTACTATTTCACGTAAAATTCACCTGCTGCCTGAACAATAGAGGAAATCCCTAAACAGGTAGTTCCATTACGGACCTCTCTTCTGATATTCATGGGGATTCTTCTAGGTGTCCTTATATCTGGAATTTGCAACCAATGTGTGGCTTTAAATGGTTGATTCATCCTGCATAATATATATGTAATGCAGCTTGTTGATGACAAACATTTGACTGATATGTTTTACAGGGCCTCTGTACCTAGATCTGTATAAGTTATGGTCACTCCTAACGTTGCATTGATTTTAATACTTGTGGATTATATGTTTGGATTGGTGTTGATATCTTGCAGATATAACAAGCTGCTTATTATCACCATAGGCTCTGCCATAAGTACTTCTTCACTATCTGAAGATAAGGTAAGAGTAAGTATGCGGTTGTTCTCATAAGGATAACGGAATATCTTCTACTATCCTGGTAATTATGTATCTGTTGCCACAATGTATAATGTGCCTCTGGTTATCACCTTCCCATCAGTATCTTGCCTATTTTATATCTCTTACTTATGTTGCACAACAGTCTCTAATAAATTTGATTATACTGTTTGGCATAATCTGTACTATTTACAATATGTTTATGTTTGAATGTAGGTACTGATGTGGTTGGCCTCCTTATAATTTAGTAGTTGCCACAAATTCTATGGTTCATACCGATATTTCATTTTTTTTCAACTAATCTGTATATGATTCTTCTTGCCTTTGCCTAGTAATGTTATTAGTTTATTCCTCTCCTGTGACTGATCATTGCTGTATCAATTCATCCACTGCGTGAGGTATTGTTGTAAATCTGAATTTTGCAACATAGGGTCAATGTTGCAGTGTTTTAATAACACTCTTATTTCTCTACTAGGCTCTGCCTCATTCTGACAGGCAGATATTGATTTGTTCCTGTATCTTCAGGTAAGTAGTTCATAAGGCAAGAGGAAGCTGTGTGAATCATATTTAATAAATACATCCATTAAGTAGTAGGATTCTCAGTGTAATTCTCCCCGTGTTTAATAGCATGGTGTGTCCGTTCTCATCCAACATTATCTGCTTGTTCCAGTATGATCTCTGGAAGTTATGCCTTTGTCAAGGTTCTGATTTGTTGATATCAATTTTTTTATTTTTGTATCAGAATGACATTTTCCTTCTCTAGCTTATGCTATCATGGCCTTAATTCCTATCTGACTCTCTATATTTATTCAGGATATTTCAGATATTGAATGCCAGGAGGTTGCTGACCTTGCAGCCTCTAGGGAAAATGATCTTGTCTGAGCAGATTTTATGACAATTTCCTCTTGATTCTTGCTTGGCTTTGTAAAGTCTTCTAAGATTTATACAGCTCAATAATGGTTTTATAGCTATTAGCTGTTTTTGAACTCTGTCCCTCCCTCTATATATACTGCTTCGGTGTTCCCTATGAGTAAATGCTGCCATGAATAATGGTCAGGAAAATGGAAAATTGTTTCATACTTACCGTAATTTTCTTTTCCTAATAATTATTCATGGCAGCATTACGTTCCCACCCATTTACTATAGGAGTTGTGAAGCTAGTTACAAAGACTGCATGATGGGAAGGGGGAGGATCGATTTATATCAGTTTCAAAGTTCTATTTCCTGTCCTTTCTGCTGTAAGGGGAGGCGCTAAACCATGAGTAAATGCTGCCATGAATAATTATCAGGAAAAGAAAATTACGGTAAGTATGAAACCATTTTCCATTCTCTCTCTTTCTCTCTGTCTAGAAGGCTATAGACGGAGTGGGAGATGAAAAATTCTAAATTAAACAGAATAAGCAATAAAGAAAGTTTAAACATTCGATCTCTCTTTACAGGAAGTATTTAGGAAGGCTGTGCAAGTCACATGCAGGGAGGTGTGACTAGACCTGTATAAACAAAGGGTTTTAACTCCTAAATGGCAGAGAATTGAGCAAGGGGCATGATCTATACACCAAAACTACTTTATTAAGCTAAAGCTATTTTGCTGATTATAGTGTCCATTTAAACACTGGGAATATTGCTCTAAATAGATCTAATGTTTGGTTCCTCTAAAAGAGAATTATAAAATGTAGCTGTGTTTCAGTAGGGAGTTTGTTTCATACATTGTATTTATCGGCACAAAAAAGAAAAAGCATGGCAGACCTGTTCTTTAGATGGGACCTTCACCTCTGTCACTTTTGTACTCAATATGTTAAATGAGATAAGTACAAATGCTAAATCAATATTCATTTGTCTAGTTAGATACAGAAAACTTCTCAAGATATTTAATACTCCTTAGGGTAAGAAAAAAAGATTGCAGTTCCATCTAATATGCAGATGGTATTTATCATCTTAAACCAATTACTTTAGAACAAGCAGCACAGTCAGACCTCACATGGTAATAGGAGATAACCGCTAATGGTAATTTACATCACCAGATTATTAGGACGCATCTTTCCAACATAACTGAGTTAAACTTGAAAATGGTTTATTATCCTATTAGCCACCTGCCACCGGAAACGTATGGAAACCTATGTGATATTTAAATCTCAAACTGAAAATCCAGCTGAAAGTAACCTTCTCTAGGCCCTCTGATTGTGCTGACAGAATCAGAAGAAAGCAGCTTGCCAACCTGCACTATGGACACCCGAATTATTATTTCATATGCAATCAATATCCATAACACAGGCTAGCAGGCTCAACATGCTGTCATCACAATCAAAGGGTTACCAAGTGGAGAGTGATGAGGTTGTAATTTCGCTCTGCAATTGGTAACATAAATAGTGAAATCTTAGTCATAGTTCATGTATGGGGACATGTCTAATCACCGATTGGTTTTCTTTCATCTCTATAGCAGCGCATCAGCTAGTGATCATGATCTTTTCACAATGATCCCTGTTAATCCAAATAACTCTTGATAATTCTACTTCTTTAGCATCAAATACAGTGAATGGACATTTTATTAGGGTTTTATTTGCTCTACCCATCACGAGATCTCTAATTTTCCTCTTAGTTTTCTCTTTCTAAAACATTTTCTTGTTCCTTAGGAAAGATTTTCTCTAAATGATATAATTTCAAATACAAATCTGCCAGGGTTGATAATTTACTATTTCATTATGAGCCTCTAATTTAATTATACATCCACTAATTACGCATTTATATGCAGCCCAAATATTCTCCAGGCTGACCTCTTCATTTAAATCCTCCTTAAAATATAAATTAGAGTTCAAAATTAATTCATTTCTTATAGTTCAATATAGAATCTCTGAGTTTCCAGTTACCTCTTTTTAGGATATAATCTGTTTCGATAAGCATAGTTACTGGGTTATGATCTGACATAGTTATCTTATCTATTTTTATTCCTTTGCATTTTTTAACAGTTTCGCTATAAGACATAATCTATTCTAGAGTAGGATTGATGTCTGTGTGAGTAGTGAGTAAATTCCTTCCCACTGGGATTTAGTGTTCTTAAGATGTCATAAAGCTTACATTTCCCAATAGATTCTTGCATAGAGCGAGCTAAGCCTCTTGTTTTCGGATCTGTTATTTTGTCCTTTACAGAGGCTTTATCTTTCTCTACATCAGCAACACAATTAAAATCGCCTAAAAGTATAAACATACCCTTAATCCTATCCATATATCTGCTCATTATGCTACAACATCTGGTACTTCTTGTTACTTTCCACTTCTGAGGATTAAAGCTGCTATCAATAACCTCCAATAATTTCTGGCAGAGGATCCTTAATATCACACTCAAGTTCATATAACTGAGCGAGTACTATACTGGCTCCAGAAAATGTGAGTGTGATACCTTCTATTATTGTTTTTACTTCACTACATACCCATTTTTACCTGCTGTATTGTCCTATGAGATTGTGTTTTATCTTTGTAGTGTCCATCCATTAATCTCATAAGGGGTATATTTAAATGTTTATATGACATACATCACAATTTGTGGTACACGGTCACTGTTTGAGTGCGTTGTTCACTTTCTTATCTTTGTGTGTTTACGTTTTGTTGTGAAACTTTTGGGATTGATTTCACGGTGTTAACAAGCAGTACTTGCATATATTGCATGTCATCACTTGCACTTTATACTTGGCACCAATAATTATTACACTCTTTGTTTATTTCAACATCAGATTGTTGACCGTAAGCAAAAATAGACAAAATCTAATTTTCCGTATTCAGTATAGATGTCAATATACGCAAATTGTTGACATAATTTGCAATCATCTTCACATGTTTGGATTAGATAAATTTTATAGAAAGTTGTGTGAAGTCAAATTCCTGAGCAGTGCACGTAAAGCATGATCCTATTTGTCCCCGAGTCTTTTTGTATCACATGATAGTCAGCAAGAAAGAACTTGGCTTACCCACAAAGGATTGTATAAATGTGAACGTAGCAATTCAGATCTACAATTACAGGGAAAGAGTATGAAATGAAGGCATTTGTCAATTGCTCTTAAGATGGGGTGATTTATTTATTAACTTGTACCAGTTGTTTAAAACAATATGTGGGTTAAAGAAAAGTTAATTAAAATCAAAAATAGTGGAACTCCTTTATAGTATCAAAAAAGTGTCAAGTCCTGGGGAAAATAGTGTTGGCACTCACTCAAAATCCACCCTCTGCCCCACCCCCCAAAATAAACATGTTAAAGACATGAAAGAGGAATTATTATTTTACTATTTATATAGTGCTAGCAAATTCTGTAGCGCTGTACAACGGGTGGACTAACAGACATAAAATTATAACCAGACAAGTGGATGCACAGGAACAGAGGGATTGAGTGGCCTTCTTAATGAGCTTACATGCTGGAGGGAGTGGGGCATGGTGACACAAAGGGTATAAGTAGGGGTAATGAAGTAGGTTGCTAGAAAAGTATTCACTGAGGGCTTAGTAGGTTATTTTTGACAGATGCAGGAGGGGGGGGGAAATAAAAACCTGCTAACAGTTTAACTCCTTCAGATCCGCGGATGTACTAGGTACGTCTGACATAAACGGTCCTTAAGGATCGTGGACGTACCTTGCATGTCCTCATCAAATAGATTACTTACCCGATCGCCGCCATTCCCCCGTTGGCAATCGGTGTTGCTCCCGGTCTGGGGGGATTGCCTGACAGCCCAGACTGTCAGGCAGTCTCCCTGCATCTGTAAAATAAAAAAATATATATATATATTTTTAGTAAATTAAAAAAATATATATGTGTGTGTATGTGTGTTTGTGTATGTATGTATGTATGTATGTGTGTGTATATATATATATATATATATATATATATATATATATATATACACACATACATACATATATTATATCATAATGTATACATTACCTCATACTAAGTGTATTTTTATATTAATATTGTTATGGGCAAATACAAATATTACAAGTTTTAGAATGAAATGTTGTATTTTCTAAACTGTGTACTTTGTCTTTAAGATATATTGCAAACTGACAAGGTGTCAGAAATGTTTTTCATACATGTTTCTTTAAGCAATAACCTCTCACCTACTTTCGGTGCATAATATATTTACGCCAATTTGTCTTAGCTTAATACAAAACAAGTAATGCAATAACATCTAGGAAGCCATCTTGTCCCAAGTCAGGAAATTTCCCATGACGTGTGCACCCTTACGTTTTAGTAAGGGTGCACAGGCAGTTTTAACGATTTGAACTAGTTAATTCCGAAGCAATGGGCCATTGGTCATTTCAGTTATTCGGGATTAGTTCACATTTCTGTTTGGAGTTTAGTTTTTCTGCAGAATTCCCAATTGTCCTATTTCAATTTCATCAAGTCTAGTAGTAATAGAGAACAATAATAGGGGCAGAAAACACGACAACACACTCAGCCTACGCCTCACACACAAAACATGGATCCTCCCGCCACACTAATCCAGCACTCAACAACCACATACACAGCGCCCAGTCACCACGCACACAACTCTCAGTCACCCTCACACACAATACTCAGCATTCTCAGAAACAAAACACTTTGGTATACTTGTAACATTTCATCTTATTGCAGACGTTTTGCAGACATAGCTAACCTCTGCTGCATCAATGTGTGGCACATTGCATCTGTCATGATGATGTGCAAAATAGAACATGACAGGAATAGAGACACAAGAAAAAAAGGGGGTCAAGGGCTGCGCTTGAGTAGGGAGACAAAGAAGTGAATAAGTGAATAAAATCGTTTTTTATTAAAATAAACAGTGATAATAAATTCAAGTAAAGTTCATCCGGATTTGTAAAAAATATAAATGAAAACAGTCTCACTGGTATGCAGTACCACGATAATAATCCTCAAGTATGGCTCCGTCCGTATAGTAGGTAGTCCATATATGTGAAGATAAAAGAAAAAAGAAAAAGCTGCCAATGGTGAAATATTGTATATCCTGATGTTGTATATATTCAAAGGAAATATATTTCACTCACATTTTGTGGAGCTTTTGCCAGCTCTGGGAGAAGAGACACTAAGTGGTTTGATCCCCACTAACGGATATGCTTGGATGGTCCTTTAATCCGGCTCGGAGTTCATACAGGAGGCTCTTGCAGGGTCTAGCAAGCTATTAACATAGCAGGGGAAAATCTTAATCCTAAGAATAGAGACAAGCTGGGGAGAGAAGGCAGGATCCCAGATAAGTCACCTTCCTGCATCCAAGTGGTACAGAAACAGGAGGGTGGCTAAAACTATGCATTAATTTTTTTTGATTGAAAGACTTTGATTGAAAAAGACCAGGAGAGGGGCGAAACGCGTCTCGATCATCCCAGCTGAGAGGACAGTGATTTTATTATTTTGTAATTTAATTGTGTTATTCCTTTTTTTTGACAATTTTTATTGGTATTTTTGTCGTAAACCCCGACATTTGTTGGGGCGGGAGGGGGGGGTACAGAAGAGAAAGGGGGAGAGGGGGGTGGGGGGGCAGCAGCAAAGTTTTGTATTTGTCACATAGCATAGTCATACAGTACAGAACTGTTAGCCATGACAGGATGGATATGGATATACAATATGCGTTTGTTCACTCTGAGGTCCGGGGTCGGCTCGACCCATATTTTAATCACAGCTCTACAGTTTCCTTCCATTGGGATTAATCCAGGTGACCCGATCTCCATGCGTCCCAGATCTCCCACGCCTTTGCGGAGCTATGGGATGGGAGCCACAATTTGGTGTATGCTCCTTTATATGCTCTTTGTTCTATCAGAGCGGCCAGTAATCTGGCGAAGGGCGGACATACTTCAGATTTCCATGTTCTTGCAATCTCCCTGTGTTCTGAGAGGAGAACGTGATATATAAGTTTCCTCTCGGCTCTAGGGGTTCCGCTCGGGAGAAGTAGCGTTATATATACGTGGGGCGTAAATTGCATAGTGATGCCAGTCAAGTCTTGCAGGAGCGTATGGACTTCCGTCCAGAACGGTTTAAGAGCTGGGCAATGCCACCAAATATGGAGGACATCTCCTCTTAATATTCCACATCTCCAACAATTGGGGGAGCTATTTGGGTAGAATTTATGAATATGAGTAGGTACCATGTACCATCTATAAACACTCTTGCGTTGTTGCTCCACTAGAGAAGTGGATGTGAGTAGCTGGTTAATGTCTTGGAATAAGGTATTCCATTGTGTGGGGGAGATAGGCTCTCCCAGATCTATATTCCATTGTTGTGCTACATTGGTAGCAGGGAATGGCATACAGTTGGCGATGAGTCGGTTTACATGCGAGTGGCAATGACCCATTTATACATACTTGTTCCCACAACGTGGGTTGTCCCTTATCGGGTTGAAATTCCCTGTCAGTACTAGCTGACCTGTGGAGGAATGATCTCAGTTGTATGTATGAGAATTGTGAGGTTAGAGGAAGTTTATGTGTGTCTCTCAGTGTGGAGAATTCCTTTAATGCCCCATGTTGGAAAATATGATAGAGGTGTGTTAGTTTGTTATCTAGCCAAGGGTTGGCATGGAAGGTAGGTATACAATACGGGAGGGCCACCACTGGTGTAGCTGGTGAAAGTTTAGTTTGGGAGCAAAGCGTTGCTCTACGTTTATCCCATATTTGTAGCTTGAGGGCGAGGAGGTCGGATGGATGTGGTAAGGTCGGGCGGTATACCTTCGGTATCCACATTATGTTAGGTAGTGTGAAGGGCTTCAGCAGGTTTCTCTCTATCTCCACCCACTGAGGAGGCTTTTTATCTATATGATGATAGACATCTTCACTGCCACTATTCTTTCAGTCCACGTTAGAAAGAGAGGTGACCATCTTTTAAGTTGTAGGGCACATTCTCTCCACGTTCTAACATGGTTGCCCGTGTAGAGCTCTGTGTGTTTCTTAGAAAACAGTAGCCCAAGGTATGTAATGTCATGTTTCCTCCAATCAAAGGGGTACGACCCTCTGAGGCCTATCATTTCGCTTTCAGGTACACCTATGCTAAGTGCTTGGGTTTTGGAGGTATTAAAAGAATAGTAGGATTGTGCTCCATAGTCGTGAATGAGGGATATGACATGAGGCAGAGAATCCGTTGGTTGGGTCATATAGAGGAGGATGTCATCTGCGAAGGCACTTATCTTAACTTCTCTAGATCCGACCTGTATTCCAGTAATATTGGGGTGGGATCTAATTGCGACCAGAAGTGGCTCCAGGGCTAAGACATATAACAGTGGAGACAGTGGACATCCCTGTCTGGTCCCGTTAGATAATTCGAAAGGGTCTGATAGGAACCCGGCTTGCAGAACTCTAGCTTTAGGAGCCGAGTATAGTGCAAAAATTTTGGTGATGGTCTGGTGGGGAAAACCGTATTTCTCTAGAACTTGTCTCAAGAAGGCCCAGCCAAGGTGGTCAAATGCCTTTTCCGCATCCAAGGCTAGAAGCAGACCCCCTCGGCTAGGCCTCCGGAGCTGCTCCAGGGTGTGCATCAGTTTGTATGTATTGTCCGAGCCCTGTCTCCCTCTGACGAACCCTGTTTGATCATCACAAATCAGCTCTGGCAGAAGTCCGCTCAGCCTGTTTGCTATGATTTTAGCGTAGAGTTTGGCATCTGTATTGAGGAGGGAGATCGGGCGAAAGTTTTTATAGTCATCTGCCGGTTTGCCAGGTTTTGGGATGGTGATGATTGTGGCCATAAGCATCTCCGGAGGGAGGGAGCCAGTTGCGGAGGCCTGGGGTGCCAGTGTGTCTGCAAATTTCTTATAGTAGAATCCAGGGGATTTAGCCAGAGGCAGAGATTTGATAGCTGCACTAACTTCGGCCAAGGTTATGGGTTGTTGGAGTGTTATAGCTTGTTCGAGTGTGACTTGTGGCAAGTGTATCTGACTGAGATATTTGGAAATGCTATCTTCCGTTGGGTTATATATACCTGTCGTGAGGTGCAGGTTATATAGTTTGGCATAGAATCTTGCAAAGGTTTGCGATATGTCGTTGGGATTTAGTATTTTCTGACCCCTATCATTTATAAGGTGTGCTATCTTTTGTGTGTTGCATTTGTTACGTAATCTCTCTGCTAACAATTTAGTGGCTTTACCGCTTTGATGGTAGGCGGTAGCTTTTAATTTATGGAGCAGCCTCCTAGTTTTGTCTGCCGTCAAGTCTCTTAGCTTATCATATTGCAGCGTGAGTTGCATCCCTGTTTCTACTGTGGGCTGGGTCTTATTTAAAGCAGAAAGTTGCACTATTTTTGTGTGGCATTCCAACATTGCCGAGTCTTGGATTCTTTTAATGTGTGAAGCTTGTTTAATAAATAGGCCCCTAAGCACCGCCTTATGTGCGGACCAGACCGTGGATGCCGTGGTCTCTTGAACAGTGTTTAATTTAAAGTAGGTTATAAGCTCATCTTTAATGGTAGCGGTAAATTTCTCATCGTTCAATAGGGAGTCGTTCAACCTCCAAGTGCCTTTCCCTGTGAACTGGAATTCATCTTTCAGTACTAGAGTGACCGGGCTGTGGTCTGACCACGTAATCTCCCCAATCCTACAATCCTACAATCGGCTACAAGGGGCAAGGTAACTCTATCAATAAAAAAACCCATCTATCCGAGAGTACGAGTTGTGTACTCTCGAGTAAAAAGTATAATCTCTTGTTTCAGGGCTAAGGGTTCTCCATACATCATAGAGGTCATGTAGTGAAAGTGTTTTGTTGATGTTTTTGTGGGTCTTGTCATGCGACAATCTAGTATTAGTGCCCCTCTGAGTTGATCTATCCAGGGGTGATTGGGTGAAGTTAAAGTCGCCACATAGCAATAAATTGCCTAGGCGATATTGGTCAATTTTCGTTAGTAGGGACTTTAGGTATTGATTGGAGTTCTCATTTGGGAAGTATGCCGTGACCAGTGTGTATTGGGTCTATAAAATGCCTCTGGCTAGTGAATGTGATGCCTTTGTGTATTAGGATAGATACACCCTTTGTTTTGTTTACTGAGAGTGCATGGTATTGTGTTGGGAAGTGTTATATTAAAGATCTTCGGTGTATAGCCTTTCTTAAAGTGGGTCTCTTAAATACATGCAATGTCAATCTTGGATTTTATCAATTCCTTGTACAATAAACACCTTTTCCCAGGGGTATTCAACCCCTTCACATTATACGTTACTACTCTTATGATAGCGTGGAGGTGAACCGATGTTAGCGTAACAACAGCATTATTGCCTATGTTGTAGCCATAACCATCTAGCAAGTATATCCCAAACCTATCTACACGGTCACTTCTGTTAAGTCGTACTGTACTGCTTTTGCGGGATATTGCGTCCTGTGTTATACTACTGTCTGCTAAGGTAAACCTGGATAGGTCGGGGAAAGAGGGAACTAGGGAGAGAATAAACTGGGGGTGGGGTAGTGGGTGTAAACCCTGATTAAGCTCTACACAAGAGAGCTGGAGCTCGCCAAGCTGATCTTGGCTGCAATGTAGGGGGTACATTAAATGAGCCTGGTGGTTGGAGTGGCTCACATGTGGCTCTTAGAGCTTTGAGTGACTTAATGAGATAGGATGCTGAGGCTTCCCCGTGCCGCAGGCATCTTTTTCTAACTTGTAACACACAAAAAAAGTAAGAACATAACCTATTGTAACATTTGGTAATCAACAGTGCATAGATCCTAGTGACTGCGCTGTGGGCAGCAGTAGGTGTTAGGTATACTTAACACTCTCCCCTTGGGAGAAGAGGCAGGCCTCGCAGACTGTCCTTGTTCAGGCCGGGGTCCACTCTGGGGACATCCGAGGTATCTTTGCCTGGTTATGGTCGTTTGCTGTGGCAACCGGGAGTCCCCACAGCTTAAATTTTTCTTTGCCAGCCGGCAGCGAATTTATGGCGTGTAGCGAGTCTTGATACTGGATGAGCAATTTTGCGGGGTATCCCCAACGGTATATAATTCCTTTTGCTCGTAGCGTTGTCGTGAGGGGAGTCAGGCTTTTTCGGAATTGTAGGGTTGCCGCCGACAAGTCCGTGAAGATTTTTAAGTCCTTGTAAGGGTCTGGCATGCCTGGTGTGCGGGATGCTCGAACCAACCTCTCTTTAGCATGGTAAAAGTGGACACGGACTATCACGTCCCTCGCGGTGGAGTTAGGGAGGTGTTTCGTTCTTCTCAGCCTATGCGCTCGGTCGATGATGAGCTGGTCTGGGTGTGTCTCCGGTGTCAGCGCTTGGAAGAGGTCTAACAGGTAGGTGTGAAGTGCGGGGTTGAGCACTGACTCCGGGATACCGCGTATTCGCAAGTTATTGCGTCTCGACCTGTCCTCCATGTCAGCCATTTTGACCGCATGGTCGTGTAGGACGTTGTCTAATTCATGCAGCTTGTCCGCGAGACCGTTGTGTGCTTTAGCGAAATCATCCATCCTCTTCTCTATCTGGGAAGTACGCTGGCCCACCTCTATAATCTCTTTCCTGAGATCTGCGGTGAGGGTTTGTATCTGCATCGCCATGTTCCTCTGAATGGTGTCAGTGAGTTCCGACAGCATTCGTTTCAGTTGCTGGGTTGTAGGCGGGCTGTCCTCCGGTCCTGTATCTGAGGACATTGGGGATAGAGGTGGATCCTCCTCGGAGCGAGCGGCACCGCCATCTTCAATCGGGCTGCGGCCTTCTCGCGCGTGCGGTGTCGCCGACTTGGCCAGGAAGAAGGAGGCACGATCTGCCTTTGCAGCTTTAGTTTTTTGCCTTTGCGACATCCCTGCAGGCTCGAGAGTGGTAGCTTTATATTTAGTTATTGTTTGTTCTTTTTTCAGCCCGTTTATTTTGGCCCTGGATCACCCGGTAGCAGGAGCTTCGTTAGGATGCGTCCATGCAGCTCGGTGTCAGGCCACGCCCCGTGTTATTCCTTTTTAACTTTTAATAATTTGATCAGTTGCATTACTATTTTAGTCCAGATTCTGCTGCTTTCTACACTTACCTCCAAAAGAAGGTATACCCCCTGAGTGGGTAACAAGCCATCCACAGCAGAGCCAGGTATAACATATTGTCTCTGAACAAGGTGAACAGTATACCACCTGGTGTTTGTACTTGTATATTTGTCCAGATTTATTCTATACATACTGCACTAGATAGATATCTTTGTCTCTACATATTTCTTTGCGAGAATTGAAGGAAGAGGTGAAAAGAGGGAAGGTGTCTCCCGATGTACACCAAAGTGAATATGATTTGAGCCAGTCCCTTCTTGGCTCTCCACTTGTGAGTTGATCCCTATATATTTTTTATCACTAATATAATAGACTCGATATACTCCACCATTGGATTATTCTCTCTTCCCTCCCCCCCCCTCCCTTTTTTTCTGCATATTTTGATCTCCAGTTTGAATTGGATGATGCCTCTATAAGATTAGGGGTGAGTATTTTTCTGCGCTCCACTTTAGGGATGTTTTTAGGTGGTTTGTGTTTCACTAGCCTTCTCTCAACCCTTTAAGGACACAGCTTCAGAAGCTTGTCTTACGCTGAATGACACAAGCAATTTTTGTATTTTCTTGCTGTTTGCGTTCAACTTCAATTTGCATCTCTCTTGCTTATTGCACAGACACATATTATATACTGTTTTTTAAAGGACAGAAAGGGCTTTAATTTGATGTAACACACACACACACACATATATATATATATATATATTTTATATTTATATATATAAATGCTTATAAAAAAATACAGAAAAATGCAAATAAAAATAATTTTTGTGATTTTTTTATTTTTTTTTACAGTTTTTGCAATAATAATGTATGCATAATTAATGCAGGTCAAAGAAAGTTATTAAAAATAAATTAATTTAGTTGTTCTGATTTACAGAATATATAACGTGTCTGGGATTTTAAGTTTTTTTTTTTTGGTAGTTACAGGTCACAAAGCACGAGGAATAAAATAAACTTTTAATGTTTTTTACCAGGCTATATAATCCATGCTTTAGCCAGAGGCAGAGATTTGATAGCTGCACTAACTTCGGCCAAGGTTATGGGTTGTTGGAGTGTTATAGCTTGTTCGAGTGTGACTTGTGGCAAGTGTATCTGACTGAGATATTTGGAAATGCTATCTTCCGTTGGGTTATATATACCTGTCGTGAGGTGCAGGTTATATAGTTTGGCATAGAATCTTGCAAAGGTTTGCGATATGTCGTTGGGATTTAGTATTTTCTGACCCCTATCATTTATAAGGTGTGCTATCTTTTGTGTGTTGCATTTGTTACGTAATCTCTCTGCTAACAATTTAGTGGCTTTACCGCTTTGATGGTAGGCGGTAGCTTTTAATTTATGGAGCAGCCTCCTAGTTTTGTCTGCCGTCAAGTCTCTTAGCTTATCATATTGCAGCGTGAGTTGCATCCCTGTTTCTACTGTGGGCTGGGTCTTATTTAAAGCAGAAAGTTGCACTATTTTTGTGTGGCATTCCAACATTGCCGAGTCTTGGATTCTTTTAATGTGTGAAGCTTGTTTAATAAATAGGCCCCTAAGCACCGCCTTATGTGCGGACCAGACCGTGGATGCCGTGGACTCTTGAACAGTGTTTAATTTAAAGTAGGTTATAAGCTCATCTTTAATGGTAGCGGTAAATTTCTCATCGTTCAATAGGGAGTCGTTCAACCTCCAAGTGCCTTTCCCTGTGAACTGGAATTCATCTTTCAGTACTAGAGTGACCGGGCTGTGGTCTGACCACGTAATCTCCCCAATCCTACAATCCTACAATCGGCTACAAGGGGCAAGGTAACTCTATCAACAAAAAAACCCATCTATCCGAGAGTACGAGTTGTGTACTCTCGAGTAAAAAGTATAATCTCTTGTTTCAGGGCTAAGGGTTCTCCATACATCATAGAGGTCATGTAGTGAAAGTGTTTTGTTGATGTTTTTGTGGGTCTTGTCATGCGACAATCTAGTATTAGTGCCCCTCTGAGTTGATCTATCCAGGGGTGATTGGGTGAAGTTAAAGTCGCCACATAGCAATAAATTGCCTAGGCGATATTGGTCAATTTTCGTTAGTAGGGACTTTAGGTATTGATTGGAGTTCTCATTTGGGAAGTATGCCGTGACCAGTGTGTATTGGGTCTATAAAATGCCTCTGGCTATATATAATGCTTATTATAAAAAAATACAGAAAAATGCAAAAAAAAAATAATTTTTGTGATTTTTTATTTTTTTTTACAGTTTTTGCAATAATAATGTATGCATAATTAATGCAGGTCAAAGAAAGTTATTAAAAATAAATTAATTTAGTTGTTCTGATTTACAGAATATATAACGTGTCTGGGATTTTAAGTTTTTTTTTTTTGGTAGTTACAGGTCACAAAGCACGAGGAATAAAATAAACTTTTAATGTTTTTTACCAGGCTATATAATCCAAATACCCCATAAAGCCATACGATTTCTTAAAGAAGACATCCCAGGGTATTTCAAAAGACATATTTTGAACCTTAGCGTGTAATCATTTTTCCGCCAGCTTGTACCAAGTGTAGTGGTAATAAGCATATTTTTGCCTTTTTGACATGCGAAGTGAGTTTGCACAGTATATTTTGCAAACCTTATGTGTGCTACGACTGTATAATACTTCATATGTTGCTCAGCTATGTCGTCTGAGTACAGCAATACTCCTGTATGTACCTTTTGCCAGGTATATGTGGATGTTGAAGGGGCACATTTGAGACGCAGCCATTCAGTTTTTTTCTAACTTTGAAGTTTTATGCTGTGTCCATCTTCCATTTTGGAGTAGTTTAGATGGTTGGTTATTGAAACTTCCCCACAAACACATACTGTTTATTAAAGAATACACCCTGGGGTAATTCAAAAGGCGTATTTTGAACCTTAGCGTGGGATAATTTTTTCTCTAGTTTGTTCCAAGTGTAGTGGTTTTAAGTTTTTTTTTTTTTTTACTTTTTAAAACTTTTTAACCTTTTAAAAATAGTTTTTAAACTTTTTTTTTGCTTATTAATTTTTTTAACATTTGCATTTTTTTTTTTAACCATTAACCCCTAACTAGCAGTAAGCAGCACTAACGGTAAATTCCCAAATTTCCCATAACTCTCACCCACCCCAGCTAGCAAAATATATCATTTTAAAATATTTAAATTAATTACATAAATTGAACCCCTGAGGGTTAAAAAAAAAAAAAAAAGTTAACCATAAGGGGTTAAAAAAATATATATATCTGATCGGGGGCGGGGCCGGACCGCCATGCTGACCGGTCGTATGTAGGACAGGCTCCAGAAAAATCTGGCCTGTTAAGCCAAAATTCGCAGCCCTGGTACTCGACATGAGCCCACAAAAAACTCACACGGTGGTGGAAGAGGCGGTGGACCCCGAGATCAGGAGCTTTGGGTCCCCTGAGGGAAGCACGAAGCTTCGGGAGCTGCGGCCTTCTCGGGAAGACAGCGGGGTGGATGGCCGCCGCCCTGCCTCCCTCCCCAACTGCCACACACCGGCTTTTTGAGAGGCTTGCCGGTCCCGTTCCCCCCCCCCCGTGGGCCAGGGGGGTCATCCTGGCCCCCCTGCAGAAAGCTCAAGATGAGTGGAGAATAGGTGGCACGAGACCCCCAAGGCCTACCTTACAAGATGGCGGCAACGGCAAGCTATGCACCATCACGCCATCCACCGCGACGACAGACCGCAAAGCAAGTCCGGCGAGACATGCCGGGTACAGCATGGAAACATTGCATGCAGTCCTCGCAGCTACATCGCAGCTCAGACTCACAACAAGCGAGGAGGGCTGGTCCAGGCAGATTCAGAGGGGCTCCAGCTGCAACACCCACGGAACCCAGGCGCCCTGCCAGCCTAACGAAGAGTCCACCAACCCAGGAACCATGCTCTGCCCATGCATGGTGTCAGATGAAGGGAGAACGGGACTTTGTCTCTAGCATGGTGCCTGACTATCACCTCTGACTCCAACACCTGTCGAGTACTTGTCTTGGTACTAGAGACTTTCATTTCACGTCCAGATCAACTGCACTTACTATTACTACATCAGCAGGGGTGACAATGCCATGTAATTATCAACTGCCCTTTAACTAATCAGGCACTGGAGACGGGCAGGCTTGGGGGGCTAAGTAATGTTTTGTTCTTGCTTTATTTTCTATTGTTTTGCCTAATTATATACATTCTCTGGTCTACGTCTGCCACCTCACTCTTAACATATATGCTCAAAGCATGCCTAACCATTCACGAGTACCACTCATACATAAAATATGTCTGCAAATTTTGGCCTGCTCACAGAGTAATGTTAATAGAGAACGCAATGTTGAATGTTAGATGTAGTAGCACTGCATATAATATAAAAGTTTCAAAGCATGTTCCATACGCTTGTCTACCCAAAGCTTTGTTAAAAAATGTCACATGCTACTAAAAAGAACTACTAGATTGTCCCTTGATTTAAAAAAGTGTAAACTAGCAGTAGCTCGAACTATATAAGCATGTTTAACACTCAACTTGTTACATAATTTCACTCTTAAAAACATAAAAATGTGCTATGTTTTCGATGCCATACCAATGTTCTAATATGTTTACATATTTGTCTGCACAAAGAAAATAAAGATTTAAAAAAAAAAAATAATGTAATACTGTGATCTGTATTTTGATCACTGTATGTAGTGATCAACTGGCAGTGAAGGGGTTAATTTTTATTAGGACTTGGTAAAGGAGGATGGGATTTTTTTACTTTTGAAAAAAATGTTATTAAAACATTTTTTAAACTTTTAAAACTTTTTTAAAACTTTTTTAACGTTAACCCCTCGCTAGCCTAACACCAAATTCCCCAATTCCCCACTAACTTCCACTCACCCCAGCTAGCTAAATATATTATTTTAATATATTTAAATTAATTAATAAAATAAATTAAAAAAAAAAATCAGATCATAGTAAAATGTATACCCTGTGATCAATTGGCAGGGAAGGGGTTAATTTTTAATTAAAAGGGGTAAAGGGAGGTGGGATTTGAACTAAACTTTATTTTTTTTAACGGGGAAGCAGATCACTAATGATCCATCTCCCTGCACTTCACACAGAACCCGGAAGTGCAGAGAGGCGGAAGGTAAGTATATGCAGCACATGTGCTCGCTCTGTCAGAGCGAGCACTGCTGCAGGGGCAGCCCGATCGGGTGCTCCCGGTCTGCCTCTAATACAGAGGCAGACCGGAGCACCGTTAACCCTGCGATCTGGGGTTAATTTTTACACGTCGTTAAGGGTATCCACAGGATGACGGACCTCGTCCGTCACCCGTCACGAAGGGGTTAAACTCCCAATTCTGTATCAGTTGTACTAATTGGGGGATTAGAGAGACCCACTTATAAGTGTTGTAGCAGCTGCATGACTTGTATATCTTTTACTACTTTGTAAGCACCTACTTGTCACACAGATCACTTTGGTTATTTATTTATTTTGTTGCAATGTAGTTTTGCCATGAAATATATCACTGCAATTGTTTATTCTGCAATTCTGTTTTTAGTGAGGTATTTACATGCCGTGAATGTTTCCAATCCAATTTCCATTTAATCCTAAAATTACACCAATAGGTTTGCTCAGACGAGCATTGAGTAGATCTTTCAGCCTTCTGACCACTGCTGCTACATTGGTAAGGAGTGTGTCACCAGGAACAACTTTCCTGTTTTCCAGGAAGGCATTGATCATGTTTATGAGGAGGGTTTATAAGGGGATGAGCCATCCCAAACTGGCATTACTGTTACTCAAATTGTCTGTCATGTCCCTATATGGAGTAAGAACTGCCAATAACTGCCCTTTTATTGTCAAAACCTCATGCAACAGTAGTGAGTCAAGGCCAATGAGAGTGGTGAGAAAATAGACTATGGATTGCCCTCTGCTGTTACAAAATTCTTTCCACCATGTCTAAAGTGGAGTTCCACCATGTACTGGAATTCTGGATGGTGTGTGGCAAGCCCTCTTTTCTCTTGCTTCTGCCTCAAGAAATGGCTTGCCCTCACACTACGGTGGAAATGCCTGGCAATTCTCCTGCAATGCTCAAGTATGGTTTGTATCTTTGTGATGGCTTCCTGAATTTCAGGTTTCACCATAAGATATATGACGTGTGCAAAACAGCTCACAACTACAAAGGTGACGATTTTAGCAATTCCATCGGTGACCACAAACTCAAGATGAAGATTGCCTGCCTGCTCTCCAAATCATTTTGACACCATTCATCTGATTGCCTGCAATATGTGCTTTTTATTCATCACTTTAACATGAAGCAGGGAAGATCAATTACTTGATCTGCAAATAAAATCAACATTTAGTTACTGTTCCCTAACAACCTGATAACCAATTATCTTTTTTTTTTTTGTTACGTCTTGATTGGATAGGAGATCTGGCTCACATTAATGGGAAGACCTCTTGCCCATCATGACAAACTAAGCTGCTTTTTTGAATCCACTAAATCCACACAAAAAAAATACATCCTCTTCTCCATGACTCCACAATTTTTTTTGAATCTGAAAACGAGTATTGTAGGCTTGTGCTAATCGCTTCCCCCAAGATTCTGGTGTGTAGAATTCCCAATCTCCTTATGCGTTTTGTGTGCACCTTGGACTAGTATGTGATGGTAAACAGACACTTAAAATGGTGTGTAAGAATATTAACACACACCACTAGCATATCATCCTTTGCAAAAGTATTTATTAGTAAAAAAAATAAAAATAAAAAGACAGGATTGTAAAACAGCAGTTTTATTCTAAATAACTTAATATAACAACTTTTTTTTAACATTTTTTATTTAGGTTTGTAGGTAGAGTGATACAAAAAAAATCACAAATCAAGAAAGATAAAAAAACCAAAAACAAAGCCTTGACTATGTGACACCAGTGATATCCTCTGAAATTAGCAAATGTTAACAGGTCTGATACAACTAACCTACTGGGCGTGCATACTATACAAAAATTGACAGAACTATGTACAAAAGTAATGGTGCTGAAAAAAAAGTTACAATAAATATGTATATATGTACACAGCAATCTGTAATCTGTAACTAAATTGTCTCTTGCATGTGGCAAGAAAAATAACCAAAAAACACTCAAAGTACAAAACATACATACATTTCCATAACTATATTAAAGCGACCATGTTTGTTCACCAAATTGAAGATTTCGATATATAACAAAGTTAAGTGTGTGTCATGCACACTAGATAATAAATATGTAGCTGCCTGAAAATATGAGCTTCTATGAAGTCATGGGCTAAATGTATTCCTGACCCTATAGTGTTAAAACCACCATCTAGCCCCCTGGGCCCCTCATGCCTCCATAAATATAGCAGAATCTTACTGTATTAAAGGACCACTCTAGGCACCAAGACCACGTCAGCTTAATGAAGTGGTCTGGGTGCCAGGTCCAGCTAGGGTTAACCCATTTTTTAATAAACATAGCAGTTTCAGAGAAACTGCTATGTTTATTAATGGGTTAAGCCTTCCCCCAAAGCCTCTAGTGGCTGTCTCATTGACTGCCACTAGAGGCGCTTGCGTGCTTCTCACTGTGATTTTCACTGTGAGAGCACGCCAGCGTCCATAGGAAAGCATTATGAATGCTTTCCTATGTGACTGGCTGAATGCGCGCGCAGTTCTTGCCGCGCTTGCGCATTCAGCCGACGCGGCGGAACGGAGAAGGAGAGAAGGAGGAGAGCTCTCTGCCCAGCGCTGGAAAAAGGTAAGTTTAAACCCCTTTCCCCTTTCTAGAGCTGGGTGGGAGGGGGTCCCTGAGGGTGGGGGCACCCTCAGGGCACTATAGTGCCAGGAAAATGAGTATGTTTTCCTGGCACTATAGTGGTCCTTTAAAGCCTAAAGCTGTAACTCTTCATTATGTTTGCCTCAAAAAAAAACAAGTAGTCTGCTGACATCAGAAGTGGTAGCCTGATCCAATCACAGTGCTTCCCCATAGCATTGGCTGAGACTGACAAAGAGGCAGATCAGGGCCAGAGCCAGCATGATTCAAACACAGCCCTGGCCAATCAGCATCTCCTCATAGAGATGAGTTGAATCAATGAATCTCTATGAGGAGAGTTCAGTGTCTGCATGCAGAGGGAGGATATACTGAATGTTTGGATGCATTTTAGGCAGCCATGACCCAGAAAGGATCTCGAACAGCCATCTGAGGAGTGGCCAGTGAAGTTATCACTAGGCTGTAAAGTAAACACTGCATTTTCTCTAAAAAGACAGTGTTTACAGCAAAAAGGCTGTAGGTAATGATTCTACTCACCAGAACAAATACAATAAGCTGTAGTTGTTCTGGTGACTGTAGTGTCCCTTAATATCTGCTTGTTTATTGCAAAACTCTTACAAATTAAGAAAATTCACACAATAATTAATTGCAATCCCAGCATGAGAACTCATAGATGCATCTTTATAGTTTCACCAATTTCTCATATTAAATGTGCTATTTGTGTTGCTGTGAGATTTGTATGCAGTGGGTGGCCTCTAAAAAGCCTGCATGTGCCCAGCTTACAGATGTCCATACACTATACTGGTGTCTTTGTTTTCATAATACTTCAAGAAATGTTGACTATTAAATTTGGGAATGTCCTAATGCTGTCTGCAGAGATACAGTTAAAAGGAAGATGTAGCAGGTGGGATACTAGGCTGTAATTATCCAGAGAAGTTTGGCAATTTAACCACCACACAGACAGCCTATGCCTCCCACTGTGAGATGAGTCATCTTTTAGATGGCATGAAACCCACATTAGATAATTTAGGTAAATTACTTTCTGAGGTTTTTTTCACAGCAAAACTCCGTAAGTAAGCATTAATCTGCATTTGAGGTTATTTTCTATTTTGCAATGTAACATCAAAAACCTTAGGAGAGGAGTAATTCTCAGGTTTCTACTGCACTTTTTATTTAGGACTTGTCAACAATAAAGTTTCATTGGCCCACAATTAATATCAGTAGCCCTTATTGTCAACATGCTTGGGAAGTACACTTATAGAATGTTCTTCAACAGCTGCCCTCTATTGCTCAATGGCATCTGCAGAAGCAATATCTGTAAATCCATAGGTGTGCACATGGCAGTTACCGGCTGTGTTCATGCACACCCTAATACATCCGCTACACAAGCAACAGGCAGATCAGAAATTCTCCCTGACCCATGCCTATGCCCCTCACTGTTGCAAGGGAGCTTTCCTTGTGGGCCAGCCACTACCAGGGATTATTTTTTTAAATATAATCTTTCCCGCCCTGAAGGAGTGGTGGGAAGGTGTGAGGAGCAGCCTCATGATAATTTGCAAGGACTTACCTGCTCATGCTTACATTTACATCTACTTAAGTCAACTTTAATGTTAGTTAATACATTTGCATTGTGCACTTCACCTTGGTTGCCTCATAATTGGATTGCACCTTGCCTCTCATCACTCTGAGATATTTAAAGCTCAAGATTACGAACGATCCTGCATCTGCACATAAATTGAAGGCCTTTTTATCTCTTACAAATTGTGAGTGGCCATTTGACACAAATTCCAAATTATTTAAACATACAGTTTAGCACTATGTTGTGCCATTTCTTCCCTGAAAGGATATCCCATATTTGTATACTTTGAAATATTATGTTAGTCCAATGAAAAAGGTATCATTGCATACTGCAATACTCTGGTATTTTGGCATCTTGTCTACTGGACTAACACCAATCCAATCTACACATATATTTATATATATACTGATCCAGTAGGCGGAGCCAGTAGTTGTGGGAAGGGTTACCTGGCCTATAAACATACTCCACTTCCTCTGGGCTGACACTTCCTGGTTCAGCCCACTCACCACTCCCTTTATAAAGCCATTCAATTTTGGTTGTCTTCTTTTTACAGGCCAAAACCGATGCTCGGGTAGGCATAATGGGTTTATAAAAGGAACAGTGGGTTGAATCAGGCAGCAACAACACAGAGGAAGTGGCAGCCTGTATATTTATAGGCAAACTAACCCCTCCCACGATTCCAGGCTCCCACCCACAGAGGGCTGCACTCACCTGAACATGCATACATTACAACGGAGCTGCTGGGGCCAATTTATGCAACATACAAAATCCAGCGCACTCTCTTATGCACTAAACAGCAATTTCAAGTCTCACAAAATTTAATAGCTTTATTTAAAATCACCTCATCTAGGCAAAACAAAAAATTGGGGTTTAGTTACATTATATGATCATACATTGCATAAGTCTGCCACAACATCAATGTACAATCTTGGCAGCAGTGGCGGCTCTAGACTTTGTGAGGCCTTAGGCCAAACTCAAACATGAGGCCCCCACCGACACCCAAAGAGGAAAAGAAAATAGGTGTTGTATTGTGTGTGTATAAGGTGCTGTAGTTGTATTGAAGGACAAGCTTGCAGAGCTGGATACAGAAAGCTAATCTCTGTATTCATTGTTCAGAGGCTTGCAGTGTTGCGACTCCCTGTGCTGCTGCATTGTGAGCTCTCCAACTGTAGTTATGGCATAATTTGCAAACTTAATTTGCAATAAACTAATTTAATTAGTAATTATGCTAATCATATATACATGACTGTGGAGTATGATTACATAGCCTTGCAGTCGTGTATACATTACTGCTGGTGTGTGTATTTCTTAGTTTGTCTAGCATTGTCTACCTGTGTATGTGCATGAACATGTGTGTCTGAGTGAGAGTATCCTTGTGTGTGAATGTATGTCTTTATGAGCATGTGTCTGGGACCGTATGTGTGTAGGGTAGTTGCTTGCGACATGTGGTGTTTATGGGGGCTGCCTGTGACCTTTGTGCATGTATGTAGGATGAATGTCTTCAGTTTGTGACTGTGACAAGGTGAGTAAAGTGGTAACTGTGGCAGGGTGAAGTGGGTAAATGAGATAGGGTTGGGGAGATGAGTGTAACAGAATGAGGGAGGGTGAGAATGATAGGGGGCGACTGTGCAATGGTTGGAGGAGGTTAATGTGATAGGCTGCGTGTGGCATAGTTTGGGGGGTGTATCACAGGATTGGGGTGAATGTGCCATGTTTGGAGGAGGCAGTGTAACATAATGAGGGGAGATGAGTGTGACAAGATTAAGGGGTTAACCTGGCAGTATTAGATTAATGTGAAAGTGTGAGTGCGGCAGGTTTGAGGGGGAGAGTGTGACAGGGTTTGGGGTGAGTGTGGCACAGTTGGAGAACAGGATTGGAGGGGCTTATGTGGTAGGGTGAAGGGCAGGACCAGATTAAGAGCCCAGTGGGCCTGGTGCTAACAATTATGATGGGCCTAGTTACAAAATTTTATTGACCAAAAATACTAAAACAGTCCTACCTTCTAAGTGTCATGTATCTGATAGAGATGGTGCTGGAGGGAAACTCATAGGATGCAGCTATGAGAAAACACATACCCACGCTTTCATCTTTCAAGTAAACCCATACCCCCTAACAGCAGTGTCCAGTAAAGCAGGAAGTCTATGGACGGGGCAAAAGGGCGGGCCACTGACACAAATCACATAACCAGAACTGTCGAAAGGGACGAACATACACAAAAAGGGGGCATGTCTGTGTCCCCATGTCTCCCAGTCCCTTAGTGTCTGTGTCCCCACTAGGGGACATTGAGAGACATTGGGACACAGAGACCTGGGGACACTGAGACTCTTGGGGAAACTGGGAGACATGGGGACACTGGGTAACTGTGAGACATGAGAGGACACTGGGAGACATGGGACACTGATATATAGGGGACACTGGAGACTTGATAAAGACCTGGGTACAGGTCAAAATGTTGCGGTGTCCAATAAACCTGCT
The DNA here is from genome assembly GCA_933207985.1 of Pelobates cultripes. Lineage (NCBI taxonomy): Eukaryota > Metazoa > Chordata > Amphibia > Anura > Pelobatidae > Pelobates > Pelobates cultripes. Next base: position 125,048,837 of record OW240913.1, on the reverse strand, counting down.
TAAATCTAGCACAGTGAGTGCCTGAGACTTTTTTCTTTTATACTAGGGGACACTGAGACACTTGGGTGCGCTGTGAGACATGGGGACACTGGGAGACTAGGGGACACTGAGACACTAAGGACACTGAAACACACCAGGGATACTGGGAGACATGGGGCACTGAGACACTCTGATACACAGGGGACACTGTGATACATAGGGCACACTGGAGACTTGATAAAGACCTAGTTACAGGTTGAAACGTTGCGGTGTCCAATAAACCTGCTTAAATCTATCACAGCGTAATAACTACCTATTTCCAGAGCTAAAAGACTCTGAATGTCAGTGTTAGCTGGAAAGGAACACAAGATGAGGAAATGTATGCTCTTTGATAGAACGCTGCACACCACTTATATTAATGGTCAGATAGCAAATCCAGAGCCAACTGGCTATACCTCTACCTACTCAGAAAAATAGATGATATATGCAGAAACAGATAAAGAATATAAAGTCGTCCAATTGTCCTAATCTCTGACTTTATTGAGTGAGGTCTTTATCAGGAGTTGGATTTTCTTATATCACACTGAGTAGGTGTCAAGGATACAGGGAGCAGATGGCTGATGTCATTGATTCTACAATATGGTAATATAGAACCAGTAGAAGGTTGTTTGTAATTACAAATTGTTGCAATCTCTCTTCTCCTTATTTTGGTTAATGCAATTCAATATAGGAGACAGTTTGAGTGAAGAAACGGAGCCAGATAGCTGTCAGGTTAGGGCTTCTGTATTATCACAGTGTTGCAATATTGTTGCAAAATGGAGAGAGCATAAAGAGGATACTAATTGTAGATTATGCTAGCTTTAGTGTACCTATAATCTTAATTTTATTAATGACAGGAGGCGAGTATTTGCTTTAGTCTCTCTTTACTAGAACTCCACAGCAGCACAGAAAAACAACCAATCAGAAAAAAGTTAGATACTATAAAACCTCCTTCCCATTGCATCATTTCCTCTTTCAAGCTGCGACAAAACAGAACAAAGGCAGAAAAAATAATGGGAAGCAACGAAGTCCAGATACGATGAATACAGCAATATCCAACGTCTGAGAAGAACTGTCAACCGGATAGCGTTGATGGACTGAAAATAAGTCAATGCCCACCATCCACGAAGAAGCGCCACACCAGATAGTGCTGAAGAACTGGAAACTGAAACGAGAGAAAAACAGAATCGAACAGGTTGATTATCCAATGAAATGTATTTTGAATAAACTTGTAGATACCCAATGTAGCAAAACAAAATTACCTTAATATGCAGATATCCCAACCCTACTTATGAAAAACAGACATAAGGACAGGTGACAGGTAGCAGAAACAAGCAGAGTTGTATACGTACCTGATAAATCCAAACTATAAAATTAAACAAGGGAGGGATAAGAAAGGGTGGGAAATACTCGCCTTCTGTCATTAATAAAATTAAGATTATAGGTACACTAAAGCTAGCATAATCTACAATTTTATAACATGACATGAGGCTTCGTATTTGCTGTTTTAACGCTCAGCCAACAAATCCAACGCTGCTTGTTTCACTGGTACCCATTCCGAGAATATTAGAGCAATCCTAAAATCGACCTTCCAACTGCGAGAAGTGACCTCCGTTGATAGATCCATTGTACGTGGGGTTACGATCTGTTCCCTAGCAGTCGGTCCATGGGCTGCCAAGATGACCTATTAGCCATATTCCTGTAGGTGTAAAGTGCCGAGGGGTCGCGAGAAGAGACTTCCACCGTGTCTCGACTCTTGATGTGAGAGGTGATTCCTCCGATCGTGTCAGGTTCACCAGGCGATGTGGCCTTGCAGACAAACTCCAACTTCAGGCCTGCACCTAAGTCCACCGTCAATACTCTAATAGAACCGAATAGTGTCTATTCGTTCCTTTATGACCTACCTGGTGAATTGTCTCCTCCGAAATAAAGTTATATACAGATAATAGTGTGGACAATACTAGCCGTATCCTAAGAGACTCCAGTCTACCAACTGGACTGCGTAATCCACGGCTGCGGTCTAGAAAAGACATCCAAAGGGCGTCCAATCAAGGTCTCAAACTGAACTCGTGTGGTAAACGGTGGTCAACTATTCTGGGAATTGTGGATCCTGGAAAGCTCAAAAGGATGGGACCGGAAAACCGGGGTTGAGATTTCCATCAAAATACATCGTCCTCTAAGAGTGCTAAGATGGCCGGATCCAATAGAGTTTAGGACCGTATAACACAGAAGAGCCCTTACGTGTTGCAGTGAGTGTGAGATACTCTGATTACCATTTGTACAATCCTGTTCCATGCCCAACCTGTCAATATTCGTGTAGGGGTTCTTGGCCTACACGCCACCTACAAGATAGGGAATAATATAGTGAGACCCCTAGGTTCCTGTCTCATAGACTGTCCAAGCATGTATCTCCCAGTGTAGGTTTCCTTGATAGTAGTTGAATAGGAAGGCTAGTGAGAACCCAAATCAAGATGGTTCCCGTGATGGATATAGAGTCCGAACTCTGTTCTCAAGGTGTGTTCAGAGTTGTAGGAGCAGTCCTGCCAACTTTATCGCAAATTGTAAGGACTAGGAAAGCCAAGTCCTGAGAATTTCGGTTTCTCCATGCGATCCATGCATACGGTGCACCTGAAGACCGTTTATGTGAATTTTCCAGTCTTGTTACTCAAGCAAAGCAGTGCCCGTTTGCCCTATGCAGGTCTCAGAATCTCATGTCACCCTGACACGGGAGAATAGTCTGCACAGTTTGTACACAATGAATATCTGAAACAGAGTGCAATGTCTGTTTGATATAGCACAGATTATACCAAAACCTGTACTCTTGTAAGAACTGAGGCTCCTCCTTATTTCTCATGTGGATTACAAGATGGATCCAGACAAACTATGTATACCTTGCCCGATCAGGTAGCCCTCTAGAACGAAATCAGTGGCACGGTCATCATATTTAAATTGGATGTAGGAGGGACGCCCCTCTATGCGGTCATAGTTGACCTGTACAGATACAAGCCTGTGTGAGGAACAATGGACGGCACCATAGTGCATTGAGTGTATGAGAGAGTCGCACTCTGTAAAATGTGATCGCACTCTGAGTCCGCGCGCGGTTGGTGATATGAGCGGGCCGCACCCGTTAGACGTCAAACTTAGAGTCTACCTCTGTGTCCGGTTCCTTCTATGAGGATGAGTCACTCGGAGCATGTCCTCTATATCCAGCTCAGTATCGGGCTGAGGTTGAGGGAGGTCCACGCCCTCTAATAATGAATCAGTGTCCGATTCGGTAAATGAGAGGGGTTAGCCCTCTACTCTTGAAAATAAAAATATCAGTCTCGGGCCGAGGTGAAGGAGAGCCGCACCCTCTGTAATCCAAACCAGAGTCCAGTAGAGACTCAGGGTGACCAAACGTGGGGTTACACCTTATTTAATATAAGCAAAGTATACAACCTCGGGCCGTGTCCGACCTTAAGAGAAAGGGGTGATGAGAAAAGTACGTTTCGGAGCTGAAGATGGTAATTATCAATGGACCGCCTGGATCCCGTGCGTGCGGGCTCCAGGATGACCGTCGGTAGTCTGAGGAAAGCTGGAGACGTTCTCCGCAATCCACAAGTGCCCGGGAGGTCGGAGGAGGTCAAGTCAGGCCTCTCGACGACCCGAGCAATAGGACAATAGAAGGCACAAAACAAAGAAACGACCAATGAAGTAGAAAGTGGAAAATACATACCTCGGAAAGCAGGTCGGATAGCAGAACTGGAAAAAAAACGAATCAAGTGAATCCAGTTGAAAAGGTCAGGAGCTAAACATGACATAGAAAAACACTACCAATACCCAATATGGCGTCTGAGCACTGTTCCCTGCTTGTGCGAAATTCCCATTGGAGATGTGTCGTCGTTGGGTATAACCCGTAATTGCGTGCCAGGGAATTCTCATAAAAACTTTGCCCTTCAGGGCATGAGGTGTAGGGCCTTCACCCCTCCAATCACAGTTAGATGTCCATATCCTGGTGTCCTCTTGGATGATCTGGCAGCAGTGTCTGTCCGGACACCCACCTAGAGGGTACTGTGCTTACTTCAGTGATATTCCCCCAGGTTGTGGTCCAAAGGGGATTTCGGGCACAGGTAGAGCAGGCCAATCTTATGGCACAGACCGAGCAGGCCAATCTTATGGGCACAGACATAGCAGGTCAATCTTATAGGCACAGACATAGCAGGCCAATCTTATGGGCACAGACATAGCAGGCCAATCTTATGGGCACAGACATAGCAGGCCAATCTTTTTTTTTTTTCTTTTTTTTTTTATTGTTGCAAAGTAGTAACAATACAGCAAAGTGGGTTAGACATAGGGGTTGTAACATCTAAACAAGACTGTACATTATCCATTGGTTTCCCCATATCTCATAACCTCTATTACAGCTATTACATCTATTACATCTATTACACCTATTACATCTATTACATCCCCTTCCAGCATTATGGATGACTGTGGGGTTTCAGTTAGAGTTAGTGTGCCCCCAGGGGTGTATGGGGAGAGGTGAACCTTTGTCTGTCTCGGGCCTCCCACTCCTTAAGCTGCCGCTACCCACGTTCCCCAATGTTTACATTTGCGGCTACAGTAGCCTTGGATGGGGGGTGGAGGGTCAGGTTTTAATGGGCTACCCGGATGTATTTTGGAGGTATGCACTCCAGAGTTCCCAGGTGGCAGTGTATAGATGGTACTTGTCTGTCATAGAGTGGCTTGTCTCTTCTAGGCCTCTGATAGACTCGACCTTTTGTATCCATTCCCTTATGGATGGGGGATTTGGATTTTTCCAATATACTGGAATGAGTTGGTTAGCGGCCGAAATCATATGGTATAGTAAGGTTGCTTTCGGTTTGGGTAGAGTTCGTGGTGGCACTAGGAAGATGAACATGTCTGGTGTGAGCGGGAGATGTATGGATAGTATCATTTGAATTTGGCCTTGTATGCGTTTCCAATATTCTTGTATTATTGGGCACGACCACCATATGTGTGCTGAATTCCCTTCTGCCATATGGCACCTCCAACACCTATTTGAGAGTGATGGGAACTGTGATTTCAATTTGGTCGGAGTGTAATGCCATCGCGCTATGCGCTTGTAGTTTCCTTCTTGCGTGAGTGTGTTGCGTGATGTGTGGTGGATTTGTCGAAAAATATAACGCCAAGTCTCTGGCGTGAAGGTCTTGTTGAGTTCCTTTTCCCAGGAGGTGGTAAAAGCTGGTGGATTGAGGGGTTGGGTGGCTAATGTCGTGATGTACATGGTTGAGATGAGCTTTTTCTTAATGGATTGATCGAGGCAGTGTTGTTCGAATTTAGTTTGTGCTCGGTGTGGATTGTGTGCGAGTGGTCCTGTGAGTACGAAGTGGGTGAGTTGCCTATATTGGAATTTGTGTATTATTGTTTGTTGGGTTATGAAGGAGCCAAGGGGTTTAATTTTTCGATCCCCTATATTCTCCATCAGGTCCCCTAGTTTTAAGTAGGCTGAGTTGTGATACTCCTTGAAAGTTTTACCGTCCTCACCTGGCCCGAACAATGGGTTGTGTGTGATCGGGTAAAGCGGAGACGGATAGGGGGAGATCGTCTGGTGTTGTCGTATTCTAGTCCACATGCGTAAAGTGGGGGAAATGGTAGGGTGTGGAGCGTGAAGGAGAAAAGCTTGGCCCGTTTTTTGCCATGGAATCGTGTATATTGGCGCTCTTAGGAATGTATCCTCTATTTGTACCCATTGTTTGGTGGTGTTAGTGGATGCCCAGTCATAGAGTCTAGTTAGGAGAATTGCATCGTGGTATTTCTCGATATCTGGAAGTCCGATGCCCCCCTCCCCCTTTGGTCTAATGAGAAGCGAGTGTGAGAGCCTGGGTGTTTTTTGTGCCCATATGTACAGTGAGAGGGTTTTGCGTACCAGCGTGAACCAGGTTTTAGGGATCATGATGGGTAGGACCTGCAGGAGGTACAGAAGTCTGGGCAATATGTTCATTTTTAATATACTTAGTCTGCAGAACCAGCTAAAATGTGGCTTATTCCAGGTGTTAAGGTCAGCTGTTATGTCTGTCAACAGTTTCGGGAAATTACTGTCAAATAAGTGAGACGTATCTTTGGTGATGTGGATTCCTAGATATTTGATATGGTGGGGGGCCCATGTGAATTGATGTTCATTTTGTAGTTTATGTTTCTCCTGGGGATGTATGTGTATCGGTAAGATCTCACATTTGCTAAGGTTGTATAGCAGGCCAATCTTATGGGCACAGACATAGCAGGCCAATCTTATGGGCACAGACATAGCAGGCCAATCTTATAGGCACAGACATAGCAGGCCAATCTTATGGGCACAGACATAGCAGGCCAATCTTATGGGCACAGACATAGCAGGCCAATCCTGGGTTTCATCTTAAATGAGTAATGGGGACCTCTGAGTTTGGCAGAGTCCCCTAAATATCTGTAAATCCTCCGGGAATCCTGTGACCTAGTACCCTTAGACACTAATCTTAGACAGCGTACTACTGTGTGAATAAACCGTAACTGGCGGTCCCTAAGTGCCCAGCAGGCAACATAGAGGTAAAACCAGTTGTATTGGGTTTAAGCTGGACATGTTCCAGTGAGTGTCCATAAAATCAAGCTCTGCTGAGCAATACCTTCTTTAAGGTGCAAATTGTAATGCACATGTACATACAGATCCGTATGAGATATCTTATCTTCATTGTAGGTCATCATCATCATCGTACCGCCTGAAGGGTATTTAACTCATGGTCTCTTCAGGAGTAGGGCAGAAACAATTGCCAACTCAATGAATCTTCCCAAGAAGCCTGATAAGATAGAATAGTATCAACATAGACAGGACTAACATCTACCGTCAGTGAAACTCACAGCAATCCGTGAGATCTATAGCACTAAGACTCACAGCAAGCCGTGCTATATACACTGACATAGAACTCACCGAAATCTGTGATTTATGTATACACTGTCCTATAACTCACCGAATCCGTGATATAAGTATATACTGCCCAAGGACTCACAGAAATCCGCGATATATATACACATAGAAACTCACAGTAATCCGAGAAATCTGTGATATATCTAGGTGGAAACTCACCGTAGTCTGTGACATATCTACAAGGAAATTCACAGTAATATGTGATATATAGACCTGGACACTCACAGTAATTTGTGGCATATGTACTCATGGAAACTCACAGTAGTCTGTGATATATAGAGCTGGAAATTCACAGTAATCTGTGATATACCTACATATGGAAACTCACAGAAATCTGTACAAATAAACACATGGAAAGCTACCAGAAATCTGTATAAATAAAACACATGACAAACCTATCAGTAATCTGTACAAATAAACACATGGCAAACTACCAGTAATCTGTACAAATAAACACATGACAAACCTATCAGTAATCTGTGTAAATAAACACATGGCAAAACTACCAGTAATCTGTATAAATAAACACATGGCAAAACTATCAGTAATCTGTGTAAATAAACACATGGAAAAACTATCAGTAATCTGTGTAAATAAAACACATGGAAAAACTATCAGTAATCTGTGTAAATAAAACACATGGAAAAACTATCAGTAATCTGTGTAAATAAAACACATGGAAAAACTATCAGTAATCTGTGTAAATAAAACACATGGAAAAACTATCAGTAATCTGTGTAAATAAAACACATGGAAAAACTATCAGTAATCTGTGTAAATAAAACACATGGAAAAACTATCAGTAATCTGTGTAAATAAAACACCCGGCAAACTATCAGTAATCTGTATAAATAAAACACATGGCAAAACTACCAGTAATCTGTATAAATAAACACATGGCAAAACTACCAGTAATCTGTATAAATAAACACATGGCAAAACTACCAGTAATCTGTATAAATAAACACATGGCAAAACTACCAGTAATCTGTATAAATAAACACATGGCTAAACTACCAGTAATCTGTATAAATAAACACATGGCTAAACTACCAATAATCTGTATAAATAAACACATGGCAAAACTACCAGTAATCTGTATAAATAAACACATGGCAAACTACCAGTAATCTGTGTAAATAAACACATGGCAAACTATCAGTAATCTGTGTAAATAAACACATGGCAAACTACCAGTAATCTGTACAAATAAACACATGGAAAAACTACCAGTAATCTGTATAAATAAACACATGGCAAAACTATCAGTAATCTGTATAAATAAACACATGGCAAACTACCAGTAATCTGTGTAAATAAACACATGGCAAACTACCAGTAATCTGTATAAATAAACAAACACATGGCAAACTACCAGTAATCTGTATAAATAAACACATGGCAAACTACCAGTAATCTGTATAAATAAACACATGGGAAGCTAACAGTAATCTGTATAAATAAACACATGGGAAGCTAACAGTAATCTGTATAAATAAACACATGGCAAACTATCAGTAATCTGTATAAATAAACACATGGCAAACTATCAGTAATCTGTATAAATAAACACATGGCAAACTATCAGTAATGTAAAGTAAACATTCCCCAAAGAAAAGAAAAGAGTCAGAAAGGCAGATAAATCTCACAAGCAAGCATAATTAATAACAATCATAAATAAATAACACTAAATCCCAAAGCCCCCCACTATAAGCAGGAGGCAGTGGTACTCTGACCTGTACTGACTGCGGAGCAGCAAAGAAAGAGGCAATGATGCAATGGGGAGGGGAGTTTTATAGTATGTAACTTTATTCTGATTGGTTGTGTCTCTCTATGTTAATGTGCTGCTGTGGAGTTCTAGTAAAGAGAGACTTAAGCAAATACGAAGCCTCCTGTCATGTTATAAAATCCCATGTATTGTATTTTACCCTGGAATATAATCTCATGCATATTTAATACCCTGAAATATACAATGATATATCTGATAATAATTTATTGCATTTCCACCATTTCATACACTTTAGGGAGAAATCCCGCGAAGGACACAAGTCAGTCACGATACAGACCCCTGCGGGTGAACCCCTACTGGGTGGGGGCGAGAATGAAAAGGATGACGAAAATCAGGACGGACAGGTGAGGAGCCAGACATCAGGCGTTAAAACATTAATACTGAACTCGCTACTTAAGGAATATGCGGACGCAACAAAATAAATATATGTTTTAATGTAAGTGTCTGTTAGTGGGTAGAGTTTGACCCTCCTATAACCCCCATCACTCTGTTA
>OW240913.1:125013593-125039500 GCA_933207985.1 Pelobates cultripes | reverse complement strand
TCACAATGATCTTTGGAACAGTACCTAAATTACACAAATTACACAATTTCCATCTATCCATCAAAACAAAATCAAATGGCACACTGACCGCAGTCCACTCTGTCAAATACTTGGGTATGCTGTTAGACCCCAATCTATCTTTTGGCCTGCACATAGAAAAGCTTGCATCTAAACTTCATCCAAAACTAGGTGGCCTGTACAGAAACAAATCCTGCCTAAACCCTACAGTAAAGGAAAAGATTGTAGAGCAAATGCTGATGCCAATCATTGATTATGGGGATGTAGTATATGCACCTGCACCGCAAACCCACCTTAATAAACTTAATACATAGTATAACTTGTTTGGCTGACTTGTGCTACAATGTAAATTACATGACCCACCATTGTGACATGCTAAAAGAACTAAACTGGCTGTCGCTGGAATCCAGACGCACCCTTCATCTTTCCAGCCTTGTGTTTAAGAGCTTTTCTGGGAAGCTCCCACCCTACCTGAGCAGAAGGCTCTCCTCAGCTGTTCCCACCTCCTATAACCTCTGATCCAGTACCAGCACTTTATTTAGTCTACCTCAATACAAAAAGAAAGCAGCTCGATCCTCCTTTTCCTACAGAGCACCGCATTTAAATGACCACTATAGTGCCAGGAAAACATACTCGTTTTCCTGATAATAAAGTGCCCTGAGGGTGCCCCCACCCTCAGGGTCCCACTCCCGTGGCGCTGAGGGGGGAGGAAGGGGTTAATACCTTACCTTTTTTTCCAGGGCTGGGCTCCGTCGGCACTGGGACTCTCCTCCCTCTTCTTCCGTCATTGGCTGAATGCGCATGCGCGGCAAGAGCCACGAGCGCATTCAGCCAGTCTCATAGGAAAGCATTATCAATACTTTCCTATGGACGCTGGCGTCTTCTCACTGTGAAAATCACAGTGAGAAGCACGTAAGCGCCTCTAGCGGCTGTCAATGAGACAGCCACTAGAGGCTGGATTAACCCTAAAGTAAACATAGCGGTTTCTCTGAAACCGCTATGTTTACTGCAAAAAGGGTTAAACCTAGCTGGACCTGGCACCCAGACCACTTCATTAAGCTGAAGTGGTCTGGGTGCCTATAGTGGTCCTTTAAGGAACGACCTCCCGCACACTTTCAAATCTTCCTCCGGCCTAAAGTCATTTAAGAGATCCCTCTCTACATACCTCAACACAGAATGCACGTGTCATGGTTGATTATATATTTCCCACCTGTTCTATGTTAAACTTTGAATATTTTGTGTATTAATATTGTTTTTTTATTTTATTGTACCCTATTGTTTCGATGCAATATTTTGTGGACCCAGGACATACTTAAAAACAAGAGAAATCTCAATGTATCTTTCCTGTTAAAATATTTGATAAATAAATAAATAAATTACTGTCTGGACTTAAGAATTATCAAAATAGAAAACAGAATAGAAAAATAGAGCATCAGCAAGTAGTCACTTATAAGCAATAAACTATCTGAGGTCAAGAATGTGAATGGTAACATAGATAGGAAGTGAAGGTCATTAATACCAAAAGGAGCCATTTCAAAAAGAAGCTTGTGGCAAACCCTGGCACTGAAATACTAACTATTCTGTGCGAATGAACATTGGAATTGTTACAAGCGAATGGATGCTAAGGCAGAGACTAATTCACGAACGGACTATAATGCTATCCATGCTGTTCTGTATGCGAATGCCCCGAAACTACCGAACGAGAGACCACCCCGGGGTGGTCGTGTGTCTCCTATTAACTAACAGATACAATGTTGCAAAGTGAATTAAGTGCAAGTGTGTGTGGCCGCCATTTCGCCTACCGAACACGTGGCGGCGGCCATCTTACGCACGAACAGTGGTACTTGGTCGTCGAATGCCTGGAACTCAAACCGGGCATTCAACTAACCAAGTACCGCTAAGACCTCCAGCATGCTCAAAAAGCACAAAGCAAACACACGAACGCCCCGGCGTTCGGTAGGTGGAATCCCACGAACAAGGGTATTCATACGAATGGTAACAGATGCCTGGATGCCTAAGCCGTTCGGGACTTTTTATTCACTAGAAAAGACCGACAGCAGGGCCAGAATTCATGGAACTATTTTCGGCTACTGAGCCCATGCGGTCGGTCAAATCTTTCAATGGCTGTAACTCCCGAACCCCTGGTCAGATCTGGGTGAAATTTGAGTATGTTGCCCACCCAGATCAGACCTACCAGGGGACCCCTTATTTAACCCTGTACCCCTGGTATTTAGGGGACATCCACGAAGTGGAGAAAACTCTGTACCTATTAATCTGTTTAACTGTTAATCTAAGGGGATGAGAGGGATGGGAGGTGACCACGATATGATTGGGTACTGTAGTAATTGTGAAAGTTACCTCCCTTGCATGGGAGAAATGCATAAAAGCAGACCTGTGAATAAAGCTGACAGTTGACTCCCAGACTATGTGTCGTCTAGTCCTTGGGGAGGTGGATTATGCTGTGTTCCTGTGATTTTGTATGCTGAATCTTTGTTCCCAGTGGAGAGCTATTGGATTAACCCCTGCTACTCCGCTACAAAGCTGAAAGCCATAACTGGGAAAGCTCATAGCAGGAGAGAAATACACTCATGTTTTGAGTAGAACATTAATAAGAGGCCGATCTGCTATAGAACTAAGCCTAATGAAATAGCAATTTACCTCCAAGTCATTTGCATGTGTATGTGCAGATGTGAGATAGGTTCAGTTATCAGTTAATTATCAATAAATAAGCAACGAGACTCTTTCTTTTCAAAAAGTCCCCTGAGCTATAGAAAACCCCTCTGTCGCCATTTCTCGTGTTACATGGTCTAGTCTAGTGTAACATCCGTGTACATGGCATTGCATAGATTTTGAACTGAAAGTCTTGTATTCATGGGGTCTTACAGAAGCACCCTATCAAGCTGTCAATTCATCCATTTAATCTAGCTGAAATGCATTTACCCAATGTGTTTAACGCTGTCTCATTAGGGCGGAGTTCTGTAAATGAATGATAGGGGAAAAACAGAATGGCCAAAGAGTATAATTTGTGACATTGAGTAAATGTGAAACGTACATTATGCATTGCTTATATTGGAGCTTTACTCAGAGCCTTAGGTTACAGGGATTTGACATCTACATGTTAACCCTGTCAGTATGACAGGTAAGTCTTTGTGCACAGGACCAATAAAGGTTACTTAGGGCTTTTCCCTAGCTCAGAGCAGGTTTGACCATAGTTACTTTTAAACACATCCCACATGCAGGGATGATGACCAATGTTTGCATTGCCAGAAATTCAAAGTGAGTTTCAAACTTTGGGCCATAAGAGCCAAACTGAAAACACAGCTTATGTTTAATCACTTTGGATTTACACTTAAGTGAATAAACATGAAAGTTATATGACTACTTAGTGCAAGACACAAAACACAGTCTATTTCATTATCACATTTTCCTTCATTTCTTTTGTGTTTTTTTTGTTGTTGCTGTTGTTGTTTTGTTTCTTAGCAGCCATCTTTTCTCAGATTTTTCCCACCTGCAGGCAGTACTGCTGTAAAGGGATAATTTAAACACTAAAATAACCTTAGCTTAGTGAAGCAGTTTTGGTGTATAGACAATACCACTTCAGTCTCACCACTCAATTCTCTGCCATTTAAGAGTTAAGTCTCTTTGTTTATGTAGCCCCAGGGAGGATGGGTGCTTGAGGCCCACTCCTAGAGCTCTGAATTCTGCTTTATGAGGTATGTGTATGTGTGTCTGTGTAAGGAAGACTGAATATTGTATGTGCGTGAGAGTGTTAAGTTTCTGAGTGTTATATGTGTTAATGTGGCTGAGAGCTGTAAGTGGGTGGATGCTGAGTGTGCCTGTGTTGAGTGTTGTGTGTTTAGTGACTAAGTTTTGTGTGTGGAGGTAAGTTTGAGGAAGTCTGAATTTTTGCTGAATGTTTTGTATTTGCGCATAGTGTCTGAGTGTGTATGTTTTTCTCTTCCTCCCCACCCCCCTTCTGCATATCTTTCTCTGAGTTCCAATGGAAGATGAGCTGGATCTCTTGTAGTCAAGGGCCAACCGTTGTGCTCTGCACCAATATCATTGAGAAATGCTGGGGGACCCATAGGGGGCCATTAAAAGAATGCTAAACATACATAATGCACTTCAGATTGCTTGAGTGCATTATGTCTATGCAGTATCCCATCATTAAGAATTCACCACTTTAATCATTAGTATTGGTATCACCTCCCTGGCTGTTTGATTAAACAGTCTATGTCCTACTTCCATTAGCCCTACTGAGTTAACGAAAGTGACATGCCTTCTGCCACAGTGTACTGTGGTGCCTTTATGCCCCTGTGAGCAAGTGCATCATCTGGTGTGCGCTGTCCTCAACCCGCATTTAATAACTATTTTGAGAAGCACTGATGCAGAGTAGAGGGCAGCCAACATCAGAGAGCCGTGTGTAACAGTGGAAGCCTCTCTGATCGTGCACACGTAACCTACGGCATTTGGCCTGCTTTGACTTCTCATATAAAGCTTCAATGAGACAATGAGAAGTCCATCAATTGAAAATCCACACATGCTAGAGAGAGCAGACCGCAAAGGTGCAGAGACTTCTCAATAAAAGTCTCTTCTACGAAAAAAGGGGGCTTCAGCTATAACAAATGCAGTTTTGCAAGCTGTTTTGAGATATACCCCCAATGTCTACGTGTATAAATAATTGCATGCATGATACCGGAGAAACTGACGGAAATAAAGCACAGAGAGATGGACACAGGTTTCTTCAGGAAGGAAGAGATTCTTTATTGGATCACCGATCGGGACTCAGAGGGACTAATGTCACCAAAAATACAGCAAGTTCTGAGCCCTGAACAATAGTGCAGGCTCCCTATATAGGCACATAACTCCTCCCATATTAAGCTCCACCCGCACATTCTCTTGACCAATCATTACAAATAAGAATTAACTTCCTGCTTGACCGCATGGCTTGTCCAGCACAATGGAGGAGGGGAATACTACATCCTGTATTCTTGCACATGCTCCGTACACTACTGATCGTATCTTGCCTCGTGCAACCAACTGATCGATACGTCAGCATATGCACGTACACATGCCACGTGGTAATCTCGGCCTACTAAATTTATTTTTACCGAGATTCCACCACATTCCCCCCTTTGATGCCTCTTGATATTTTACAATTACTTGAGGCATCACTTAACCTTGGTTTGCATACACCACAAGTTACCTTTGAACCAGACCAGACTTATCCTATGATGTGAATCTTCAACACTCGTCTTCCTGCATTGGTTCTCCCTGATCTAGAGCCTTATATTTATAAATTGCCATTATCTGTGCAGCAGCCTTCCTCTCTGCTATATTTTCTATCAGGCTTTGCACAGACCTAACTACTAAGGGTATAAGACACGGCAGGAGTAGACACAACATTAAAATCAGTAGGACTCCACCTACCACTGCCTTAAGCCCTCCAAACCACTCATACCAGCTACCAAACCAACTACTTGGATTGTACCCTTTCCATACCTGAGTAGGCACATGCGCTAGTTTAACCATATGGCTAGTAAGCTCAGCTATTGCTTGCCCTTCGTCATCTATTTGAAGACAGCAATTGCTCAGGTTAAACTTCCCACATACACCTCCCTCTACTGCCAAAAGATAATCCAAGGCTAATCTATTTTGGTAAACTGCTGTCCTCATCCTGGTATTATGCTTCGCTAGAAGATTGAGCGCTTGTGATGTCTCGTTAGTAATGATCTCAACCACCGCCTGTAACCTTATAATGCGGTTGAGCATATAAATAGGGGTTCTATAACCAAAGGTACCATCCTCTGCCCACGTGGCTGGCCCATAATAATCTATAATACGCTGGGGAGGCCATTCATTATCTTCCCAGGCACCTATCTCTATGGGTCCCCTTTTCTTCCTATGATTCACATCATACACTTTAACACCTAAAGTCTCACCTGTTTCAATAGGCAACAAGAAGAAGGATGGTTTTAACATACCCAACACACATGCCCCTTCCCAGTCCTGTGGTAACTCCGAATAGGCCTTCTTACCACAGATCCAGTACAAATTCGCTGGGGCTCTCCAGTTAGATGTGATGGATAGATCAAACCATACGTCCTTTAAATTGGCATATCTTGCAAACGGGTTAGATGGTTCTGAGACATTTGAAGCCGACCACCAAGTTGTATTCTTTGTATCATCATCATAAGCTTTTTGCCCTAGACAAGTTAATTCTCCTACAGAAGTATTATACATCATTCCTTTCCTCGCTATGCAAACATAACCTATGATGGAGGTCTTCAATCTCCACTCAGATTTACCTCTAACACTCATATGATAGTCGGCTTGTGTAGATATTAATTGGTCAACTGCCTCAGAACCGGACATTACCTCCTTTGCTTCCCAAGGCCATTGGTCTCCCATGTTAGTACCTCCACACACATAGCAGTTGGTAACATTAAGACTACCGGCAATACTCTCGGCTAAATCAATGAACAAGTTTTTAGCATTATGGGGGATCTTATTATCTATGCTCATCTCTTCATAAAAGGAATGGTATACTTGATGAGTTTGGGAGGTTACCGTATCAGTCTCTATCCCTATAAACAATATTGTCCCAGGGTCTAAACCCGTCCCATATATTTGAAACCCAAATAAATTACCATATTTATCTAAGAACTTGTCAGGGTTATTTATAAGTATATGGATTGGATTGCATTCCATTGACTTACAATATGGGCAGAAGTTATAATCTCTATTTGGGCATCTTGGACTTACATATTTATTTTTACTACTGGGACAAATATATTTATCGTTAGACCCATACGTCCTCTCCCATCTAAGATCCCCACATACATTCCACGGCTTTCTACCACTTGATATTGCTTTACACGCATCAAATAGCAGAGCACCTGAAGAATATACGGATTTTAATACCGTCTTATTAATTAGGGTCCCCTGAGGATCTCCATTTCTGAGAGTCAACCAAATTGTACGGGGTTGATACTCAGGACTGAAGCACTTAGGTTCTCCTACTCCTAAATGACACACACTATATTCTATATTTAAGTATCTACATCTTGATACATCTCCTTTACACTCATATTGCGAATGCCAAATTAGGGTCTGGGATATATGGTTACCTGTTCTTGTAGTCTTAATGCATACCTCACAGCTAGGAGTGTTGGTACCTCTACCTTCCTGAATATAAAAATACACATAAATAAACATTATTAAAAATACATCTTTCGTCGTCATCCTCAGTCTTCGTCCGTGCGAAGGCACCTCAGCTTCCAGGATGTAAGGGCTGCAGGGAATGGAGTTCTGCTCGTCTTCACAGGGGTCCCCTCAAGACTTTCCCTGACTTATACACTCGTTGGTGAGTGGACAGGCTTTATTATGGCCTTCTCACTCACTTACCAAGTCTCTGAAACAATAAAATTTGTAATCCACAAGGTTCCTCGTCACTCCGACTGAGTCGTGCGTTTTAACCGGATCTTGCAGGGATTCTCTGGATTTGCTGTAACTTGCCAGGAATCGGCTGCTGCTGGTTTAACCCTGGAGTGATGTATCCACGGAGCCACTTCGGCTACTTTTATCGCTGTAGGGGTAGACAGAAGAACAACATAAGGACCTCTCCACTTGGGCCCTAACGGCACATTATTCCACTCTTTAATCCACACTTGGTCGCCTGGGTGGTAACTATGAATTGGGGGATAAATATTCACAGGTAATCTATCTTGTACCCATTTCTGTACCTCCTCCATAGTCTTACCCAACTCTACAACCTGCTGCCGGGTAATTCCTTCTCCCAACTGACTCAAATCCCCCCTTAAGTTACCAAGCACGGGAGGTGGTCGCCCGTACATGATTTCAAAAGGAGAGAGGCCCATCCTTCTGGTAGGTGTACTACGGATTCGCAATAGAGCTATGGGCAAGAGAACGTTCCACTTAAGTTGGGTTTCCTGACACATTTTAGCCAACTGATTCTTAATAGTTCTATTCATTCTCTCTACCTTACCAGAACTCTGGGGTCTATATGCCGTATGAAGCCTCCACTTTATACCAAGCATATGAGTCAATTGTTGTAGGCACTGATGAACAAAAGCTGGACCATTGTCCGATCCTATAGAGCAGGGTAGTCCATATCGGGGTATTATTTCTCGTAGCAGGAATCTCACGACTTCTCCTGCTTTCTCTGTACGAGTAGGACATGCTTCTACCCAGCCTGAATAGGTGCACACCACTACCAGCAGGTAGCGATGTCCACCCGATTTAGGCATCACTGTATAGTCAATTTGTAAATCGGACATGGGAAGTCCCCCCATAAACTGGACTCCTGGTGGCTTTACTGGTCCTTGTCTTGCATTATTTTTAGCACACGTTACACATCTACGTACAATGGCCTGAGTCAAGTTGGACAATCTTGGTATGTAGAAATGTTTTCTGAGAGATTCTTCTGTACTGTCTCTCCCAGAATGTGTCCCGTTATGATAGTTTTGGACAATTTCTACCGCTAGTGATGCTGGAATAACTATTCTTCCATCTTCTAACTGATACCATTTGTTCTCCAAATACTTTCCAGGTTCAGTCCTTAACCACTCCTCTTCTTGAGCTGTATAAATTGGAGTCCATTGAGACAGTGGAGTTGGTATAAGAGCAGCTATATGCCCCACATATTCCTGTCTTCCTGATTCAGCAGCACGCTTAGCTGCACTATCTGCCATCCGATTCCCTTTGGTTACATCACCATCTCCTCTCAGATGCGCCCGACAATGTATAATACCGACTTCTTTCGGCTCCCACACTGCTTCCAATAGTTGTAGGATCTCAGCTGCGTATTTGATTTCTTTGCCTTCTGAATTCAATAGTCCTCTTTCTTTATACAAAGCTCCGTGGGCATGAGTGGTTAAAAACGCATACTTGGAGTCCGTGTAGATGTTCACTCTTAAACCTTCAGCCAATTGTAACGCTCGTGTCAGTGCTATCAATTCTGCCTTTTGTGCTGATGTTCCTTTTGCCAGTGGCCGAGCTTCTATCACCTTGTCTATCGTTGTTACTGCATATCCTGCATAGCGGATCCCTTCTTTTACATAACTACTGCCGTCGGTGTAATATTGAACATCAGGGTTCTGGATGGGAAAATCACGAAGATCTGGTCTACTTGAAAATACTTCATCCATTACTTCCAAACAATCATGTTGACTTTCAGTAGGTTGTGGCAAAAGGGTAGCTGGATTTAAGGTATTTACAGTCTCTAAATGCACTCTTGGGTTTTCACACAACATTGCTTGATACTTGGTCATACGGCTGTTACTAAACCAATGATTTCCTTTGTAATCCAACAACGTCTGTACTGCATGTGGAACTCGTACATAAAGTTCTTGACCCAGAGTGAGTTTATCGGCTTCAGCTACTAGCAGGGCGGCTGCAGCTACAGCTCTTAGACAAGGTGGAAGTCCGCTGGCCACTGCATCCAGTTGCTTAGACATGTAGGCAACAGGTCTTTGCCATGATCCCAAGTACTGTGTCAATACTCCCACAGCCATTCTTCTTTGCTCATGTACATACAGGTAGAATGGCCGTGTGTGGTCAGGTAGACCTAATGCTGGGGCACTCATCAAAGCCCTCTTCACATCTTCGAATGCCGTTTGCTGTTCTTGAGTCCATAAGAAGGGGTCGTGCTCTGTACCTTTGATAGCTGCATACAGAGGTTTTGCCAGTATCGCGTAGCTGGGAATCCATATCCTACAGAAGCCTGCTGCCCCCAAGAATTCTCGCACTTGTCTTCTATTCCTGGGTATCGGTATTTGGCACACAGCTTCTTTTCTCTCTGGCCCCATAATTCTTTGACCTTCAGAGATATGGAATCCCAGATATTTGACAGTTGGCAAACACAACTGAGCCTTCCTTCTTGACACCTTGTATCCTGCCTTCCAGAGAATGTGTAGTAGATCGTGCGTTGCTTGCTGACATACTTCCTTTGTAACTGCTGCTATCAACAAGTCATCTACATATTGTAATAATACACACTCTCCTGGGATAGACTCGAAATCTAGTAGATCTTGACTTAGAGCTGAACCAAATAGGGTAGGTGAATTTTTAAACCCCTGGGGCAATCTTGTCCAGGTCATTTGGCGTTTCGAGCCCGTTACAGCATTTTCCCATTGGAAAGCGAAGATACATTGGCTTTCTGCGGCAATTCGGAGGCAAAAGAAGGCATCTTTGAGATCTAAGACTGTAAAGTAAGTAGCCCCGCCCGGAATTAAAGCAAGCAGGTTATATGGATTGGGCACGACTGGATGTATACTAACAACCGCATCATTGACTGCTCTCAAGTCCTGCACAGGTCGATACTCATCTGTACCGGGCTTTTGAACAGGCAGCAATGGGGTGTTCCAGGGGGAAGTACAGAATTTTAGGATACCATACCGTATGAACTTATCCAGATAAGATTGGATGTTCTTCTTAGCCTTCTGCGGAATATGATATTGTCTCAGGCTTACTGGATAAACCCCAAGTTTTAGTTCGATTTTAATAGGTGGAATATTGCGGGCCAGTCCTGGTGGGTTGTTCTCTGCCCAAACTCCTGGTATGTTAAATAAGGATTCATCACTCCTCGGGTTTTGGCTAGTCAACACTGTATAAAGTCGCCACTCTTCTTCCTTTGGTACGGACAATGTCATAATACCTGAGGTCCATTAAACTTTAAGGATGTTGTTCCATTTGGTAGGAACGTAATCTGCGCTTGTAATTTGGATAGCATATCACGTCCCAGCAATTGGACTGGACACTCAGGCATATAAAGGAATTGATGTTTTACTACGTGGCCTCCCAATGTACAGAGTCGACTTTTAAGAACCGTTTTTTCAGCACTTCTTCCAGTTGCTCCTATTACAGTAATAGTTCTTCCAGATGGAGGAGCAACTAGATTAGTCACCACCGAATGTTCAGCACCAGTGTCGATCATGAACGCACTCCTTTTTCCCCCTATTGATACATCGACCATAGGCTCCGCTCGACCAAGGGGGATGGAGCCCGGTCGGTATCAATAGTCCTCCATGACCGTGTCAGCCAATCCCACAAAGTCCCTACCTTCTCTATCGCGGGACCTTTGCGCTGCTGGATAGTACCTATCTTCCCTTACACTTCCTCTGTTCCCATTACTCCCTCTATTACCATTACTCCCTCCGGGGCCTCCTCTACCTCTCGCTCTGCCTCTAAAGTTTCCGTAACCTGCCCTGGGTAAGTCTCTCTCATACTGCTCTCTTTGCGGACACTCGTTCCTCCAATGCCCTTCTTCCTTACAGTACGCGCACTGATTCCTACTCAAAGGCTCCCTATTCCATCTACCATCGCCTCTATCTGGGCCCCGTCTATCTACGCCTGCGATCGCTACCGCTAGCATATCTGCCTTTCTACGCATCTTGCGCTCTTCCTCTTTCTTACTTTCTGTTTCCCTATTCATATATACTTTGTTCGCTACCTCCATTAGTTGGGTGATAGACATACCTGCAAACCCTTCTAATTTCTGTAGCTTGCGCTTAATATCTCCGTAAGCTTGGCTGACAAAGGCGGAGTTTACCATTCGGGAATTATCAGCGTCTTCCGGATTAAAGGGGGTATACAAGCGGTATGCCTCCAATAATCGGTCATAAAAGACACTGGGCGCTTCATCACTTTTCTGAATCACCTCAACTGTCTTCGACATGTTAATAGCTTTCTTCCCTCCGGCTTTCATGCCAGCAATTATAGCATCTCTATAGGCTTTAAGTTGAGCCATATCTGCGCCATTTACATTCCAGTCAGGATCGGTGTTAGGGTAATGTGTTGCGGCCCATGCTGCCGGATTGGCTTGATTTAAAGCACGGGCTCTCTCCTCTAGCGCCTTAATGGCCGCTTGGTTAATCCTTGTCCTTTCCTCATTATTGAACAATGTCATTAATAACTGCTGGCAATCAGCCCATGTCGGGTTATGTGTCTGAACTATCGAGGTGAACAGATCGGTCATAGCTTGTGGTTTCTCAGTGTACGAGGAATTGTGGGTCTTCCAATTCAAGAGATCGGTAGTCGTGAACGGGACATATACGAAGACTGGGTCAGCATGTGCCATTTGACCTGCGGCATCGATATAGGCTGACCCAGGATTCAGACGAAGAGGCATCTGATAATGTTTTAATTGTTGGGTACCGGTCAGTTGTCGGGTTAGTATGGGGCTACGTGGAGGGGCGTCAGTTAAAGGTTCCGGTCGAGAGGTAATAGGGCATGAGGATGTGGGAACTTGATTTTGGGAAAAGTTAGTGAATAGTATACTCCGAGCCGAGCTAGAAGAAGCTTGACCGGAAGTTTGAAGTGGCGCCAAATCAGGATATTCAGATCTAATGGGGGTTGGTCCTGGTTCCGGAAGGGGAGTTTTAATACGAGGGGGGGTGGATTCTGTACTGGAGGAGGAAGCGGAAGTGGATGGGGGCAATAGGGGAAGGGGTGCAGAACTTCCTGCATTCGCGTCACTTCCTCTTAAAGGAAAGTAAGGGGGCGGCAAAGGGATCTCGGACTCAGGGGGCGTGTCCAAAATGGGCCTAACACCAGTCCTAGTGGACAAACAAGTCCTGGCCACCATGAGGCGACATTGCTCCTCGTGGCATATCCGGATCCATTTTGGCGAGTCGTTTACGGCCTGCCTCCAACAATCAATGTATGGAAACTGTCCGTAAAGTTCAGGCCTACCTGATACAGCCACGTGTACACGCTGTACCAGGGTTGGATCCAAACTGCCACGCGGCGGCCATGCCGCAACCAAAGTAGGCCACTCCCTAGTGCACAAAGTGACCAAACGTACAGGAGACATTTTAACCCCAAAATCACATGTTTTGAATCCCTTTTTAAAATTCTTTACCATACAACCTAAGGGATCCGAAATCGTTGACTCTGACGCGCCCATACTTATCAATGGAACGTCGTTGACAACGAATACTATGCACGCGTTCTTATTCAACAGTCACACCCGTTTCCTCTGGCAACAGCACCACGTGGTACAGTTACCGAGTGAAACGTACACAATAACACAATAATCACTCAGGGAATTCCCGTACACACACAGCTGTTACACCAGTCACTAAATAATCAATATTATGCCCTTTGGCGAAACTATACAGTCACCCACGCTATAATTCTCTATATATGAATTACCCGTCTATAACACACCCCAGTAACATCGTCTTTTACTAGTATCGGTTACAGTACGGTTAGCATAGGTCAAAGCACAATTTAAGGTCACAATACAATTATTAGTGGTTACGGTGTTAAACATGCAATAGACGACAATGATTAGTACTTATATACAGTGTCAGTAAATATACAGGGTTATGGTACCGTGCACTATGATACAGCAACACACTATTAACACTCTCGCTAGACGGCTGAGCTCGCGCTATCTAACAAGATATACACTTTACTAACAATCTTTAACACATTTACAATCCCAACTAAACTATTGGCCAGTACCTTGAATGGACTACCTAAAACTATATACACCCGTTTTGGTTAGCCACACTGCCCAAACACCACATATAGCGAACTAGAGGGCGAAATTTACAAAATTGCCCTTCTAGTCTATTTACTCTATCAAAAGTCTAGTGGGTTCCAAATTTACACGCCTTCCCACTTAGCCAAGATAGGTTGAGAGCTAGCGAACCGAATTTACACAGGCGCCGCTTAGTCTCCCGGTCCCTCCGACCTAGCGAACGTAATATACACCCTAGAACGCTAGTCTAGACAAGACACCGGTGTCCGGCTAGGGCTATTTACACAGGACCCCGCCTGACTAACCAGATCAAACGGTCTTACTAAAGAGCGTTCGATCGAGCGGTGCGCCTTCGCTCCTTCCCTCCGACAGAGGGGGCAGATTCCATACACAGATTTAAACCCCTTTTGGGCCTACCGCACAATCGGTATACCCCTAGTGGGTCTGCCGTCTAAAACAGCAGTTGTCTTACCTCCTCGTTCCTGAACCTGAGTTCACACTCATCGACGGGGACACCCCAGCACTTCTTACGTAGAGGCCGATGATCTCCTGGACAACAGACCAGTGGCGCCGAGACGAAGGGAGGTCCACGCAGAAGTTCAGGGGTGCAGCCGTAGAGAACGTGGGCAAAGATAGACCGTCTCACGCCTCTGCCTCTCAGCTACCGTTGAACGATGAGCTTCCCGGCCAATGCACCAAATGATACCGGAGAAACTGACGGAAGCAAAGCACAGAGAGATGGACACAGGTTTCTTCAGGAAGGAAGAGATTCTTTATTGGATCACCGATCGGGACTCAGAGGGACTAATGTCACCAAAAATACAGCAAGTTCTGAGCCCTGAACAATAGTGCAGGCTCCCTATATAGGCACATAACTCCTCCCATATTAAGCTCCACCCGCACATTCTCTTGACCAATCATTACAAATAAGAATTAACTTCCTGCTTGACCGCATGGCTTGTCCAGCACAATGGAGGAGGGGAATACTACATCCTGTATTCTTGCACATGCTCCGTACACTACTGATCGTATCTTGCCTCGTGCAACCAACTGATCGATACGTCAGCATATGCACGTACACATGCCACGTGGTAATCTCGGCCTACTAAATTTATTTTTACCGAGATTCCACCACATGCATGTATGTATTAATTAGGGGTATATCTAATAAATAGCATTTTTATTTTTGCTGTGGACTCTGCACCTGACACATCTAAACTGTATTTCCGTGTTATGAGTAATCCAGCTCTGCCTTGGTATACCACTTATTTTTAAATTTAGAGTGTTACTTTAAATTAAAATACTGCATTCAAACAACAGATCAGGATACAGGGGAAAACAAATCTCAATGAGATATGTTTCAGGTGCCAACAGTACAGGATGTAACATCCTCAGTATACACACACATAAAACATTCAAAAGTAAATATCTGTAAAACTTAATAATACTCTCCTACATTAACATCTTCTCCAAGAGTCTAATGCTGAAGTATTTCCCTCAAATAAAAATGCCTTCAACATAGCATAGGTGCAGTTCGTTACAAAGTCAACTCAAAGTGAATTTCTAATTTAAGGTCAAAGAAGCCAAAATGAAAAAAAAAAATAGATTTCAGTCCAGCTAGTCTGGTGTGGAAATTTGAAATTCACTTTGAATTCACTCTGAATTTTCACTTTAGTAAATAGCCCTGAACAGAGGTTCATTTATTGTTTAATTCATTTTATATTTACTAGGTTTATGTTGTGGTTATACTGGAGTTTTTAAATCCTGTTGAGTTTTTCATACGTTTCCTGGACACTTCAGACACCTGAAATAGTTAGAACTGAACTGTTACAAAAATCTTTGCTAACTTCTGAAACAACAAACAAACCAGTGATCACATGCTCATGGTAATGTCTCAGGTGCAGTCTGGCATTTTCATTCACTAAAACAATGATCCAAGCACCATCACCACTACAGCTTGCTGTATGGAATACCCTGGCACCCTCCAGTTTAGGAGTCAAACCATTTTTAAATAGTTTGAGTTTTCGCTTCGCTTCCTCGCCTACTAACACTGGAGAGCCAGAGGTTCCTTATAAGTTAGTACACCCTCCAGCTTTAGTAGTGAAGGCAGGGAGCAGGACTGAACAGGCTCCTGATAAGAATTCAAACCATTCAAAAGAGAGCTGTAATGGTTATGACAAAAAACTAAATAAAGATACGGACTATTGTCTATTTACTTGTGTGTGCAATTCATTGATTTATTTCAATGAAAGGATGTGCCAGTTTTCGGGTACTTTATGTGTTTTGCGTTGTTGGAGAAGAAGTGGTCATGCTGCTGTCTTGTGAACACAGCAGTATGAAGCTGCTTATAGATTTAGATGCTGCCATCTCTATCATCCCAGTGCCAGCAATATCAGCTTTAGTAGTAACCATGCACAGTCATTCCATTCCTGGCTTCATCTGACCTCACTCAAAACTGCAGACTTGGTATAAAATCTTTGGGGACTTTTTTATTATATAATGCATTAATAAATGGGTGGTAATACAGCAATGTGATATCCACTTAATGAACATTTGTTAGATACACACTGATCAGACACAATATTAAGACCTCTGAGATGAAGTGAATAACATTTATTATATCATTACAGTGGCACCTGCTAAGGGGTGTGATCTATTAGGCAGCAAGTAAACATCCAGTTCTCGAATTTCATGTGTTAGAAGCAGGAATAATGGGTAAGAGAAAAGATCTGAGTGACTTTGAAAAAGGTCAAATAGCTATTGCTAGACGACTGGGTCAGAGCATCTCCAAAACTGCAAATCTTGTGGGGTGTTTCCAGTATGCAGTGGTTAGTACCTACCAAAACTGGTGCAAGGAAGGTGAACCAGTATCAGGGTCATTGGTGCCCAAGGCTGATTGATGCACGTGTGGAGTGAAGACTTACCAGTCTTGTCCGATCACACAGAAGAGCTATTGTAGCTCAGATTGCTGAAAAACTTAATGTTGTCCATGATAGAAAGGTGTCAGAATACACAGTGCATTGCAGTTTGCTGTGTATGGGGCTGTGTAGTGCTGGAACAACAAATCCAAATAATGGAACGTGTCTTGGTATATTACAGGGCACATTCAGAGGTCTTGTGGAGCCCATGCCTCGACGCATCAAAGCTGTTTTGGCAGCACGAGGGGGATCTGCATAATATTAGGCAGGTAGTTTTAATATTGTGGCTGATCAGTGTATGTGTCCGTAACTTATGTTTGATTTCTCACTTTCGCTTTGTTACAATTTAGTGCTTCACTAGTTATGTGATTATTCAGCAATGTACATCAATAAATGTTCAATATTTATCATCATTTTGCATTTTCTCTTTTATGTTTTACAATCAGGAAGTCTGCTTTAAGCGGTCAATGGACTAAATGCTTTTAAAGAACATTTCCGGTGCTTATTATGTTCGGCTGTAAAGGAACTGCATTCCTAAGTGCATAAATAATTAAAACTCTGCTGCTCTGCAGTTGGTATTCAAGCACCCTTGAGTGGCCATTCAGTTTTTTTCAGGCCTTCTGCAAAGCTGACAATCCAAGCAAGACAGTGGTCACTATTTTTTCTGCACTAACGGTAGTGACTTTTCATTGTTCAGTTTATTTTATGCACTGCATTAGGTATTCCTCCCTTACACTGTAAACAAATAAAGGTTAAAAAAAAAAAAGTATCTACCTCATTAAATCTATATTAAAGGGACATCAAACTTTATGACAATAAACTCATATTTAATCAGTTAAAGAGCAAAGACAGCACTTTAGAATAGAATAGCAAGTAGTATAATATTATGGAAAATTATATCGTAAGGACTTCCAGAGAACTATTAGCAGACCTTGCCCATTTTACACATATAGGACAAATGTAGTAAAAACTAAAAGGTGTCAGGCTGGTCTGGCATAACACATGAGATATAGGAATCAGCCATTCACAAGGAATTTGTGTTAAAGTTTTAAATTTTTTATAAGCTGAGCAAAACTGGTGTGAGTTGTCCCTTTTCAATATCATGTTTAGTCTCCTCCTCCAGTGACATCACGTCTATGGGGGAACCTAATGCGCATGCATGGCTTGTGCCGCTAACACATTAGAGCTTTGAAGACTTTAGACATGAGGTATTCAAAATCATTCATCCAGGAAGCGTATCTAGTGGTTGTCTACAAGACAGCCACTAGAGGCTGGCTTAACTTTGAAATATAAACATTGCAACTTCTCTAAAACTGCAATGTTTTACACTTCAGGGTAAAGGCGACAGGGACACTGCACCTACACCACTTCAATGAGATAAAGTGGTCCAAGTACATCTAGTGTATTTATGACGACCTTTGGTGCTTTCCAATTTTTGCAGAATATACTGTATCTATTGGCTGTTGGGTTAAAGCACTGGGCATTTTGATAATTCCATACCGTCCAATGCAAGCCCCTGTTTTTTTATATATATATGTGTGTTTTTCTTCTTCAGTAAAAATGAATGTACACATATGAAATTGTATGTATGGATATTTTGAATTGCAATTCATTTTTATTTTGAGCACATTACTTTTTTCAAGGTTTATGTTTTTTATATATATTTTTTTATTATGTAGACAGTAAGGGGTCTAGTACATCCAGCTAGTAAAAGAAAAAAAAAACAGGCACTTTAAGATGAGGTTTTAAGCACCTCACACTTTAATGATTATCTCTTGTTTTAATCTGGAAGAAGTTCATATCTGGACTTAAGTGATGCAACTGTAAGATAGCACCCAATAGCATGGGTGCCTCCATATATGCAAATAGTCACAGATCTAAAATTGTAACAAGATACTAGAGTAAAGTATAAAAACACAGGCACTGAGTTAGAGGAGAGCTATCCAAAAGGTGTAACCTTAGAAACTAACTAGGACAGTTCTAGAAGAAGTAAGTGACATGTTTTGAATTGATAAAGAAATTCAGGAACACAATTGGAGAAATCCATCTAAGGATTTTCACAACATCTCTGAGAAATGTAGAACAAATTCTTACATAGAACTACTGACAGGCGCACAGTCGGATTTGCCAGCATATGCGCTAACCATACCCAAACCCCCATTAAAACACGGACACAGGTTATACTGTTGGAAATAATTAGTCCACAGCTTTATTAAATTATTAATAAAATAATTAAGGAATAACAAATGGGGTCATTGCCAACAAATCTTATTAAAGTTAACATCCCCCCCATATACATAACATACCCCTAGCAATGACCCCACAATAATAACAAAAGATAACAATCTAAATAACCTGTTAATACAGAAACTGGCCACCCAATATGACCACATTTCAACCAGGTTTAATTGTCGGGGTGTACCGAGACACCGCTACCCACCATATCGATTGTAGGGGTGACCAAGACACCGCTACCCACCATATCCATTGTAGGGGTGTACCACCACACCCCTAGGTTTGGAGCCACCGACGGGCTCGAACCTACCAACCACGTGCACACTAACCCTCAGGATGCCCGCTTTCTCCTCCATCTACCCTCCGATTTAACCAGGCCATTCCCCGCCACAGCTCAGGACTTGACACCTAAAGCTCCTGAGCGACCCTCACCACACCAGAATAAGGCCTGTCGAATGCCTTCCTGAAGGCCCAATTTAAACAGATCACACCTTATCCGATAAGTACCGCCATCAATTTTTTATTAATTAGTCCATGACACCGAGCCACCGTAGCCGGGTACCTAGTATGCCTCCAATGTAACCGAGGAACCAACTCGGACCGTGTAGAATATTGCATATTCTATGTTTCTATTGATTATATATATGGATGTGTGGATTGACATAAGTAACAGATGGTATCAATAAGTCACAAGGCTTTCTTTGTCCGAGAGCTCTGGAATGTGGATTCGGGGGTCTTGTCCTTATATGGCTAGAGGTAAACGCTGACGTTAGTATTAGCACTTCTATATAGTAACAGAGGGACACGAGGTCTCTCACACTTGGCTTAGCTCTTGGCTCTGTACAATGATGTAACTCTCCCATAAGAAGTCCAGCAATTACCATCTGCTGTTGAATGTCCATTATCCTGTAACATCCTTTATTATGTTTTATTATGTATCCGTAACAAAGAATAAACCTGAAGAAACCGTGAGTCAGATTGCGTATTACTACTTTTCAATAATATAGACATATATTATTGTGGCGAGCATTTGGCCCAAGAATATATATACAAAAGACGTATGTATATCAATCAACTGAAGATAAGAAGAAATTAATCAAAGAATTAACATTGAACATCCATTCATCTACATTTTACAGACCGCACCACCACCACACTTGTGGCCAGCTCCCATAGCCGGTCCACATCCCTCTGCCTCCACCTAATCAATTCCTTTTCCGGGACCATGCCGATATCCTTCCCGCCCTCGCGGATTACCAGAAGGTCCTGGACAGTACCCCTTGTTACCTTTCGGAAAATTTTCTCCATTAATGCCTTGCCACCAAAACCCCCGAAAACCAAAACCACTCCAGCTCCACCAATTCCAAAGGAAAGCCCAGTTGCACTTGACCCGAACCGCGGCTCCCTTCTGCAGCCCTTAGATGTAAGAGTGGCCCACCAACCATTTCACCAAACTTGAAACGAAAGTAATTAGCGACAAGGCATAGCTCCAAACACAAACCCATACGTCCATAGCCATTAAACCAAATAGACAGGCCGTAAACAGGACTTAAACCATACTGACTCCCACCTGCCTAAATGTTTCCCCAGGTCCTCACTTAAAACCAGGTGGGACGGCTCTGTCACCGCCATTATCCAGGAAGAATGGGCCCCAGAGTGCCCAGGATCCAAACCCAACATTGTCAAACCCATCCGAATAAACCCATGCAGGAATTGAATTGTGACAGCGCCGATCCATCCCCTTTTACCAGTAAGCCACCCGGGATGTCCGGGCGAAGCTCCAAGTAGCGTGATATGCTTGATGCCAGGCATACCCCTGACCCAGGTAGGGAACATAGCTTTACCAAACCTCTTTTACCAGACACATCCGTTCTTGTACAACCCTACCGAATTGTTACCTTAACCGACTGAGGTTCGACAACCGAGTGTAGAATCCCCGAACACCCGCCCGAAAGGCACTCACCAGCTCCCCAATCTGAATTTCCCAAAGCCCCCAAGAAAGCCACTGCAAACAAACTCACCACAAAAGTAGAGTAACACACCACCCTCAGCACGCCCACCAGGCGTTGCGTTACCCAAGCAAACCAGCCGCCCGGCGCCGACATATTTCATACCTCTCTGTAAGAGAGAACCCTATCACCAATGCCGCCATGCTCCTGTGCAGTGCCGATGGAGCTAACGCTGAATGAACAAGTGGCTTAGGAACCACAGCAAGGTATCCCTTCGCCCCTCCTTTGACTGGGACCCCCCAGTGAAACCAACTGCCTCGTCCCACATATCCCAAACCCTCACATAGGCAGTCCCCGTGCCCGGTGCCATAGGATTCCGTATCGATCCTCCAAGCATGGCGTCTCGAGCTGCCAAATTTCCTCTAGACCGGCCTGTTCCTCCTCCCGCGCCCCGTGGGGCTGCCATTCGCAGCTTGTCCCCTTGTACGCGAGCCAAGTAATCAGCGTACTGCTGATTAAACGACCTGCACAGTGATAACAATCACCGCCATCAGCGTACCTCCTGAACCGAGGACCTGGCTGGATGGTAAACCGCATGAACCCCGCCGTATTGTCCGTGAATTACGACTTTTTGTCCCTTAATCCTGCACCTTTTAGAGCCACGGCCACTCCCAATGGAAATAACTCATAAGATGCCAACTTCGAATGAAAAGACTTACCTTTCATGCCTCCTGCCACCACTCCGCGCACCACCTGCCTTCCAGGTATGCCCCGGAATCTATGTTCCCAGAGGCATCTGTGAACAACTCGATACCACCCGCAAAGGCTCCACAAGTAGCCTTCGCCATGAAGAGGCCACAGACCCATCCCTCGCGACTAACCCGACATGCGAACTTGAAACTGCCTTATGAACAACTGCGATTCCTCAGTGTGACCTTCTTGGACCTGCGAACCTTCGCCCTGAACTCCCGAAGTGCAGTCAACTGATGCCTAGGCAATCGACACTCTCCTACCACCTAAACAATTTCCAGCCCAAGCAAAGACGTGCGGTAAGATTCCCGCAACCGTAAGGTATGTCCACAACGGCCCGGCCCGGCCCAGCCGAGCCCACACAGCAAGCTATCTTCCAGATAATGTACTAAGAAACCTCTTCTTGATTCCTCTTTCACCACCCACTCCCAGACAGAAACCAACTTCTCAAAGTAATAACATGAAATGGAACCGCCCCTTGGCAAGCAGAGGTTACCAATAGGCACCTGCAAACATGCAACCCAAAAGATGGAAGGGTCGCCAATAATCGAACGCGTGCCGCTCCCCCGAACCAACTCGACGGCAAGGCCGAATGATGCCTAAGATACAGAACAGGTCCGTGTCGATGTCATCATTTACCGATGCCCCTTTTGGGTGCGATAAGTTTTGTAGCAGACGGAATTTGCCCGCCCCTTTCTAGGGGATTACCCCCCACGGAGACATCCACAGATCCGCTAATGGCGGGGATGTAACAAACCCGCCATCCCCCCAATTGGGCTTCCTCGCATGACCACTCGCGAACCAATCCCAGATGTTCCCCCACGGACTTGATATTCGCCCACCACTTTTTCTGGTCCCTTGACTTTGAATGGAATAGCGAAAAAAAAAAAACAACAATCCCAGCCGTAAAAAGTCATCAGTGCCACTCCGAGCCGCAAACGCGGGTCTGAAGCCCCGGTGACTACCCCTCCTGCCTTTGGTTTTCCTTTCTTGACGCGTCAGTTGACACCGTGACTCCCACCGACTTCGGAACACCCGTATCCAAGCCTACTCAACGGTCCCCAGT
Organism: Pelobates cultripes; assembly: GCA_933207985.1. Lineage (NCBI taxonomy): Eukaryota > Metazoa > Chordata > Amphibia > Anura > Pelobatidae > Pelobates > Pelobates cultripes. The sequence continues at coordinate 125,017,054 of OW240913.1, read as the reverse complement.
TGCATTGACCTTTCTTCTGTCCGGCCAGCACCGCACCTCCTGGGGAAAGAGTGCATTTCCTGTACCATCATTAGGAACCGGGCACCTTACCCCAATTACGCCTACTAGGATACAAAAGCCCTAAGCCAATTCCCAAAGTCTTTAGTATCTTGCGATACCCGCCTTTTCCCTCCTCCTCTTTTAAATCAAGGAACTCCTCAAGCGGAAGACAGGAAAACATTTTTACAAATCCCCTTAATCAAATCTTATCCTGCGCCTTCAAGTGACCCCCCCAATGGCCCCGCGAAGGACACGTGCCCATTTTGTCACGCAGCGCATGGAATATTGGCACACATCTAACTGTTCTCCTGCCCCGTCGGATGTCCCCGGTACCGGTACCGCATCCCCTTCCCTTACCCAGCACACCGTCACCGCTGCCCTAACTTCTGCCTCCCCACCGCCCTCCGGTGACCCCACCCTTCCGCACTGCGGAGACGGCCCCTTTTTTCTTGATCATGACTCTAAAATGATATTTGCAATTTAAAAAAGGTTCCCAGAGTGTGGTGTGTTTATTGACTCACCGCCCGAACCCCCGTCTGCGTTGTCCTTCTGTCCACCTTGCCAGGCTCTGGAGTATCTGGTGTACGCCGACTCCTGTCCGCGCTGGTCCCACCTCAAGCCCGTAGGAGTAACACTCCGTTCCGTCGCTGCGTGGGGGGGGGGAAGCAGACGTGCTCCGGGCCCCCCAGCTGCTCCTGCAGCCACCAGCCACGATTTCTGCCACAACCTTTGTGTCCAGGATGGTGACTTGCTTGGAGTTCTGTCTGAGGCTGATGGGAGTGATAATGCAGCAGCAGCCAGGGCCGGACTGGGGATACAAAGCAGCCCTGGAAATAAAAAAATTGTGGCAGCCCCATAAGTCACTGCGCCATATTTTGTCGCGTGTAATATGTAAGGCTATGTCTTGCCAGGACAGATGATTGAGTAATATATATATATATATATATATATATATATATATATATGTATATATATATATATATATATATATATATATTGCTGTTTCTAATATAAAATATTGGTCCTTTCAGGGTAAAATGTTTAATTATACAGTAAGCATACGCACATGCAGACACAGGCAATTTCACTGACATTTCAGTGACACACACAAGCTCATTGATACACAGCCTCATAGACAAACAATCTTACTGATATACATCAGCTCATTGACATAAAAACACAAGCTCACTCACTAGCAGGCACACGCATGCAAGCAAGCTCACTCACTAGCAGACGCACACACACAGCTTAATGTGGTGGTACTGGTGTCTATAACATGTCCCTACAGGCTTTTCAACGTAAACACTGACTTTTCAGACAAAAGGCAGTGTTTACATTGCTTCAAAGTGACACTGCTAGTGACAGTCACTCAGACGGTCACTAGAGGTGCTTCCTGTGTGCATTCAGGGCCTCCACACTCTGTAGGTGCTGAACGTTCCCCATAGAGATACATTGATTCAATGCATCTCTATGAGGAGATGCTAATTGGAGTGGCGTTTTGCAGCCAATCCTATGGCAAAGCATTGGATTGGCTGAGATCATCAAGCTTGATGATCTCAGCTATAGAGGCAGGGCCAGTCGAGGGGAGACCAGCACGCTGCGTGGGGAAAAAAAAAAAGGTGAGCAAAAACACTATTTTTAAACACACATTTACACCATGACAGACACAGAAACACACATATACCATGACAGATACACACCCCATGACAGACACACACACACACCATGACAGACCATGACACAGACAGACACACACCATGACACAGACAGACAGACACACACACACACCATGACCGACAGACAGACACACACACACACCATGAATGAGACAGACACACACACACCCCATGACGGACAGACAGATACACAAACACACACACCCCATGACGGACAGACAGACACACACACCCCATGAATGACAGACACACACACACCCCATGACGGACAGACAGACACACACACCCCATGACGGACAGACAGACACAAACACCCCATGAATGACAGACACACACACACCCCATGACGGACAGACAGACACACACACACACACACACACACACCATACAGACAGACACCATGACACAGACAGACACACACACACCATACAGACAGACAGACACCATGACACAGACAGACACCATGACACAGACAGACAGACAGACACCATGACACAGACAGACAGACACACACCATACATACAGACAGACACCATGACACAGACAGACAGACACACACACACCATACAGACACCAGGACACAGACAGACAGACACATACACACAGCAGACAGACACCACGACACAGACAGACACATTACTTATACCTGCCAGGGGGAGGTCTTCTGGGGGCCGCTGGGGGACTTTTACCGCTGGGGAGGTCTTCTGGGGGACATGTCTTGTCGGCCGCTGGGGAGGTCTTTTGGCGGCCGCTGGCGGACTTGTCCTGGCGGCCGCTGGGGGAGCTGCGCTGGCTCTGCCCTCCCGCGCTGCTGAATGAGACCGGCGCCGGAATATGACGTCATATTCCGGCGCCGGTCTCATTCAGCTGCGTGCTGGGGAGCAGAGCCAGCGCAGCTCACGCAGCTCCCCCAGCGGCCGCCAGGAAAAGTCCGCCAGCGGCCACCAAAAGACCTCCCCAGCGGCCAGGGGAGGGCTGGCAGCCTTAGGCCTGGGGGGCAAAACCAGTCAAGTGGCCCATTGCACCACCAAATCAGTTCACCATCCATGCCCACCTTTTCCTGGTTTTATAACAGATATTGATGTTATGCTAATCAGTAGCTCTTTGCCATACCCGCTCCTTCACGGCTCCAGGCACTGCTTGTTGTGAGTGTGAGCCACTGTAAATTAGGGGCAGAGGCACTTGCGCATAAGTAAAGGCGAAGCTGAGAGCGGTGCAAAAGGATTTTTACGCCCTGACGAAAATAAAAATTTGCTGCCCCCCCATGTGACATCACAATGCCCCACCCATATGAACTAACGCCAGTGCTGCACACAGTGTGTGTTTACATTAAAAAGCCTGCGGGGACCAGCTATAGACACCAGAACCACTTCATTAAGCTATAGTGTCCCTTTAATGTGAGGTACATTATAGATTAGTGTCACTAATAATATACTAGATTGCCTACTTACAAGCAGATGAGGATGATAATGGGCTGCAGTTTGGCTCCACTGGTCTGGTGTAGAACAGGATCTCTGGAGGCTGTTTGCAACTGTGGTCACAAAATTCAATATTCTGGGAGAATTGGAAGCAGCTCAATTTTTTGGGGGCCCCTTACACAGCTCAAGGTCTGGGCCCCAGGGCCTGACGGTGAGTATGCCCATAAGGCCCGCTCATAAGTTCCACCCACCCATGAGTTCGCTCACAGGGAGTGGAGTGTGTAGGGGATGTGTTATGTGTTATTGTAGAGGATCTAATATGTGTGCT
>OW240913.1:124945922-125005544 GCA_933207985.1 Pelobates cultripes | reverse complement strand
GATAGGAAGGTGCACACTCGGTGTGCACTTCCTTTCAGTCCGGCCGGTTACAGGAAACAGAAACTCCGCGCGGAACAGGAGTTTCTGTTTCCTGTAACCGGCCGGACTGACAGGAAGTGCACACTCAGCGTGCACCTTCCTATCACTCCGGCCGGCCACCGCGGACCGGAGAGCAGCTCGGCCACGCTACAGGGGAGAAGCTGCAGCCGCCTGAGGCTCTTAACAGAGCGCTCAGGTGGCTGCAGTATTTAAAGGGCCGGCCCGCCACGGCCGGTCTTACAGGAATTTAGGGCGGGAGGGGCAATTGCCTCCCTGCCCCCCGGTCCAGCCCGCCCCTGGCAGCGGCCGAAAGCAGACCCAGGTGTCTGCCCGGCCCCAGGTGCCGACGGCCCACCGGGAAATTTCCCGATATCCCGGTGGGCCAGTCCGGCCCTGGCAGCAGCTCACTCCAGCCTCTCCAGGCTGCCTCCTGCCTCAATACTGCTCTGTTCTTCTATGCTGCCTCCATGCTGCTGCCTTCTCCCTCCACTGCAGGCAGCTTTCACAACTGACAGGTAAGCTTAGGTTCAGTTAAAATGGCCACTTCATATAATGGCTGGTATAAATACTCCCGTTACAGCTCTGCCCTACCCAGCATGCTAGCTGTCACTAACCTCCTGTGGCTGCTATGCCTACCTCCTGGCTTTGTCAAGGCCTATTCCTCTTAGCTGTGCTGATCCATGGGCTACATTCCTCTACAGAAACACCAGAACATTTTAACACCTTTGAATAAGAGTTAGGCATATTTAACCCCTTAAGGACTAAACCTCTGGAATAAAATGGAATCATGACATGTCACACGTCATGTGTCCTTAAGGGGTTAAAGGATGTCAAATTCCACTTGTGTTATTTGTATGTTAAACTGTATTATCTACTCACACACAGCATTATACAGTTGTAATCAAAATGAAGAATTTAAAGATTTTTAGCTGTTTGCAATGAACAAATCAAACAAAAGCAATTGAAATAGCTAAACACAATGAATGCTTCAAGCGATTTCCCCAATTTCAATGCAACTCATAATGACTTCTCCAGTATCAAAATTATGTCAATATACCTGATTTCAGTGGGGGTTGAATACTTTTGATTACAGTTGTATATATGACCCACTCTGTAAAGCCTTTAATAAGTAAAGCTGAAAATAAAATATTCCAGACACAAAAACTTTGACTTTATAACTTTTGACGACTTTATAAGATAAATTATGGCTCATGCTTTGCCAATTATTGATAATGATGCAATATAAGTAAATTATGATATTACAAGAGGCAGCAAAAAAAAAAAAAACACCCAAAATCATGTAACAGGAAACTCGACAGGGAAGTTAAATGAAGCCAAGATCAATGCATGTATTCAAGAATGTAGCAGGAAGTTTCAGTAGCTATGTTTGCTAATCTAAGGGTGAGGTAGTTTTAATAAGTTGCCTAACAGGTGCCAGGTAAAGTCACTGCATAGACATGCAGAATTTAAAAAAAACATAGCCTCATCTGCAGGCATTCTGTTCAACACTGAACAGCAACACATGAGAGGGAGGAGAATATAGCTTAAAGGATACTATAAGTTTAAAAACAACTTTAGCTTAATGATGCAGTTTTAGTGTATAGAGCATGCCACTACAGTCTCACTGCTCAATTTAGGAGTTAAATCACTTTTGTTTCAGTCCATGCAGCCCTAACTACACCCAAAGCCGATCCTAAGGTCACAGATACCTGCGTGGTCATGTGGGCGTGGTCATTTCACTAACTCCTCCCCTTGGGAAATTTCAAGACATGCATGTTTCTATGGCAATGTCTACACCTCTTCATCTATAAGCGCCAACTATTTTTCTAATCAAACACACTCATTGACAGTCACACACTCTCACTGAAAGAGACACACTGACAGATGCACACTGTCAGACACACAATCTCACTGATTTGAAACACATTCACTGACAGACACACACACACACACACTCACTGACAGAAACACTGACACAGACCCTCAATGACAGACACACACGCAGACAAACTACTAACATATATTATTATTATATTTATTAAATTCCCCAGCGCTTTACAGTGGGTGGACTAACAAACGTAGTTGTAACCAGACAAGTTGGACACACAGGAACAGAGGGGTTGAGGGCCCTGCTCAATGAGCTTACATGCTAGAGGGAGTGGTTGTAAAGTGGCACAAAAGGTAAGGATAGTATTAGACTAATGACAGTTGCAAGAGAGGAATCATTCGGGAGCTATTAACAGTTTAATTAATACGCTTTTATGAAGAAGTGGGTTTTTAATAATTTTTTTGAAGGAGTAAAGACTGGATGAACATCTAACGGAGGAGGTAAGTCAGTTGCACAGGAACGGTGCAGCCATCGAGAAGTCTTGAAGGCGAGCATCAGAGGTGAGAGTACGGACAGAAGATAGACGTAAGTCTTCAGCAGAGCGTAAGGACCTAGACGGGACATATTTGTGTATTAGGGAGGATAGAAAGGTGAGCATGGTCGTCCACATAATTGTAATGACATCCATGCTTGGTCCCTTTTTGACAGTGTCATGCAAGAGAAGGGGCATAGTCATTATCACATAAAGTCAGGGTGAATAGTGTTTTCACAAGTAGAGTTTCAGGAATACATGTTGTTTGTATTCCTGACACTATAGTGTTCCTTTGAGCAAATGGGCGCTCTCTTTCCTTTAAGAGGTTTAACCTCTCTCAAATGATTTAACTCCAAAGGCTTCCACCACCTCCAGATCCCAGATCTCCAAGTCTCTCAGTGGTATTCGACTTCTGAAACGGAGTGTCAGGAAGTGCAGATTAACGTCAGGCATGGGTGCCGCAGATTGGTTAGAGTGGTCAGCTGACGCTCTAAGCCAATCGCTGGTTTCTGGTTCATAAAAATGTTTTACTTTTTTATGACTGGGAAGCTACTGATTGGCTTAGAGTGCCAGCTGACCGCTCTAGCCAATCAGCGGCACCCCTACCCGGCGGCACTCTGTGCTTCCTGACACTCAGTAAATAAAAGTGAACACTGATTTTTTCACCTGGTGAGATGAAAAGGTCCAAAGTTGATGTGGTGTCCAGAATAAAGAGGAGGGTTTACTTCACTTGTCCTTCCTGCTACAATTTTATTTTCTTCTCCTTCATTTGACACTGTCTTCTCTCCTCCTTGGCTCCTTTTGCTTCTTTTGCGCATCTTCTGCTCCTTTCTCTTTATCATCCGTTTCTGCTCCTTGCAGATCCTTTCTGCTCCTTCTCCTACTTTACCTTTGTGCTCCTTGCTGTCCCTTTCTGCTTCTTGCTGTCCCTTCCTGCTCATTTCTGTTCCTCTTCCTTTTTTCTCCTTGATGTCCCTTTCTGTTCCTTCTCCTTTCTGCTCCTTCTCCTACTTTACCTTTGTGCTCCTTCTGTCCCTTGCTGATCCTTTCTGCTCCTTGCTGCCCCTTTCTGCTTCTTCTCCTACTTTACCTTTGTGCTCCTTCTGATTCTTTCTGCTCCTTCACCTTTGTGCTCCTGCTGCCCCTTTCTTCTCCTTGTAGACCCTTTCTGCTTCTTGCTGACCCTTCCTGCTCATTTCTATTAATTTCTGCTCCTTCTCCTACTTTACCTTTGCGCTCCTTGCGGACCCTTCATGCTCCTTGCTGACCCTTTCTGCTCATTTCTGCTTCTTCTCCTACTTTATTTTTGTGCTCCTTGCTGCCCCTTCCAGCTCCTTGCTGCCCCTTTCTGCTCCTTGCTGCCCCTTTCTGCTTCTTCTCCTACTTTACCTTTGTGCTCCTTCTGATTCTTTCTGCTCCTTCACCTTTGTGCTCCTGCTGCCCCTTTCTTCTTCTTGTAGACCCTTTCTGCTTCTTGCTGACCCTTCCTGCTCATTTCTATTAATTTCTGCTCCTTCTCCTACTTTACCTTTGCGCTCCTTGCGGACCCTTCCTGCTCCTTGCTGACCCATTCTGCTCATTTCTGCTTCTTCTCCTACTTTACGCTTGTGCTCCTTGATGTCCCTTCCTGCTCATTTCTGTTCCTTCTCCTTTCTACTCCTTGATGTCCCTTCCTGCTCATTTCTGTTCCTTCTCCTTTCTGCTCGTTCTTCTACTTTACCTTTGCGCTCCTTCCGTCCCTTCCAGCTCCTTGCTGCCATTTCCTGCTCCTTGCTGACCCTTCCTGCTCCTTTCTGACTCTTTCTGCTCCTTGCTGACACTTCCTTCTCCTTGCTGACCCTTCGTGCTCCTTGCCGACCCTTCCTGCTTCTTGCTGCCCCTTCCTGCTCATTTCTGTTCCTTTGTGCTCCTTCTCTTACTTTACCTTTGTGCTCCTTGCTGCCCCTTCCAGCTCCTTGCTGCCCCTTTCTGCTCCTTGATGTCCCTTCCTGCTCATTTATGTTCCTTCTCCTTTCTGCTCCTTCTCTTACTTTACCCTCCTGCTACTTTCTTACCCTTCCTGTAGGCTGTCTCCACCCCCCATCCATCACTTACCTGATCTGTAGGTGGATCCCCATCCCTCACTTACCTGATCTGTAGGCTGCTGCCCTTCATCTCTAACTTAATTGATCTTACCATGATCCCTCAGTTATCTGATCTGTAGGGTGCCCCCCTATCCCTCACTTACCTGGTATGTAGGCTGCCCCCCCATCCCTCACTTATCTGATCTGTAGGCTGCGCCCCACCACATCCCTCACTTACCTGATCTGTAGACTTCCCCCCATTCCTCACTTACCTGATCAGTAGGCTGTTTCTGTAGTCTGGGAGTTGCTGGCTGCACTCTGTGCTGCTCCACTGTGGTTTCAGTCAGGAGAGAGAAGCAGGGATAAGATGTAGCTTCCTATCCCTGCCTCTCTCCACACACACACACGACCTACTGTTCGGCGCTGGTATTGCACAGTATTCTCAATCTTAAAATAAAAATACTGACACAAATTGAAAAATACCAGTGGGAGCAAGTGCCCCCCTTAACCCGCTCAGCGGAAGCCCATGTAGGTGGGAGCAGCATTATGTAGAGATTTGAAAGCAAGAACCAGAATTTTAAATTGAACCCTATATCTTACGGGAAGCCAATGTAGGGACTGACAGAAGGGTGAGGCGTGGGAGGTGTGGGGGGATAGGAAGATGAGCCTCGCCGCCACATTCATTATGGACTGTAACAGCATAAGTTGGGAACACGTAAGACCATTGAGAAGCAGATTACAGAAGTCCAGGCGAGAAAGAACAGTGGAATGGACCAGCACCTTAGTCGCATCTGGTGTTAAGTAGGGTCAGATGCGCACAATGCTTTTGAGATGGAAGCAGCAGGATTTGGCGATAGACTGAACATGAGGTGTGAAGGAGAGGTCGGTGTCAAAGAGAACACCTAGGCAGCGAGCCTGCGTGGTGGAGCTGATGGTAGCACCGTTGACGTGGAGGGAGACAGACACAAGAGTAGCAACCCCTGAGAGAGAAAAAAACAGAATTTCAGTTTTCAAGGAAGTGGGCAGTCATTCAGTTAGAAATAGCAGAGAGGCAGTCAGAGACAATAGTCAAGAGGGACGGGGAGAGGTCAGGAGAGGACAGATAGATTTGCATGTCATCCACATAGAAATTATATTGGAAGCTAAAGGAGTTAATGAGTTTACCAAGGGAGGCAGTATAGATGGAGAACAGTAGGGGACCAAGGACTGAACCTTGGGGGACACTAACAGAGAGGAATCTAGCAGAGCCAGAGAAGAAGCAGAGCCAGAGAAAGAAACACTAAAAGAGCGCTGGGAGAGGTAGGAGGAGCACTAGGAAGACAGATCTTGCAGAGGGTTAGAAGAAGCTGTTGATGATCAACAGTGTCAAAAGCTGCAGAAAGATCAAGGAGAATTAAGATAGAGCAGTGACCACGAGATTTTGCAGTGAGTAGATCATTGGATACTGGTCAGTGCCATTTCTACAGAGTGCTTAGCGCAGAAACCAGACTGAAGAGGGTCTAGCAGAGAGTTGGACTCGAGGAAGTCTGTCAATCTCGCATACACAACTCTTTCAAGGATCTTGGATGCAAAAGGCAGAAGCGAGATAGAACGGTAGTTGGATGGGTAATTAGGGTCAAGGTTGGGTTTCTTTAGAAGTGGGGTTATAGTTGCATGTTTGAATGGCGATGGAAATATGCCAGAGGAGAAAGAGAGATTGAGAATTTTAGTGAGAGGTGGAGAAAGAAAAGAACACAGAGTATGGATGAGATGCAAGGGAATTGGATCTAGGGAGCAGGTGGTGGGGCGGGAGGACTGGAGCAGAGCAGAAACATTTTCCGCTGTAGCGGGTGCAAATGAACATAGAATCTCAGAGGGAGTGAGGTTAGGTGAAGTATTGTAAGAGGAAGAAGAAAGATGAGAGATCTCTTCCCTGATTGTAGAGATCTTGTCAGTGAAGTGAGTTGTAAAGTCTGAGGGGGTCAAGTTTTTAGGTGGAGGAGGAACAATAAGACGAAGAAGAGAGTTAAATGTGTGAAATAGTCATTTTAGTTTGCAGGAGAGTGTGGTTATGAGGGTATTGAAGTAATTTACTTTTGCAGAGGAAAGAGCCAACCTGTATGAGCACAACATAACTTTATAGTGGAGAAAGTCAGACGCACAGTGAGACTATCCTCAACAGCGTTCAGCAGTTCTGGAGCATTTTTGGAGGTATCGAGTCAGCTTGATGTGCCAAGGTTGTTGTTGGGGGCGCTTGCTGCATTTAAATGTAGGAGGTGCCATGATTTCTAGTTGAGAGGAGAGGGTGGAATTGTAGAAGGAGGTTGCAGAGCTAGGACAAGTGAAGTTTGAGATAGCTAAAAGGAGAGTTTGGAGATTAGTGGAGAAATGCTCTAGGTCAAGACATTGGAGGTTTCTGTGAGATTGATGTTCAGACGGTGGTGTCAATTGGGTCTTAGGTATGCCAATGTCAAAAGTCAGCAGATGGTGGTCAGATAGAGGAAAAGGAATTGGCGAAGGCGAGATCAAGAGTGTTTCCCGCTGTATGAGTTGCAAAATTGGACCATTGCGTAAGGCCAAAGGAGGAGGTTACAGAAAGCAGATGAGAGGCATCAGTGCAGTTGGGGTTGTTGATTGGGATATTGAAATCCCCAAGTATAAGGGTGAGTGTAATGAGTGCTAGATGAGAGGAAGTGGGGAAGCCTGGAAGAAAAGTGCTCAATGAATAGCCTAGGATGAACGAGGGGGTAGGGGTAGTAGATTATAGCAATTCTTAAAGGAGTGTCTTTAAATAGGCGTACAATGTGAACTTCAAAACAAGATAAGGATAGGACAACTGACTTATGATTGGTTGAAAGGTACATTGAGGGGAGAGAAGGATGCCTACGCCGCCTCCTTTACAGTTGAGTCTGGGAGTCTGAAAGAATTGTAGCCCACCAAAACATAAAGAGGCAGGAGTAGCGCTATCAGAGAGGGACAGCCAGGTCTCTGTAAGTGCAAGTAGTGTGAGTGAAGTTGAGATAAAAAAGTTGTGTATGGCTGTTGATTTTAAATTACTGCAGATGGAGCAGGCATTCCAGAGTGCACACTAAAATTTGGTAAATAAGGGTAAAGGGCAGGGTATTGTGATGAGGTTTGTGGGGTTTCTGGTTTTCTTAGTGTGTGTAGAGAAGGTGCATGGCCCTGAATTGGGAGAGACATCACCAGCTGCTAGAAGCAGGAGGAGAGAAAGTGACAGGAGGTGTGAATGGGTTTTGTATGCATGGGGTCTAGGATGAGATCGATTGTGGGTAGGAGTGAGAGAGTAGAAAAATGAGTGCAAGGCAAGAGATGAGAGAAGGGGGGAGTGTAGCAGAGAGGGGCATATGTAAATTTGGATGGGGGATGAGTGAAATGGGTGTAAAGAGAGATTTTTATACTGAGGGAGAAGGAGGAAATAAAGAGGAGAAGACAGATCATTGCTAAACTGGGAAAAAGTAATTGAAAATAATTGCAATATCAAGAGCAGGTTTCTTATGGGTTAAGAAAGTACAGGAGTGTACTAATAAGAGGCAGTATGTACACCTGTTATTTTTACTTATCTAAAATTTGGGCGTGACAGACAATCTATAAATGGAATAATGAGCATGGGGCGGGGTGGTGAGGGGAGGGCGGGTATCAGAATTTCTTACAGCAGTATTGGGGCTTGATAGTTTTGAAATCAGGTTGTTGAATAAAAATATGTGAGGGTCAGATAGCCTTGCAATAAAGCAGAGGGAGGAGGATATGTATCTAGGCATTGAGATGAAGGGATGGCTATTCAAATAAAAACAAACATATCAATATAAGAAGGGAGTGGTCAGAGGTCAGTCAGAAATCAGAGGGGAAATAGAGGAATGTATATAGGTGAAAAAAAAATTACATACTGGGCTAGCAAAACTACACTTTAGCATAACAGACAAAAAATAAAGGCAAGAAAATATACAATGCAGACAGGATATTTAAAATAAAATAAATGTACAGGGTGGTTAACTTAAATATAAATGATGCTGTGCAGATTAGAGTCTTAGTGTTGTCTTCCAGAAGGCTACCTGTGCTTATTGCAGACGATCAGCTGATGGAGCTATGACTTTCTCACAGCAGTATTGGGGCACTGACATGTGCATCGTCGCCTCTGCGGCATATGCTTAAACCAAACACCAATCCCCATAAAAACACTGACACCATATTTTTTTTTATTGGTAAAAAATTATCACAGCTTTAATTGATAATAAGTTTTAACGAGTAAAATTAAGGTCATTGTCAACACCATGCCAACATTGACATGTAAATCCAGCATCCTGCCTTTATACAATGAAACCCCCGACAATGACCCATCTTACATAAACAATAAATTCCAACAACATTATAACCCTGTATACAGTTGCAAGAAAAAGTATGTGAACCCTTTGGAATGGTATGGATTTCTGCACAAATTGGTCATAAAATGTGATCTGATCATCATCTAAGTCACAACAATAGACAATAACAGTCTGCTTAAAATAATAACACACAAAGAATGAAATGTTGCCATGTTTTTATTGAACACACCATGTAAACATTCACAGTGCAGGTGGAAAAAGTATGTGAATTCTTGGATTTAATAACTGGTTGAACCTCCTTTGGCAGCAATAACTTCAACCAAACGTTTCCTGTAGTTGCAGATTAGATGTGCACAACGGTCAGGAGTAATTCTTGACCATTCCTCTTTACAGAACTGTTTCAGTTCAGCAATATTCTTGGGATGTCTGGTGTGAATTGCTTTCTTGAGGTAATGCCACAGCATCTCAATCGGGTTGAGGTCAGGACTCTGACTGGGCCACTTCAGAAGGTGTATTTTCTTCTGTTTAAGCCATTCTGTTGTTGATTTACTTCTATGCTTTTTTTCTCCATACATAGTGTTGTGTGTTTCTTCCAAATAACTCAACTTTGGTTTCATCTGTCCACAGAATATTTTGCCAGTACTGCTGTGGAACATCCAGGTGCTCTTGTGCAAACTGTAAACGTGCAGCAATGTTTTGTTTGGACAGCAGTGGCTTCTTCTGTGGTATCCTCCCATGAAATCCATTCTTGTTTAGTGTTTTACGCATTGTAGATTTGCTACCAGAGATGTTAGCATTTGCCAGTGATTTTTGTAAGTCTTTAGCTGACACTCTAGGATTCTTCTTCACCTCATTGAGCAGTCTGCGCTGTGCTCTTGCATTCATCTTTACAGGACGGCCACTCCTAGGGAGAGTAGCAGCAGTGCTGAACTTACTCCATTTATAGACAATTTTTCTTACCGTGGACTGATGAACAGCAAGGCTTTTGGAGATACTTTTATAACCCTTTCCAGCTTTATGCAAGTCAACAATTCTTAATCGTAGGTCTTCTGAGAGCTCTTTTGTGCGAGGCATCATTCACATCAGGCAATGCTTCTTGTGAAAAGCAAACCCAGAACTGGTGTGTGTTTATTATAGGGCAGGGCAGCTGTAACCAACACCTCCAATCTCATCTCATTGATTGGACTCCAGTTGGCTGACATCTCACTCCAATTAGCTCTTGGAGATGTCATTAGTCTAGGGGTTCACATACTTTTTCCACCTGCACTGTGAATGTTTACATGGTGTGTTCAATAAAAACATGGCAACATTTCATTCTTTGTGTGTTATTAGTTTAAGCAGACTGTGATTGTCTATTGTTGTGACTTAGATGATGATCAGATCGCATTTTATGACCAATTTGTGCAGAGATCCATATCATTCCAAAGGGTTCACATACTTTTTCTTGCAACTGTATCTAACGTTGAACACATAATCATTGCCACAAAGGGCATCCATTTTCACAGTTCCACAATTGTAGGGGTATACTGAGATACCCCTACACAACCAGGTTCTGAGCTACCAACAAGCCTGAACCTACCAAACCAGTCCAAAGGCCTACCTATTTTCCTGGAACTAAACATTCTACCCCATATCAATCCAACCTACCCCCCAACTTTTCTCTCCATCCTCGCCACAGCTCAGAGCTTGACTCATCAAGCCACCTGAGAACTCCCATCCCCCATCAAAAAGAGTGCTCGCTGCAGGCCCTCCTGAAAACCCAAAAATAAGACATCAAAGCCAACTTCTGAGAGGTGAACTCCATCATGCCTGTAATATCCTGGAAGCATGGCTTCCAACTCCATATGCCCAACCCCAACCGCCTGACATAAACAGCCATCACCTTGTTAACTTTACTTCTAATCTTAGCCACCGCAGAGGGATTCTGCGCGTGGCGCCAGTGACAACGAGAAACCATTTCCGACCAAATGACCACAACCCTGGGCACTAACTCTCTCAATCTGTCCACATCCATCTTCATACCTAGAATCAAATCCCTCTGGGGCACTAGCCCCACATCATTTCACCCCGTGTGAAGCACTACCATATTTGGCAAACTGCCCCAAACTAATCTTACCAAATATTTCCAAACAAATTGCACTCCAACCCCAACCCCGATAACTAAACACCGGAGTCGAACCAGGGAGTGAGGAAAGCCCAGCTGTAAACCATGATGATGAACTGCAGCTCTCCGATGCGCCCAGTAAATGTAGGAATGTCCGACCAACCAGGCAGTCCAACCTAGAAATGAAAGAGACAGAGAAAAAGCCCCATAGGAACAGGTAACACCACTACCATCACCCTAACCCAATCTAAACCAGTTTATCAGGCCTAATATAGGATCTGAACCTCACAGATTCCCACCTACCAATTCTATTAACCAACTCATCCCCAAGACCCAATCGAGCAGCCTCTGTCGCAGTGCCAAACCTAAAGGAATGAGTCTCAAATTGAACTGGATCCAAGCCTAAACGTACCAAGGCCAACCGGAAGACCCTGAGGAACTGATACTTCGATAGGGCAGAACCATCTGCAAGAAGAAGGAACTCCCTGTCTCTGCACGAACCCTTAGAAAAGCCTCTGCACAAAAAAAACGGACATACCCCACTTCCGGGCAACATAAATAATGTCAGCAAACAGCCCTTTCCCAAAACATTTGTCTTGAAATAATTTTTATTGATTAATAACCACCCTGTTATGCCACATTTCGACATCTAAAAACTGTAGACCACCACCTCCAAAACGATTGCCACTGACCAACTCGCTAACCCGAAACGCCCCAAAAATGGCCCAACTAAAAACCATAGGAACAATAAGACTTCGTACTGGGAGAAGCACACTTCGGGTAGCACCTGAACCACCCATCAAAGAATGTCGAAAGAAACTGGTCTCCTAGAGTCCACCGACACCCTCCCCTTCATAAAGCCTTAGAGAGCTTGACGAACAATTAAATGCTTCCTAACATCCTCCCACCCACTAAGCTTAAATAAAAAGGCCAAAGCTTACAGTTTACGCCCAAACACCGCAGGAGATGCACCCGAAGCAAACAAATGGCATACAAACCCTAATAACGTGTCCAACAGTGCATCTGCCAAAATGTGCCCCCCGCATAGTTCAACGTTTTATCCAATTCCTGCCACATCTTACAGTACGCTGCCCAAGTAGAAGGCGCTAAAGACTCCCTTATCAGTCCGCCAAGCAGGATGCCCAAGCGGCCACACTTCTTCCGGATAGGACAAACCCTTCACTTGCGCGCCTGGAGCCACCAGATGAAACCTCGCCCGCTGCAAATGAGACGGCGAATCAGCAATAACATTTAAAAAACTCGGCACATGACGTACACGAAAGACAATATTAAATTTCACACAGTACAAGACAAAGTGGCGAAGAAGCCCAACCACAGGAATTGTAGACATGTTCAATTTGTTTGGTTCCGAATGCAAATTCGGACACATCCAAATGTGCGAAGTGCCAAAGTGCCGAATTTCGGAATGCTTAACCGAATTGCCGAAGTGCCAAAGTGCTTTGGATTTCTGAAAAGTGTCAAAACAGGAGAGGGATGGGGATGGGGTAGGGTTAGTGGTTGGGGTAGAGGTAAAGGTAGGGTTAGGGGTATGTTGGGAATAATACACTTTGCCTATACTGACCCAAGGCAACAAATGACCGGATGTTCTGTCTGTTTAAAATTGGCTAACACATCAGCTATTTGAAATAATATACTTGATATATATCCAATGCTTGGTGAATATATTTTTCCTATGCACATCCCTAAGAAATAGAGGAAGCAGAAAGCCCATTTACTACGGCCACTACCGACATATTATCGGTAAGAAATATCACCCTCTTATCTCACAACTGGCGACCCCACAAAGCTAATGCTACCACTGTGGGAAATAGCTCTAGAAAATCCAAATTGCGAATAAGCGGGCCAGCCTTCCATTCCTCTGGCCATGCTCCCACACACCATTGCCCCGGAAAGTAAGCCCCAAAACCCACACTTCCGGACGCATACGTAAATAACTCAAATTCTGGAGAAGAAACTGCTGAATCCCGAAAAAAGACCGGCCCATTAAACTCACGGAGAAAAACCACCCAGACGTCCAAATCAGCTTTCATGGATGCCGTGACCCGAATGAAATGATGAAGGGACACCACCCCCCCCTCAGTGGCCTTTGCCAAGAACCTGTTAAATATCCTACCGATAGGGTATTTAAACGGCCAATCAACGACTGTAATGTATGTAACGTAAAGTTTTTGGCTTCCCTGATCTCCGACACCGCCCCACGAAGAGCAAGCAATTTGTCTTCTGGCAAATGACATTCTCCCCTGACGGAATCTATCTCCAAGCCTAAAAAACTCAAACACATCGTGGGACCAACAGTCTTGTCACCCTCCAAAGGTACACCTAAAACATGCCCCACCCATTCCAACGTTCTCAATCCTATACGACAAGCCTCTGAACCGAAAGGCCCAATGCAAAGGAAATCATCCAGATAGTGGACCCTGACCACCCACTCCAAAAAAGGTGCTACATTTTTCAAAGTAAGCGCAGGAGATAGAACACCCCATGGGAAAACAGATATCTACAAAATACTTGCCCTCAAAATAACAGCCCAACAAATTCTGACATTTGGGGTGAATCGGAAGGAGACGAAACGCTGATTCCACATCTGCCTTGGCCAACAACGCCACGTGGCCCGCCCTCCGAACCAAATCAGCCACCTGATCAAACAACGCATACGGCACTGAACAAAGAGCCTTATCAATATCATCATTTACAGACGATCCATTTGAATAAGAAAGATGGTGTATCAACCGATACTTCTTTGGAACACCCAGAGGTGAAACCCTAAGATGAGGAAGCGAGGGCTCGGCAATAGGACCTCTTGGTTGGGGAAATTCCCCAACTGATTTTAAATTATGAAGACGAGGAACCACTACCCTATCGCGGAACAGGATAACAAAACCACTTGTAAAACCATCCTTCAGTAATGATGCATGGACCTGGTTACCATAGCTGTTTAGCCATGGTAACTTCGCGCCGACCCTCACCGACATTAACCCCACCGGCAGTGGATGGGACCACATCTCCTGATGAACCCCCTGCGGCCGCAGCCTTACCTCACCGATGAAGTCTGTGGGTTCCTCCACAACCCAAGCACTCATGCTTAAACCGACATTTGGGCCCCTGCTTACACTGCCCTTCATTGAAGAGTCAGCAGAAACCTTTTCTATGGCTGGCCGACGAGGTGGATGAAGATCCAGCGCCGGCCCCCGACTGAAAAGGGGAGGCCTTCTGTGCCATCATTAGCTTAATCCAGAGCGGTAGGTCCATTTGATCCCACCACATCCCTGGATTGGTAGACAAGCGCTGATGAAATTTGGTCGTCATAACGCCTCCACGCGAGACCGCCGTACATGTCAAAGGAGCAAAATAATTGGGAACAATGATCCGGAGACTTCTCGCCCATCATGCTAGCTAGAATACAAAAAGCCCTCAACCAATTGCCAAACATCTTAGGAATCTTACGGTAACGATGCTTCTTTTCTGCCTCTTCTTTTTTAGTATCCTTTTTATCCTCCTCTTTAGGATCTATATACTCCTCCAGAGGGAGAAGAGAATAGATCTCCACAAACTCCCCTTTCCAAATACGTTCCTTCACTTCGGGCTTAAGATGACAGCCCAAAGGTGCACATTCTGACGAGCCGCATCCGCACTAACCCCGAGTAAATTCACCTGCTCACTCCCTAAATCAATTAATGCCGAAACAGCCAATGTTGCCACTGTCTTCCCCCCTGCGCTCCCTCCTACTACAGGGACCACAACTGTGCTTGACCCTACACCCTCCACCCTTGGCACCCAAACCTGACTAAAATTCATATACTGTCCTCTACCCGCACTCCGAGAATCTAAGAAATGTTTTAAACCATCTAACAAATCCCCCTGAATTAGGTACTGAAAGTGACTCACCCTCAGAACCCCTTGCCACTGAAGGCCTCAACCGAGCATCAACCGACATCCGCTGTCCTTACCCAAGCGCTCCGAGCTGTACTTCCCCATCCGCAGGTCTCACCCGATCCGTTTAGACGACTTCCCAGCGTATGGTCTCACCCGATCCGTGGACGACCGTCTTGGTGAATTCATTTTCACCCGATCCGTGTGCGACCGTCTTGGCGAACTTACAGCGTTTGATCTCAACCAATCTGTGGGTAACCGTCTTGACGACCTGTAAGGAGAAGACATCCTGGGTAGTATCCCTGACCTGCCCTACTCCCGAGTGAGAACCATGACTTAATACCGCACTGGCGTCCTGACCCCTAGGGCCGTCAGCGTGCAAAGAAGCCCCGGCACCACCGCTCTCTGGAGAACTCCGCTAATGGATCTAGACCTAATAACGCCTCCGGTACTCAATCCTAACAGGGAAATCCGAAATCCTCCCCCATGCATATCCTAAAGGGGACCCCTACCGTTGCTGTCCATCCCCTTACAATGACTGCTCATAGACCGATAACTATCAGTATCACTATGGAACCTGCCATCATCCTCCTGAGTCCAGTGTGGGGTGCCCATCCATTAGGAAAGCCCCCCGAGCTGTCCCTCTGCATCATCCCTATATGCGTACTCCCTGCTGCTTGCCTCCCGACTCCCCATGTCGCCCTAATGTTATCCTGGGAGGTGACACACTACACTCCCGTAACCTGTCAGGGGAAATTATGGAGTGTCGTCAGTCATTGGAAAGAGGGGACCCAGCTGCCATTTATCTGGCTGAATGCCTACCACTGTCACCCTCCTGCTGCCAACCAAACCTGTACGGGGGTCCACCTCCGGGGAAACCCTTGGGCTAACAAAAGTGGGGGCAACGGTGTTGGGAGCCAACTCACCCGGCTGATGAACAGCTGATGTCTCCACTCTTCCACTCCAAGCAGCACTTCCAGCGTTACCAGATCCTGCTGCAAAGTCTGCCATTCATCCTGCCTCATTCCTGCTGTTCACTGTGCAAATAGGTCTCTGGCCCGAACGGTACAGCCCTTCTGCCAAACGCTCAGCTGAAACAAGATAGTCACATCCTGAACGCCCAGCAAAAGGCCGCATTCGTGAACCGAACGTTCGGTAGTTTTTGTACCTCTATACAAGTTATAAAACGTGTGTATATATGTGTGTGTTTGTGTGTGTGCATATGTATATATACACACACACACACACACACGTTTTATATTTTGTATTCACACACATACATACTCAGGGCTTGCCAAATTCCAGGCACCTAGAATGAGGCATCTGTGACAGGGAGGGGTGCAAAACCAAGGAGTTGGCATGGACTCCCAAATATATAAATGAAACCAAGAGGGCTGCACTCACCTGAACATGTATACATTATAGGCTGCTGCTGGGGCCAAGATATACAAAATACACAATCCAGCACACTCGCTTATTCACTAAACAATGATTTCAAATCTCAGAGATTGTAATAGTACAATGTCAATGTACCCCATTCTTGGCAGGTCCTATTTAGCCTTGACTTGCGGAGAGTCGCAGTGAGGAAGAATTTCACAAGTAAGTGCATTAATCTCATAAGAGCAATTAGGCTGCTAGAGTAGGACCTGCCAAGAATGGGGTATAAGCTTATGCAATATATGATCATATAATGTACCTAAACCCCCATTATTTTTTGCCTAGGTGAGGTGTTTTTAAATAAAACTATTACAATCTTTAAGATTTGAAATAATTGTTTAGTGAATAAGTGAGTGCACTGGATTGTGTATTTTGTATGATATATATATATATATATATATATATATATATATATATATATATATATATATATAAAAAAAATATCAACATCCCCTGCACTCACGCTTGAAATGTTCCAAATGCCGGGCGCACCACCAGAGCTCCAATAGGTACAATATCCAATAAGAAAAGGCTGCTCTCCGGACTTAAAACAAAAGTTTTATTGAAAAAATTTAAAAATGATGACCAACGTTTCGGTCCCCGATCGGGACCTTCCTCAGGGTCAGAGACAACAGGACAACACTATATATACATATATATATATATATATATGTGTATATAAGTGTAGCGGATGGCACCGGGCTGTCTTGCAAATATATTGTACATAACTGCATTCGTGTGATCTGCTGTGTTATATGTTTTTTAAAAGCATTGTATTCCTCTGATTGTTCGGTAGTTTCATTCCCTTAGTTTATTCGAATGAAAATACCGAACAACCAGACCTCCCCTGTGTGAAGTGTGTCCTCAATTACCCATTGCAACATTGTTGCGAACGGGTAATTGACTAGTAAGTAGCCGTCCTTTGTTCTCGGGGGTGGCCGCCATTCGACAAACGAACACGTGGCGGCCATTTTAAAACTCCCGAACAGCGGTGTTTTGCCGTCGAGTGTCTGGAACTAAAATCGGACACTCGAGTAGGCGAACACCGCTGAGACCTCCACAAGCCCGGTCCGTTCGGTTCCAAACTACCGAACGGCCCCTCGTTCGGTAGATAGAAAGAACCGAACGAGGGGATTCAGGCAAACCCTCCCTAGCCTCTATAGCTAGAGGCTTTCGTGTATTTTGTTCCCTTATTCCCTCCATACATTTCCCGAACCCCTGGTCTGATCTGGGTGATTTTTGGATATGTTGTTCACCCAGATCAGGGCTATCCAGGGATGTATGATTTAAAGGGGTACCCCTACGTTTAGGGGTACATCCAGAAACGGGGGGAATTACTGTACTGGATAAGGGGATTATGATGCTGGCTGAGGGGAGGAGATGTGTGGGAGGTTACCAGGACAGGATTGGCTACTGTATTAATGATTGTAAATCCCTCCCTTGCATGGGAGCATGCTTTAAAAGGAGACTGTGGATTAAAGCTTTCAGTTCTGCTCCTGAAACTGTGTGTCGTCCAGTTATTGGGATTGCTGTTGGGATATTGCTGTATTTTACCTGCTGGAAACCTTGCCTGTGGATTTACTATTTACTTGTTCCTGAGCCTCACTTGGATTATAAGCGGAGATAACCTAGGGCATATTGCATCTCCGCTACAATAAGTATATTAGATTTGGTGTGTAATGTATGGAGCATGTATGTATGTAGGTGTGGGGGTGAAGGTATGTGGAGAAGAAGTGTGTATGAGGTGGACTCTGTGTTGGTGGGAGTGTCATGTATGTGGGGGGTTCACTGTCTGTGATGGTGTACTTTGTTCAGGGTGTGTAGAGAGTGGCATAGGGAAAAGCTTTACAATTTTTACTTTAATAATTGTTTACAAAAAAAAAAAAGAAAGAATATTCCCCTTTCCTTCATCTTACCTTGCAGGGAGGGGTGGCACAATCGGATACATGGTGGTTGAGTAGTCTGCCTATCCATCTAGTACAGGGGAGATCACGAGATGAGATTCCAAAATTGTTGAATGGGTTAGGCAGTGGCTGAGTGACAGGCAACAGAGGGTTGTAGTCAACGGAGTATAGTCGAAGCAAGGTCTAGTTACCAGTGGGGTACCTCAGGGATCTGTACTTGTACCCATTCTCTTTAATATTTTTACTAGTGATATTGCAGAAGGTCTTGATGGTAAGGCATATCTTTTTGCTGATGATACTAAAATTTGCAACAGGGTTGATGTTCCAGGAGGGATAAGCCAAAAGGCAAATGATTTGGAAAAAAATTTGAAAAATGGTCAGAGCTGTGGCAACTGACATTTAATGTGGATAAGTGCAAGATAATGCACCTTGAACGTAAAAACCCAAGGGCAGAGTATAGGATATTTGATACCCTACTAACCTCAACATCTGAGGAAAGGGATTTAGGAGTAATTATTTCAGATGACTTAAAAGTAGGCAGACAATGTAATAGAGCAGCTGGAAATGCTAGCAGAATGTTTGGTTGTATAGGGAGAGGTATTAGCAGTAGAAAGAGGGAAGTGCTCATACCATTGTACAGAACACTGGTGAGACCTCACTTGGAGTATTGTACGCCATAGTGTACTGGAGACCATATCTTCAGAAGGA
The DNA here is from genome assembly GCA_933207985.1 of Pelobates cultripes. Classification (NCBI taxonomy): domain Eukaryota; kingdom Metazoa; phylum Chordata; class Amphibia; order Anura; family Pelobatidae; genus Pelobates; species Pelobates cultripes. Next base: position 124,986,719 of record OW240913.1, on the reverse strand, counting down.
TATTGATACTTTAGAGAGAGTTCAGAGAAGGGATGCTAAACTGGTTCATGGATTGCAGGATAAAACTTACAAGGAAAGGTTAAAGGAACTTAAAATGTATAAGACGAGACAGAGGGGATATGATAGAAACATTTAAATACATAAAGGGAATCAACACAGTGGAGGAGGAGACAATATTTAAAAGAAGGAAAACTACCACAACAAGAGGACATAGTCTTAAATTAGAGGGGCAAAGGTTTAAAAATAATATCAGGAAGTATTACTTTACTGAGAGGGTAGTGGGTGCATGGAATAGCCTTCCAGCTGAAGTGGTAGAGGTTAACACAGTGAGGGAGTTTAAGCATGCGTGGGATAGACATAAGGCTATCCTAGACTTAAGATAAGGCCAGGGACTAATTAAAAGTATTTTGAAATATTGGGCAGACCTAGATAGGTTGCGCCACAGTAAACCGTAGAGCAATATAAAATACAAATATGTACTTACATATATCAAACAGAGCAAAATATACAATAGTCCTTGGTGTTAAAATGGGCAGGAAGAAAAACAGGTAGGCTTGCAGGAGCTTTGGTTAGATGTAGGTCTATATGTATTGCCGATCTTGAAATAGTCGAGTGCTCTTGGTTCAGGTTAGAATATGTGAATAAAAAAATAGAGAGACTCCAATAGTGCAGACTGCAACAAAAACGGAAAGGAAAACTTCACAGCAGGGTGGTATGATAACTTCATGATAGAGCTAGAACTAGTTCGGGTATAACTGGCATTCAGTGGCGTTGATCCCCCACTGGTAGGATATAGGTGTTGGTAGGCGGAGGAGGTCTTCGGTATGGATAAAAAAAATAAATCCAAATATAGTGCTCACTGTATATATTATTTAGAATGTTAGAGTTGGAAGGTAAAGTACTCACATTTGAGTGAGCAGGATGTACTGCTCACTGTAGTAGCGTGGGTGGTACAATCCCCACCTAGGATTCTTGGATGGATGAATACTCCAAAGTTGTGAATGACCAGGTTAAAATAAATAAAATTAAAATAAAATAATATTTTAAAAAATAAGAAAAGGTATATGGCACATACAACATTAAGAGGCCAATATTCCTTTAATAACACACACACAAAAAAAAGAAATTAAAAACAGCCAAACGTGTTTCGCAACACAGGGCTTTATCAACTGGCAATAAAAATAACAACGTGGAACATGAAAGGTTTTATAAGCTTTGCAGTCAATTTCTAATTCAAATTTTGGTGCCAAAATGACGTCATTTGCATAGAACATAAGTACAGTATAAATCACAATTAAAATATAGGCAGGATAACAAAAACATGATCAATATCTAAAATATATTTATTTAGTAAAAACAAGTGTTTTATTTTAACATATTTTAATAACAAATTATGAAAAGTGTTCACCTGATAGTGGCTTATTGCGGTCACGTGGTCTGCCCCAACCAGTTATGGGAACATTGTTACATATAGTTACATAGTTACATAGCGGAAAAGAGACTTGCGTCCATCAAGTTCAGCCTTCCTCACAAATGTTTTTGCTGTTGATCCAAAAGAAGGCAAAAAACCTGGTCTGAAGTGCTTCCAATTTTGCCACAAACTAGGAAGAAATTCCTTCTTGACCCCAAAATAGCAGTCAGATGTCTCCTTGGATCAAGCAGCTATTACCCCACTAATTAGAAATTATATCCCTGTATGTTATGTTTTTGTAAGTATTTATCCAATTTCAGTTTAAACATCTGTATGGACTCTGACAAAACTACCTCTTCAGGCAGAGAATTCCATATCCTTATTGTTCTTACTGTAAAAAAAACCTTTTCTTTGCCTTAGATGAAATCTCCTTTCTTCCAGCCTAAATGTGTGACCTCGTGTCCTATGTATAGCCCTGTTTATGAATAGATTTCCAGATAAAGGTTTGTACTGGCCCCGAATATATTTGCATAATGTTATCATATCCCCTCTCAGGCGCCGTTTTTACAAACTAAACAGATTAAATTTTTTTAACTTTTCTTCATTACTAAAATGCTCCATTTCTTTTATCAAACGGTAACGCCCCCTTCCTGAGATAAACCACTACTTGTAAGGGATGGGCAGGGCTTCCCCTATGAGTCACTAGATAGGGGATTGACTGGGCGGGAGAGATCGTGGGACAGACGCATTGTATGTGTTCGTCCCACGGCGATGCATTATGGGAGAAGTAGTTTTCGGGTAGAGCATACCCAGAAGTAAATATGAATATGGATGGAAATAAAAAAAAAAAAAAAATTTGCAAAAGTAATAACAATGGAAGGGTTAATTAACCATAGGGAATAAATATATTACATCAAGGATTTGAATACAAGTGCATTTTCAGCAAGGGATGGGTGTTTTACAGCTGGATGTTAAAAGCAAGTGATCCCCTGGTGAGACAATTTCAATACAAACCCTTATATATAGATTTAGACCATAATATAAAGTGCATGGCATAGTTACAAGCAAGTTAAATAGAGACAGAAAACACACTTTAGGGAACACAGGCTATTTTTTGAAGAATTATCTGGCACCCAATTACGTTGCCAAAGAGCCCGTCTTGATGCTACAGTAAGGACCATGCTTCTGGAGATAGTTTTAACCAAATCTATGGAAGCTTCTGATGAAAAATCAATAGCCAGCTTCATTTTCCTTAAGGATTCCAGCAGCCTGGATCTACTGACTCCACTTGATATGTCCTCTTCAAGGTCATCCATCCACTGCTTCAAGGCCCTAGAGACAGATGTCAGGGCTACAGCAGGACGAAGCCCAGAGCCAGAGGCTATATAGGCTTTGGACAAATTTGAGTCCGTACGTTTATCCATTGGATCTCTTAAAGTACTGGCATCATCCAATAGAAGGGTGGTCTTTTTAGCTAATCGGACAATAGCTGCATCTACTTTGGGGGCAAGGTCCCAATGGTTACTGTCCGTAGCCTTAAAAGGGTATAGTTTAGAAAAACAACCCTGAATAGAGATTCTTTTTTCAGCCTTCTTCCATTCTTGCTTAATGAGGTCCTCAATGGTCTCATGTAATGGGAAAGTAGATTTACACCTTATCAGGTCAGCAAAATGCTTACTAGAAGCTGGTTCCTCCCCTCTCTTATCATTAAGCTTCAAGGTATCATGAACTGCCTTGATTAAAGCTTCTATTTTCACACTGTCTATAAAGACAGGAGAGGCCTCATATTCCTCATCTTGAGATGACAACTCGTCTTGCTCAAATACCAGGGGTACATATTCATCAGAGCTTAAGTCAGCATATTCCTCTGGGCTAAAAGATCTACGTCTTTTCTTAGCCCTCTCAGACTGTCGAAGACCCTCTGAAACTGCTTGACGGATGTAAGAGAGAACATCTGGGTCCGGTTCAGCATGGCCTGCCGCTGCTTTAAGACAAGCTAAGCAGAGCCTTTTCCCAGGAAGCACCTTGTCATCACAAGCTTCACATAAGGGGGTCTTATCCTTCTTTTTCTTGTATGAGGACCTATGGGCAGAACTGCAAATCCCCCAGTCAGAAGTCTGAAATGCACTCTTTTTTTTTTTTTGTCTTTAAAAATGTTGTAGTGACTTACTCAGAACCTCTAGATTGCGACCTATTTCTCGAAGCCTGACCGGGGGAATCCATAGTATGGGCAGCTAAAAAAAAATAAATTTGAATTTCCAGCAACCAATTATTGCTTTGAAAAGGAGTGGGGAATAGAGAAATTACAGTAAAAGGACAAGAAATGTCACTTACCTGCAGCCAGAAGACAGAAGTTTAATCCAGTTATGCAGAATTACATCAAACAGCATACAGACAGAATAGAGGTGCTTACCCTTTAAATATAAGATGCCAAACCAGGAAGTACATCCCCCTGCTGCTGGCTTTCCTCTGGCATGTGTTCCACCTGCCTTCCACTGCTGGAGAGAGGGAAAAGATAGGCCGAAAAACCGGAAGTGCCGAAAATATCGGCGTGCGTTCCACCATGCGTTCCACGACCGGAATGGATCAGCTACAAGGAAGCAGGAGCCCACCCCCAGTCAGGTAAATTCTTATTTCTCTGCCACTTACATCCTGAGGATAGGGCAGGCCATCTTTATTGGGAAAGCCAAGAAGCCCAAGTTTTTAGCAGCAAGTAGGTGAACCCTTCTGTGGGAATTAATACCTCTCTGGGTCTGGCACATCCTGCTGCTACCTATAGGGTTACTGCAGCATAGCTCCCCGGTCGCTAAGGGGAGAATCCTCCAGGGGGTCGCTCTTGGTGAGGCGCCGTGTCCTGAGGCTTCCATGAGGAGAGAGGCTGAACTCCCCATAGGCCAGGGGTACAATTAGACCCAAATAAGTCACAAAAGAAAATTTTTAGAAGATGCAAACTCCACTGTCCCTGAGAAGTGGACAGGAAAAAAAGACTGAGGGGGTATAGGGGGGAGTCTCTTTTATTTAGGAGGTGTTCCTGTCCAATTGAGAAGGGGAGGAGCTATACCCATACGTAGTGCTGCCATGGATATATCCGGGGAAACAGGAAGGTCAGATTAGAGTTTGCCAAACAACATCTAAAAAGGCCTTCACAGTTCTGGAACACCATCCTATGGACAGATGAGACCAAGATCAACTTGTACCAGAGTGATGGGAAGATAAGAGTATGGAAAAGGAAAGGAACTGCTCATGATCCAAAGCGTACCACCTCATCAGTGAAGCATGGTGGTGGTAGTGTCACTGACAAAAGCAGCAGGATGAATTCTGAAGTCTTTCGGGCAATATTATCTGCTCATATTCAGCCAAATGTGTCAGAAGTCATTGGACAGCACTTCACAGTGCAGATGGACAATGACCCGAAGCATACTGCAAAAGCAACCAAAGAGTTTTTTAAGGGAAAGAAGTGGAATGTTATGCAATGGCCTAGTCAATCACCTGACCTGAATCCAATTGAGCATGCATTTCACTTGATGAAGACAAAACTGAAGAGAAAATGCCCCAAGAACAAGCAGGAACTGAAGACAGTTGCAGTAGAGGCCTGGCAGAGCATCACCAGGAATGAAACCCAGCATCTGGTGATGTCTATGCGTTCCAGACTTCAGGCTGTAATTGACTGCAAAGGATTTGCAACCATGTATTAAAAAGTGAAAGTTTGATTAATGACTGTTAATCTGTCCCATTATTTTTGGTCCCTTAAAAAGTGGGAGGCACATGTACAAACTGTTGTAATTCCTACACTGTTCATCTGATTTGGATGTAAATACCCTCAAATTAAAGCTGAAAGTCTGCCGTTAAAGCACATCTTCTCCATTTCATTTAAAATCCATTGTGGTGGTGTATAGAGCCAAAAATATTAGAATTGTGTTGATGTCCCAATATTTATGGACCTGACTGTATTCTGTTTTGCATGCACACGATATACTGTAGACATCTTACGCACCCATGAGTACTTCATAATAATTATGCAAAGCCTATGCTTTCCTGCTGATATGTCTGTTGGTTACCACACCTCATGTCTACATGCCTAACTATATTAGCACATACAGGCGTACTTCCCTGCAGCTAATATAAGCTTAACAAAAAAAAACAAAAAAACGGGCTGTCTCATCTAAATGAAGCAAAGTGATGTCTTTCAATGTTCATAACCTAATGTAGCATGTTTCATTGTGTATTCTGCAATTTCTTGCATTTGTTGTTGTGATACTGCAAGCTATTTTGTTACTTATGCACGACAAAAATAAAGATTTACAAAATAAAAAAAGAATACATGCATGTTTTTTTTTTCTTCAAGTCACAATCCATATAAGCTGACATCAATTTTTAAATAGATTATAAAGGAAAGGCATCAAAAAATGATATGGGGAAAAAAAAGAATAAAATAAATTAAATAATCATCTTATGGGATTCATAGTTTATCCCAGATAAGATGGAACTGCTGTGGAGGTTAAAGCTTGTACAGTGTAAACTTCCTCCTGTGACTTCTATGAGGGAGGAGAGTGTTACAACAAAATCTGGTACATCATATTCCTTGCATTTATACAACTATGCAGACCTTTTATCATTAAACCAAATAAATATACACAAGAGGCTTTCCCATGCAATCTAGTGATTCCCCATCATGTTTAACACTTAGCAACAAAGATTGTGGATTGAAAGTATTCTTTGGCTTTCATCAAAATCGAAGCCAACTAGGATGTAGAAAATAGTGTGAAAAAAAAAAAAAATTAAACCTCGTATCATAAACAAAGGATGAATTATTAACTACAGAGTAAAGAACAAGTTGTGTTTGTTTATCTGGATACGACTATCTAAGGTTCCCTTCAAACATGTATATGTATGCAGTGGTGTAGTGTGGGTGGGGTCACAGGGGTAGTTGCCCTGGGCACAAATTGTGCTGTGTGCCATCAAAGATCTCCCTCACTGGCCAACTGACACTTAAACTCAGAGAGGAGAGGGGAGAGGAGGCCACAGGGGCTCTAAACTGCAGCTCCGCCAGGTTTGGCATGTTCCTCTCATGGACTGTAGCCAGAGGAGCTGTAGTCTTGAGTTCACTCACCACTGGACCACCAGCCAGGGCTTATAATGTCAACCCTCAGGCCCAAGGTAAAAAGAGAGGGGGGATATAACTTTTTTTTATTTTTTTATTAGGGGGCACAATATTTGCATTGACTTGGGCACTGGCAACCCATGCTATGCCACTGTATATGTACCTAAATAGCTAAACTTAATACAGCTTTCTCCTGAGAAAGTATGCAGTGTTTTAATATTTATTGGATCTTGGCCAGAACCTGCTCGATCTGAAAATCCTGTTACCTTTGTCCTTACTTGGTTTTGAAATGCTTTGATAATCCCCAACCTGGGAGGTTGGGATTAGCTATGTTTTTACCTGCAATACAATCATCAGCTTCTTTTCTTGAATATACCACATCAGACTGTAATATTTAAAGTGACTCTGTCATCTGAAATGCTGTTAAAGAGCCACTCTAAGTACAATATGCACTCATTGTAGTGGTTAAGGTGCAATTCATTATTGGCTGATGCTTTCCAGTAGTTGACAAAGCTGAACAGAGCCCCACTGCAGGTGCAGCAGTGGGGCTTTGTTTTCTGTGCCGGGGTGAATCTATTTATCAGTAACACTCAAAAATGGTTTGAGAGAACATGAGGGGATGAACCTAAACATTGTAGTGGCTATGGTGCATTGAATATTCCTTAAAGAGACAACATAGACATTAAAATAACTTTAGCTTAATGAAGCAGTTTTAGTGTATAGATCATGTCCCTGAAGTATCACTGCCCAATTCTCTGCCATTTAGTAGTTAACTCACTTGTGTTTCTGTTTATTATGCCCTAGCCACACTCCCTCATAAGAAATGGTTTCATTTTCCATCAGATGTAACTTAATTTAGAAGTTTTTATCTTCAACTCTATAAATTAACCCGTTAAGGACCGGACTGTTTTGGTCGTGTTGTACATTAAGTACCAGGGCTGTATTAACACTTTTGTGGTGTTGGTGTTTAGCTGTAATTTTCCTCTCTCTCATTTACTGTTCCCATACAATTATATATTGTTTTTTTCAGGACAAGAAGGGCTTTCTTTACATATCATTATTTGTATCATGTCATATAATTTACTTTAAAAAATAAAAAATTTGGTGAAAAATTGAAAAATAAAACATTTTTACTTTTACTTGAAAAATATTTTACTTATCTACAAAAGCTAATGAAAAAAAACCTGCTAAATAGATTCAAAATATGTTGTCCTGAGTTTAAAAACACCCAGTATTTACATGCTGTATATAGTTATAGGGCTATAAGTACAAGTAGGAAATTGCTGTTTCAAAAAATATATTTTAAACATTTATCAATAGTGACATTGTAACAGTTATCTGTCATAAATCTCTGAATCACACCTCACATGTACATATTTTTTTAAAGTAGACAACCCAGGGTATCCAATATCGGGTATGTCCAGTCTTTTTTAGTAGATAGTCACAAACGCTGGACAAAGTTAGCATTTATATTTGTGTGTTAAAAATGCAAAAAACTATTATGGACGCTAAATTTGGCCAGTGTTTGTGACTAAGTGGCTATTAAAAAAGACTGGACATACCCCATTTTCAAGACCTTGTGTTGTCTTACTTTGCAAATTGTATACCATCATGGGGTAATTCTCATTCCTGGGCTACAATACGTTCTCAAAGGCAACATAACCAACATGGCAAATTTAAATGTAAAAAAAAACACTATAAAACTTGTACATGGGGGTACAGTTATACTTGGGAGACTTCGCTGGATACAAATTTTAGTGTTTCAAAACAGTAGAATGTATCACAACAATTATATCATCAGTGAAAGTGCTGTTTGTGTGTGAAAAATGGCAAAAACGTCACTTTCACTGACAATATCATCACTGTGATATGTTTTACTGTTTTGAAACACTAGTATTTGTGTTTAGCGAAGTCTCTCGAGTAAATCAGTACCCCCCCATGTACAGGTTTTAGGGTGTCATGGAAAGCTACAGGGTTAAATACAGGGCTAGCAAATTAAATTCTCTGGACTTTCGGCCTCGGCTCTCAGACAGGTCCCTCAAATTGCAAACAATAAAATTACTTAATTATGTAAAAATATAACATAAATATGCACATAGAATTTAAATATATATACATATTTATATATTTGAAGTCTACGTGTATATTTATGAAATTATTTATGTAATTTTGTATATGGATATATATTTCGTATTATTTTTTATTTATTTATATATACATAGATATATAATTTAATTCTAATTTCATTTTGATATTTCTATATATATCTATATATTTCTCTCTCTCTCTCTCTATATATATATATATCTATATATATATATATAGATATATATATATATATATACATATACACACACATCTATCTATATCTCTATATATATCTATATCTCTATATATCTCTATCTATCTCTATCTATCTATCTATATCGCTATCTATATCTATATCTATCTATATCTCTATATCTATCTATCTATCTATATCTCTATCAGGGCCGGTGCAAGGATTTTTGCCGCCCCATATGTCCTGCCCACCATGTGACATCACAATGCCCCGCTCATATGCTCTGCCATATGGGCCAACGCCAGTCTTCACAAAGTGTCTTTTATCTGAAAAGACAGTGTGTTTACATTAAAAAGCCTACAGGCACAGGCTATAGACACCAGAACCACTACATTATGCTGTAGTGCTGCTGGTGACTATAGTATCCATTTAATGTGAGGTAAATTATAGATCAGTGCCACTAATAATATATTGGATTGCCTACTTACCACCAGATGAGGACAAGAGGCTGATGATGGGCTCAGTCTGGCTCCACAGGTCTGGTGTAAAAGAGGCTCTCTGGAGACTGTTTTTAACAGTGCTCACAACAATTAACGAACAGGAAGCAGCTCCATTTTTTTGGGCCCTTTACACAGCTCAAGGTTTGGGCCCCCAGGGCTTGACCGTGAGTATGCCTACAATGCCCACCCATAAATCCACCTACATGGCCCACCCATGTTCTCTCACAGGAAGTGGAGTGTATGTGTGTAGGGGATGTTTTATGTGTTATTGTAGAGGATGCAATGTGTGTGTGTTCTTATAGAATGTAGTGTATATGGATACCAATTTCTGTAAGGGATGTAGTGTGTTTATAGGGGATGCAGTAAGGATTGCATTGTATGTTTCTGGGTGTGTGTAAGGGGTGCAAGGTGTGTTTCTGTGTATTTATTTGAATGCAGTGTGTGTCTGTAAGGGGTGCATTGATTGTGTAAGAGATGCATTTTGTTTCTGTGTGTAAGAGAATGAGTGTTTGTGTGAACGTAAGGGATGCATTGTGTGTTTCGGGTGTGTCTGTGTGTGAGTAGGAATGCATTGTATGTTTCTGTGTGGGGGGGGGGGATGCACTGTGTATGTGTGTAGTGTAAATGAGAGAGTTTGTTGAGTAGGATAGGGACTGAGTGGGGAGCAGCTCTTTATTTTTTTATTTTTTTCATAGTGCTCTCCCCTCCTGTCAATTATTGATTTCCACTTCCCTCCTGTCCCTCCGTGTTCTCCCCTTCTGTCCCTTAGTGCTCTCCCTTGGCCCCCTGTAGTCCCCCCTTGGTGGTCTTCTCACCCCCCCTGTCCCCCTTAGTGGTCCTCCATCCTTCCCCTTAGTGGTCCTCCCTCTCTCAAACCCCTTAGTAGACATTCCCCTCCTCCCCCCCTCCCCCTTAGTGGTAATCTCCCCCCTCAGTGGTCATTATCCTCTTTCTCCCCCCTTAGTGGTCCTTACCCTCCTCCCCTCTCCTTAGTGGTCCTCCCTACTTACCCCTTTGGTGGTCCTTTCCCCTTGGTGGTCCTCCCTCTCCCAAACCCCTTGAGTGGACCTCCCCTCCTCCTCCCTCAGTGGTCCTTACTCCCCCCTCCTCCCCCAGTGGTCCTTACTCCCCCTCCTGTCTTTACCCCCCCTCCCCTGGTGGTCCTTACCCCCCCTCCCTCTCCTCCCCCAGTGGTCCTTACCTCCCCCCCCGGGGTCCTTACCTACCCCCCTCCCCTCCCCTTGTGGTCCATGCCTGGTGGTCCTTAACACCCCGTCCCTGGTGGTCCTTGCCCTCCTCTTCCCTCCTGCGTATGTAGTGTGGCCGGGTGGCGCGGAACGCGGACAGGAACTTCTGTTTCCTGTACCTGGCCGCCGGCGGACTGAAGGGAAGTGCTCACTCAGTGAGGACTTCCTGTCACTACGCCGGCGGCTGGGTACAGGAAACAGAGGTTCCTGTCCCGCATTCCGCCCTGCCCGGCCACGCTACATTGAGAGACCGGAAGGAGGGAGCGCTCTGCGATTCCCTCCTGCCGGTCACTCAAATTCGGCCGCCCTCCACAGCAGTGCTGCGCCGCCTGAGGCTTGTAAAAGCGTTCAGGCGGCGCAGCATGAGGAGCCGCACCGGTGATTCCAGGTGCAAGGATCCGGCGCCCCCTGCTAAGGTGCGCCCTAGGCGGCTGCCTAGGTCGCCTTACAGGTAGCGCCGGCCCTGATCTCTATCTATATCTATATATATCTATCTATATCTATCTATATCTATATCTATAGCTATATCTATATATATATATATATCTCTATATCTATCTATATATATATATATATATATATATATCTACATATCTATGTCTCTATATCTATATCTATCTATCTATGTATTAAAGCAATTTGCCTGGATTTGTGGGAGGTGCTGGTTTGCTACCCCTAGCTGACTTAAGGCACTCCCCTTACCTGGCTCCTTACCGTTCGAGGTCAGCGTTGAATGAGGATCCACATCCGGGTTCTCTCAGACGCCATCTTGGGTTCAGTATCCACGAGGTTTTTCACCATGTTAGCTGTGTCCAGGAATCCTGTTCAGGCCTTTCCGCCCGTCCAGCTTCTTCTGACTCCGGTCTTCGTCGTAGATCGTGTCCCAGGGACTCCTAAACCGTAAGTCAGACCTACCTGTCACGCCAGGACCGGTTCCCATGGCGTACAGTACAGCACGGGTCCTCGCTTTACGTTTTTTTCCCTGGTTATGTCACGAATGTATCAAGCCGTTCGCTGGCTTTTTTCATTATTACGGTCATTCGGCTGAACAGTTTACTCGTACAATAGTCATTTCGCATATCAACTATTCCATGTTACATTGAAACGGATTATCACTCGGTTGTTTTGCCGTTCGGCAATTTTCATATACGCTCAAACACGCTTTCGGTTCGCATAAGTTCATACGGTTAAACTATTCTAACTTCTGTGTTTCCCTCACATTTGTTTTCGGCTTTATTTCTATGTATTACACATAATCCTTTCGTGAATTATATTCACCATTTCGTGTGTATATAACATTCGGTTAAGAATTGCTTGTTTAAATAGATAGATTATTTCTATTACTTTTTAAATGTTGTCAGTATTGTATTATGTCCATACAAACCAAGTCCACTTATCTGTATAGACCATTTTGACTCCCACGCTTTCAGGGGTCTGCATTACTTATCCATCCATCCAAATGGACTCAGCCTATGTTACAGGCCTCATTTCTGTGTTATTACTACGACACATACAAAGGATACAGGTTCATTTCAAGCAATAAATCTCGGGTTGAATCACGTACTGATCCAACCAATCATACGTCTTTTCAATACAAATATATCATATATATACATCACTTTACATCATTTTAAGCATTTTGGGTATCCCTGCCTTTGGTTATTCTACTACCTATCATACATAACGCTGTGTAAATAGGCCATGACCTCATCCATGTTCCTTTCTATCAAACCAGCTAAATTTCTGTACGGATCATTGAACTCCCACGCCAGGAGTTTTTATAATTATCCATTTCATTTCAATTAAATCAGCCTACGTTACAGGCCTCATTTCTCTGTCATGACTATGATACATAAGGCTTAATTCCTTTTCATGCATACTCGGGTTGAATCACATGTACTGATCCAACCAATCATACGTTTCCTGCAGTAATATACATATATATATATATAACCTACATTTCATGTTTCCCTTACACACCATTATCACATAACACATAGGTTGTTTGTACATAGGCCACGGCCTCCCTCAGATGTCTTATTTAAGCATGCAAACATTTCTGAGCCACTCATATCTATTCCCATGGTATCAACATTTTTTCAAAACATTGCTGCTACAGGTTAAAAGTCTGTTCTTTTCAACAATCCACACTCATCATACCACTCTCTTTTACCCATTTTAGGCTGTCAAGCTTATATATATTTGCTCCACACGGTTTATTCCTGTGAATTTGTCATACTACCAGGTACGTACACCTGCTCATATGGTATTGTACCATACATTTCATTTCGTCCCCCTAGTTTAGAGTACTGGCAATAGGGTCACTGGATTCCCAATAGGTATTTACCCCGTCTTGGCAGACGCCATCAGTTAGTGGTCCCGCGAGGCCAACACCCCGCCTCAAACGTTCCAGAGGCAAACACCCATCGGGCCACACGTTAGTAAGCCGCCTCGCATGTTGCATAGAGAGGGCCTCACCTGTCACTCCCTTCCCCTGTTTTCTGTCTTACAGTCACCGAGAGGCCTAAAACTCCTGCCACTACGTCGAGTGGCCTCAATAACCCCTCGCGCCAACGCATAGATAGAGCCTCTCAAGCCGCTTGGCAATTAGCAGGGCCTCACCTGTCACCAAACAAGTATAATGCTTTCGCCATCCGGCCTAGCTAGCCTGCCAGTACAATCTGGTGGTTTCATATACTAATTAATTGTTTTATTTATAGTATGTCTCAGGAAGGGGTAGAGGATTTCTCCCTGCCTAGCACCCCGGCTAGAGCTGTCACTCCCACACAAGGAGGAGAGCTAGCTAGTCCAGCATCAATCAGATCCTGGACGATCCCGCGTATAACCACGGAATTAAGGAGACGACAAATCCCCTACCCCGCTACAGCAAGGAAAGCAGAACTTTTCAAACTGCAACATCGACAAATAACATGGATGCCGGGGAAGGATCTAGCCAGTCCAACCCAGGAGACATACATGCCATGTTATCCTCACTCATGGCGTTCATGAGCAAGGTCAACTCCAGGCTGGAGAAACTTGAGTCAGTCACCATGGCCCTCACCCTAGCAGGGCCACCCGCTGCTGCGGCACAAACACCAGCCTTGCCATTAGTCGCTCCAGCCATCACCCTGGATGACCAGGAAGTTAGCCCGGCCCACATGATACCTGAGCACATTAAAAGGGATATCCTGGAAGGTAAAGACGTCAACCTGGCTTCCCTGTTCATTGCCTCCCAGGATATTGTGGAAAATAAGACGTATGCTTATGATGATGTATCTGTTGTTGTCAGATCTAGGGATGCCCGCCTGAACAGGAAACTGACTATCCCTGAATTTGTACTAGCGTTTGGTATTTACAGGGATGTCATCGGTGCAAGTCCCAGATATGTAATAATTTCAATGTTGGGTCTTGTAATTACAGTGGATGTAGACTATTGCATGTCTGTTCAAAATGTTGTAGGGCACATGCAAAGACCAAGACCAAATAAAATGTATTCCAAGCCTTACCTAACGTCCATTAACATGCCAGTATTCACAGCATTTATGTCTCAGCACCCATCTAGACACCTGGTAGACTTTCTTATTTCTGGTTTAACAGAAGGCTTCCACACAGGTATCCTACACATACCAGCCGGAACTCTGGAATGCCCTAACCTACAATCCGCCCAAACACAACCCCACAGCGGTTGACACCCTCATAGCCCAAGAAGTGGATGAGAGCTTTGTATTGGGGCCTTTTAGAACTACTCTATTCGTAGAATGGCGCACCAACCCCATTGGTATTGTCACAGGGAAATCTTCCCAAAAACAGAGACTCATCATTGACTTATCGGCACCCCACTCATCGGCCAACCCCAGTCTTAATTCCCTTATACTCTGAGGAATTATCTCTGCAATACACCACCATAGATCACGCCATTACAGCTATCATACAAGCAGGGGTTGGAGCCTGGCTCAGTAAGACCGACATTACTAACGCCTTTAAATTACTCCCAATCCACCCCACACTGTGGCACCTGCATGGCATCAAGTGGTCCGGGAACTACTATTTTTCTCCCGGTTAACTTTTGGGTCCAAAAGTAGCCCAGCTATTTTCGACACATTTGCTGAAGCATTATGCTGGTTACTATTGAACATAGCCAGATGCCCTACGGTATTACATTACCTGGACGATTTCCTACTGGTCGAGGAGAATACTTCGCCTCCCACTAGTCTCAAAGCTACCACTAAGCTTTTTGAGCAACTAGGTGTACCCATCTCTCCAAAGAAAACAGAAGGGCCAGACACGGTTATCACTTTTCTGGGTATCCAGTTAGACTCTGCCACAATGCAAGCAAGCCTACCATACGATAAGATAGAGAATATTCTCACTTACATAAACAAGTCGGCACTTGCAACCGCAACAGCTACAGTCCCTGCTAGGGTCACTAAATTTTGCTATGCGCATCATACCTCAAGGCCGCTCCTTTATATCACGACTATTGCATCTTTTCCCACTTTTCCTACATGACACGCACAGGTTGTCCTTAGATGCCCAAGCTACGGCAGATCTAAACATGTGGAAGAGATTTTTAACCACTTGGAATGGTAAAAGTATGTTCCTCCCTGACTGAATCATCTCCTACCATTTGATCAGATGCGGCATCTACCACTGGTTTTGCAGCAATTTTTGTGAACAAATGGCTTTGGGGCAGCTGGCCTTCAGCAGTTCAGGATTTGGAAGGTTTTTCCACTACTTCAGCTCTTTTTGACATCTATCCCATAGTGGCGGCTGCCGTAGCATGGGGTCATTTATGGGCTAATATGCCAGTGCGTTGTTACTCAGACAACCAGGCAACCTGTCACATCATCAACGAAGGTCGTTCCAAATCTCTTACGATCATGAGATTTCTGAGGAAACTCACTTGGTTGGCAGCTTGTCATAATTTCTTCCTATGTTGTTTCCATGTTCCAGGTGTATGTAACACAGCTGCTGACAATTTGTCTTGCTTTAAATTTCAGGAGTTTCATCAAGCACTCCCGTCAGCAGCGCCTACAGCCACCATCACTCCAACATTTCAACAACTCATACTGGACTAGACATCATCATGCAGCATAGCAGGACATTGTCCCAATTGGCACTTTCAAACAATACAAACAAAACATACAGCAGGGCTTTCACACTATTCAAACGATTCCTTCTGGAACATAACATTATACAACCGTTTGTTATGACATCTTTTTTGGGGTTTGCTTCCTTTTGCCACCTTAAACTCAAAATGTCATATAACACCATCAAACTCTATCTCACTGGCATTCAACACCACATGCTAATCTTACACCAAAATAACAACAGTTTCATGGCCTCTCACCAAATTAAGACCATACTCAGAGGTATTCAGAAATCAGAACCCACACATACAGCCCAGAGGCTACCCATAGATAACCATATCTTCAAAGCATTATCTAACCTGCTTGACTTAAAACCGTTTGACACTAATACAAATTCTATCATCAAAACAGCAATATACATTGCTTTCTATGGATTTCTACGACCTAGAGAATTCACTACAACCTCCACGACCCCGTTCCTCCTCTATTCCCACTTGACAAAACATATGGATCATTACATCCTGACTTTACCTCACTCCAAAACCAGTCAGCACATACCCGTAAACATTCTGTACCATCCCACGCACAACAGATGGTGTCCCATCAGGGTTCTTGATGCCTACATACAGCACCATAACTTACTGCCCTCGCAACCGTTACTACAACTACAAGGTGCAGTACTCACCACTGCAACCTTCATGACCTACGTCAGGTCCTTGCTCACACAACTGGGCCTCAACGCAGACAAATACTCAGGACACTCCTTTCGTACCTGGCTCCTTACCGTTCGAGGTCAGCGTTGAATGACACTCCCACCACACCACATTTTAACATTTATTTCCTTTCTATTTCTTTTTCCTGGGTAGGCCCTCTTCTTTCTCAGGCCTACCTCATCGTCGGTTTCGGCACACCACAACCGACTTGCTCCTTTTATTATCCTACGTTTAGTCATGGTATTTCACACTGTACTATCTTAAGCACCTAACACAAATATATCTATATCTATCTATATATATCTGTATCTATCTATCTATTTATATATATATATATATATATATATATATATATATATATATATATATATATATATATATATATATATATATATATATATATATATTGTGATCCTTGTCACCAGGTAGCACGGTCCTCTAGGGCAAAAACATGCACAGTCCTTGTAATTGCATATACTCAGGCACTTTATTTGTAAATCCACACAGGATACAGCAGTAAATGAAAAACAAAAGTAACAGAAAACCCTATAAACAAACACCTAGCTCGTCTGAGCACTAACTGACATTAGTTCCCTATCTCTCAGGGTTAAACTAAACACAATATTGCACCAACCTTATTAGAGAGCAACGCTCTGCTATCTAACCTGTTGCTTTCCTTTCTGCACTCCCAGCGCTCCAAGCCAGCCTTGCCCTGACTGCTTTGCTTTACGGTTTAGCCTGTACAGATTTCTTATTACACAGTACAACGTTAAGAAGCAGTTTTTCACAGCAACATTACTAATATATAATGAGGGTTTTTGCAAATTGATTAATTTTGCACAATCTTGTGATTTTGATATCATTTCATCTGATAAAGGTTGTTCCTCGTCTACATGCATACATATATATTTTTGTTTGGGCATAGTTATTATGGATTGATCACTAATTTTAGCGTCTTTTAATTCAGCTCGGTTATTTAGGAAACAGTTATCAGATAGAGAAATACTTTGAATCAGTTCTTATGTGGTATACTATGTATTGTAAATTTGTGGCCATGCATTCAATGTTGTGATATTGTTATAGATCCTCCTTGATGTTTTTAATTGATATGTTGCACACGCTGGGATTGTCACTAGGCAACCCGGTTCACTGGGGTCATGTGATATGACGTCACCACGCACGCAATGGCGCGCGCCAGTGGGCGTCTATCACATGACGGTTTCAACATCGGTTATTGATCACTTTGATGATTGGGTAAGTTTATTTCTCACTACTATATAATGATGATTTGTCACACTGTGGGGACATCTTGATAAAGACCGCGAGACGGTCGAAACGTCGATTGGTATGTTCATTTAAATACAAGTACTTATATATCAAATCCAGTGAGTGCTCTCGTTTTTTGCATTTTATATACTCGTTTGGAGAAGCACCTTGGTGTTTATAATTGTTTAACACTTTGTGGGCAGAGTGCCAGATTTTGGATGTTTATATATATATATATATATATATATATATATATATCTCTATCTATCTATATCTATTGTGATCCTTGTTTGCAGGTAGCACGGTCCTCTAGGGCAAAAACATGCACAGTCCTTGTAATTGCATATACTCAGGCACTTTATTTGTAAATCCACACAGGATACAGCAGTAAATGAAAAACAAAAGTAACAGAAAACCCTATAAACAAACACCTAGCTCGTCTGAGCACTAACTGACATTAGTTCCCTATCTCTCAGGGTTAAACTAAACACAATATTGCACCAACCTTATTAGAGAGCAACGCTCTGCTATCTAACCTGTTGCTTTCCTTTCTGCACTCCCAGTGCTCCAAGCCAGCCTTGCCCTGACTGCTTTGCTTTCTGCACTCCCAGTGCTCCAAGCCAGCCTTGCCCTGACTGCTTTCCTTTCTGCACTCCCAGTGCTCCAAGCCAGTCTTGCCCTGACTGCTTTCCTTTCTGCACTCCCAGTGCTCCAAGCCAGTCTTGCCCTGACTGCTTCCTTTCTGCACTCCAAGTGCCCAGTCTCCTTGACTATCTGGAGAGAACAGCCTCTCTCTCCTACCTGCTTCCTGGGAGGAAGCCAGCAATCCCTCTCTATCACCTGCCTAGCAGGGAGGAGTTTATTCCCACTGCAATAGCTCATTAACTGCAGCTGAGCAGTGGGTTGGAGACGGTCCAAAAAACCCTGGCCTGGATCTATGTCTCCCCAGAAAACCACTAAACTGTGGAGTGGAGCATTGGCCCACCCTTCTCTCCAAATGCTCCACCCCAGGGGCCCATAACTAAGCAAAGCTTTGTGTTGTGCAACACAGAAACTACACATACTTCCCCTGGGGTTAAAAGGCCTATCTGCCTTCACTTTATCACACTATATATATATCTATATCTGAATATATATATATATATATCTATCTATATACATCTATATCTATCTATCTATCTATATACATCTATATCTATCTATCTATATATTTGAAGGCTTGGCCTGGAGTTGTGGGAGGGGCTTGGTTCACCTTTAAAAGGGCTGCCAATCCACTCCCACCTTACCGTTGCTGGTCTGGCGAGTCTGAAACATTACTTCCGGTTCAGACCGCCATCTTGGATTTTCCTTACCTGTTCCCTCATGGTCTCCTGGTCCGGGCTCCCCTGGCTCTCCTTACCGTCGCCGGCGTCCGCACAGCTCGCTCGGTGCTTCCTCTTCACAAAAAACGTAAGTCAGGCTCGCCGTAAAGCAACCGCTGCAATTCCCCTGCTTTACACGGTGGCGCCCCGTTCGGTTCAAATCTATGTTCGGTTCGTTTTATTATATCACTATGGCATTCGTCTTAATGCTTTACTCTGCTATTCGCGTGTTTCACAAGTTCAAACTAACGAACGATATCAGTCGGTTAAATCATACTTAAACATCAATCGGTTGGTTTCGCAGGTAAATTATGGTGTATCTATTTGGTTGTTACTATACTCTACATAGCTCTTTTGGCAGCTACACTAACTCACGTATTAAACACGAATTCAGCCAGTACTCCAAGGGAATTTCGCCCCTACTGGTTACAAATGTTATTGCAGTAAATCTATTTTTGAATAGGAATGTTGTTAAACAAGTTGATGGGTCCTGATTTCCTGAATTTGTTTTTCCCCACAGAGTCATCCCAGTGGTTTGTACTGGGAATTGTGAAATCTGTCATTGGTATCAATTTTCTTATAGGTTGGTTATTGTTTAAATTATGTCCAATGATACACATTACATTAGTTAAGCATGTATTTTACTTTTTAGGTTGTTTGCCTTCAAAACGGTAGCTTTTACAAGCATGGAAAACCGTTGTCAATTTCGTTAAATCTACCCTCTGCAGTGTCGGGTAGGTTCCTTGTTTTTAGGGCCCACGATCTGGCCATAACACTACGTTTAATCACACATTCATATATCGAATCTCATATCCAACATGTAATCATCTCGAGACTCTTACAGTCCCTGGTTACTTCTACCTTGACAGCGCAACCTGGCTTACATATCAGGTACTACGCCAGAACCCATTATTTTTTTTTCCCTCTACCATGTTCTGAGGGGTACTGGTCCTAGGTTATATGACCCAACTAGGTAAAATTTTCTGGTCTTAATCCATAGGCTAGTGGTCCCGCGAGACCAACACCCCTCTCCTCATAGCTAGCCGTCTCGCATTGTTGCATAGAGAGGGCCTCACCTGTCACTCCCAATCTATCTTATGCTTTAAATACAACTGAGAGGCCAACACCCCGCCACACTGTTGGTTGGCCTCATACGTTCCCCTCGGGCCCACGCATAGGTAGCGCCTCTCAGGCCGCTTGGCAATTAGCAGGGACTCATCTGTCACCATCCATAAGTATAATTGTTTCGCCGCTTGGCATTTAGCTAGCCTTACCAGTACCCACCATACCCACCCAAATAAAACATTACAGAGTGATTGATTAAAGCTTACTTATATTTTTCAGTTATGTCTAATAATCCTGATATCCCCGAGGAACTCTCGCTACCCTGCACTCCCGCTATGCCTGGTACCCCTGTTGCTGCAACAGACGATGCTAGTCCTGCTTCTCTCAGATCATGGACCATCCCACGTCTCATGGCAGAACTTAGAAGACGCAGCATCCCTTTCCCAGCTATTGCTAGGAAAGCTGAGTTGTTCAGACTTTTGAATATGGGCACTGACAACTCTGATGCAGGGGAAGATCCTAGTGGCACACAATTGCCAACATTTCACGCCATGATGACCTCGCTCATGTCATCTATCAGCACAATTAATGACAGACTGGATAAATTGGAAACAAGTGGTACTAAACAGACCGTTACGAACCCAATTGCAGCCAGTCACCCTCTGGCTGACATGACTGGTAATACTTTGGAATCAGGGTCTCTTAGCGAAGATATTAACCCCTCACACATGGTCACATCTCACCTTAAAAAGGACATTCTGGAAGGCAAGGATGTCAACCTGGTGTCATTGCTTATAGCCTCCCAGGATGTCCTAGAGAATAGGACTTTGCATATGGGGATATATCTGTCATACTAAGGTCTAGAGACCCTAGACTAAATAAAAAACTGTCAATACCTGAATTTATACTGGGTTTTGGTATTTATAGGGATGTGTACTGCTCAGTATACCCAGGGAAAAGAGCAGAGCTGGATGCATACATGCACAAGATGGTGGGCCTGGGGCACAAATACGGTGGTACCGCTTTTTACGATTACCACCGTTCCTTTTCTGCAAAGGTGGCTGCAGCTCTGGCTCAGTTCAATTTAAGCATTAATTGGAGCAAACTAGACACTGAGCTATTCTGCAGGCATTTTGCAGGCCTCAGGCCTCCAGCATGTGCAGTATGCGCATCTACAGCACATCACACTAATCTCTGCCCTAACATAGCCGAGATTGAACAAACCAATCTTCCCCTAACTTTCCTAAAGCTACCAAGGGATTAAAAGACAAGCTGGGGAGAGACATTGTATTCCTGGGTAAATCTCAGATATGCAATAATTTCAATGCAGGCAATTGTGGTTTTAGTTCATGTAGACTGATGCATGTGTTCACACTGTTTTAGAGCCCATGCCAAAACCATGTGCCCAAATAAAGCATTCCCAAAACCGTATCACACGTGTGTGAACGTCACTTTATTGACATCACTTTTACAGCCACATCCTTCACGTCATTTCACTGAATATATTATTTTGGGCATGACCGAGGGTTTTCACACCGGGTTGGTCCATTTACCCTCCGGTACACTGGAATGCGACAACCTACAGTCCACATTAGACGATCCACAGTTGGTAAATACACTTATCTCAACTGAGCTGGAGCAAGGGATTCTGTTGGGACCATTCTTTTCCCCACCCTTCACGTCCTGGAGAACCAATCCTATAGGGGTGGTCAGGGCCGCCATCAGGGGGTGACAACCGTGACTGTTGTCACGGGCCCGGCGGCCCTGGGGGGCCCGGACTGCTCTGGCAGTCCTGGGCCCCACTTTGTTTCTCTGCACACATAGATAGCGAATCTCGCTATCTATGTGTGCAGCCGCGGGCCCCCGGCTCCCTGTTACCGCAGAGGGGGGAGACCCAGGCAGCACACTGCTTCTCCTCCTCTCTTCTTTCTTCTAATAACTCTCGCGAGATCCGGTTACCATGGCAACGCTCCGCGGGTCTCGCAAGAGTTATTAGAAGAGGAGAAGCTGTGTGCTGCCTGGGCCCCCTCTGCGGACGGTAACAGGGAGCGGGGGGCCCCCACCGGACCACCACAGATGGAATCTCCCCCCTCCATGGACACAGGTAAGCAGGGAGGGGGGATACACATTTAATTAAATTAATTAAAAAATTATGTTAAAATGCCCCTTCCTCCCCCTCCCCCCCAGATCACACATTTACACACACATACTGCATACACTAACACACACACTGCATACACTAACACAACACACACACACACACACTGCATACACTAACACACACTGCATACACTAACACACACACTGCATACACTAACACAACACACACTGCATACACTAACACAACACACACACACAACACACACACACACTGCATACACTAACACACACAATACATACACTAACACAACACACACACACACTGCATACACTAACACAACACACACTACATACACTAACACAACACACACACACACTGCATACACTAACACAACACACACTACATACACTAACAACACACACTGCATACACTAACACAACACACACACTGCATACACTAACACAACACACATTGCATACACTAACACAACACACACACACGCTGCATCCACTAACACAACACACACACACGCTGCATCCACTAACACAACACACACACTGCATTCGCTACACATTAACACACTCTGCATTCACTACACTAACACACACTCTGCATCCGCTACACACTAACACACACTCTGCATCCACTATACTGACACACACTCTGCATCCACTATACTGACACACACTCTACATTCGCTACACATTAACACACTCTGCATTCACTACACTAACACACACTCTGCATCCACTACACACTAACACACTCTCTGCATTCACTACACTAACACACACTCTGCATCCGCTACACACTAACACACTCTCTGCATTCACTACACATTAACACACTCTCTGCATTCACTACACTAACACACACACTCTGCATCCGCTACACACTAACACAATCTCTGCATTCACTACACTAACACACCCTGCATCCGCTACACACTAACACACACTCTGCATCCACTACACACTAACACACTCTCTGCATTCACTACACATTAACACACTCTCTGCATTCACTACACTAACACACACTCTGCATTCACTACACATTAACACACACTCTGCATTCACTACAAATTTACACACACTCTGCATTCACTACAAATTTACACACACTCTGCATTCACTGCATTAACACACACACTACATTCATTACACTGACATACTCTGCATTCACTATACTGACACACACTCTGCATCCGCTACACACTAATCCACTCTCTGCATTCACTACACACTAACCCACTCTCTGCATTCACTACACTAACACACACACTCTGCATCTGCTACACACTAACACACTCTGCATCCGCTACACACTAACACACTCTCTGAATTCACTACACTAACACACACTCTGCATCCACTACACACTAACACACTCTCTGCATTCACTACACTAACACACACTCTGCATCCGCTACACACTAACACACTCTCTGCATTCACTACACATTAACACACTCTCTGCATTCACTACACTAACACACACTCTGCATCCGCTACACACTAACACACACTCTGCATCCGCTACACACTAACACACACTCTGCATCCGCTACACACTAACCCACTCTCTGCATCTGCTACACACTAACCCACTCTCTGCATTCACTACACATTAACACACTCTGCATTCACTACACTAACACACACACTCTGCATCCGCTACACACTAACACAATCTCTGCATTCACTACACTAACACACACTCTGCATCCGCTACACACTAACACACTCTCTGCATTCACTACACATTAACACACTCTCTGCATTCACTACACTAACACACACTCTGCATCCAGTACACACTAACACACTCTCTGCATTCACTACACATTAACACACTCTGCATTCACTACACATTAACACACTCTGCATTCACTACACTAACACACACTCTGCATTCACTACAAATTTACACACACTCTGTATTCACTGCATTAACACACACACTACATTCATTACACTGACATACTCTGCATTCACTATACTGACACACACTCTGCATTCACTACACTAACATACACTCTGCATTAACTGTACACACAATGCATCCGCTACACAAACACACACTCTGCATTCACTGTACAAACAATATCTAATACACACAAACACTACATCCATTACACACATTCTAATTCACTTCCACTATACACACCACATTCAGTCCTGCATCATTGTCAGCGGACCAGGTAGGGCCTGTGCGGGCCCGGGAGAGAGGGAGGGAGGGGGGGGCCCAAACCTTGTGTTTTGTCAGGGGCCCCAAAATTTCTGATGGCGGCCCTGGGGGTGGTTACAGGGAAGACCTCACTTAGACCCAGATTGATAATTGATCTATCAGCACCACACTCCTCCACTTTCCCCAGCCTAAACTCTCTAATACCTTCTGAAGAATTTTCACTTCACTACGCCACTATCGACCATGCCATAGGGGCAATCATACAAGCAGGTACGGGAGCATGGCTGAGTAAAACAGACGTGGTAAATGCCTTCAAGCTACTACCCATACACCCTTCCCTGTGGCATCTACACGGTATTAAATGTCAAGGGAGGTATTATTTTTTCACCCAACTTACTTTCGGCTCCAAAAGCAGTCCACGTATTTTTGACACGTTTGCAGAGGCTCTATGTTGGCTCTTACTAAATGTGTGCAAGTGCCCTTCGGTTATCCATTATCTGGACGATTTCCTCTTGATTGAGAATAACACTCTTCCACCTAGTAGTTTGAATCACTTATTGGCACTGTTTGAATCTCTTAACATTCCTGTCTCTCCTCACAAAACTTTGGGTCCAGATACCTACATGCAATTTTTGGGCATACAACTAGACACGATAAACATGCAGGCCAGTCTACCTCAGGACAAGATTAAGTGTACCCTGGCAAGTATTGAACATTACCTGCTACAAGGTCATTGCAATCGGAAAGAACTCCAATCACTACTTGGATCGCTCAATTTTGCCATGAGGATCATACCCCAAGGTAGATCTTTTATATCCCACCTGTTATCCTTGTTTCCACTGTTTTCTTCGGACACGTCACATATCACATTAGATGTACACGCAACTTCTGATTTACGCATGTGGCGGGTCTTTCTTACCTCTTGGAACGGGCGAACCATGTTTATACCACCCCCATCCGACACATCACCTACATTATGGACAGATGCCGCAGCTAACACAGGCTTTGCCGCCATCTGCGGTGACCAATGGCTTTGGGGCACTTGGCCGACCAAAGTCGAATCACTACCCAAATTTTCTGACACCTCGGCTTTATTTGAGTTGTACCCAATCGTGGCGACAGCCATTGCTTGGGGACCATATTGGTCTGGTCACACGGTCAAGTGCTACTCGGATAACCTGGCTACATGCCACATTGTGAACAAAGGCCGGTCGGCATTACTGGTCATTATGAGACTGCTAAGGCATCTCACATGGGTAGCAGCCACTTGTCAATTCTTTATAACATGCATACACATCCCGGGTTACACAAACACCGCTGCTGATCACTTGTCTTGGTTTCGTTTCCAAGCTTTCCTCTCGTCACTTGCCAACGCTTCCAGACGAGCGACACCTGCACCTCTTTTCCAAGACATGATCATGGATTAAAGACCTTGTTAGATCACGCACGTCACATTTCTCATATGGCACTCTCAGTAAACACTAGGGACACTTATGATAGGGCCTTTCACGTATTCAAAAATTTATCACCGAGTTTCACATTCACGACATGTTTGCGTTAGAGACGATTTTGGGGTTTACCTCTTTTTGCCACATTAACCTTAAACTATCCTTCAATACAATTAAACTGTACCTTACCGGCATACAACACCATATGCTCATCCAACAACCTAACAGTACTGCTTTTCTAACCTCACACCAAATTAAAACATTACAAAGACTACCTATAGACAACATCTTCCACTCTCTATCCAACCTATTAGATTAATCTACTTGTGAACCCATGACAAATAGCACTATCAAAACAGCACTATATCTTGCTTTCTATGGGTTCCTCCGGCCTAGCGAATTCACAACCACAACCATCAACGCACCTGACTACCTTAGAACCTCCAGATCTCCAGAAACATACCGACCATTATATTCTCTCTCTAAGACAATCAAAAACCAGCACCGACGGACACAGTATTCATACCCCTGTTCCCTACTCACAATATATGGTGCCCAGTTAAAGTGTTAGACACTTATTCACTTTCAGTCCACAAACAACCTCAACAGCCTTTGTTTGAACTGCATGGACACACTCTGACCACAGCTAAATTCATGCTATACATAAGACTTCTGTTAACCAGGCTCGGCCTAAACCCCAATCAATTTTCAGGCCACTCTTTCTGTATAGGAGCAGCATCTTCCGCATCCGCTAACCACGTCTCCGCTCATATTATTAAGGCCATGGGGCGATGGAAATCCTCCGTCTACACACTCTACATACCCAGTCCTGTTAAAGAATTAAGACAAGCTTTTTGTGACTTATCTCAATAAACGAAGTTGGTTCACGAATTATGTTTTCTGGTTATTTTCTTTTTGCCCACTTTTATTACAGGCCTACTGCTCTGTCGGTTCCGGCACACCACAACCGACTGGTGCCTACTCATAGATGTTATGATTGTATTGTGCTAAGATTTCTCTGTTCGGCTAAATTGCCCCAACTACAAATTTGAAGGCTTGGCCTGGAGTTGTGGGAGGGGCTTGGTTCACCTTTAAAAGGGCTGCCAATCCACTCCCACCTTACCGTTGCTGGTCTGGCGAGTCACCCCTCCCATCGCTCCCTCTACTTATAACACCCTCTAAGGTGGGCCCACTTTTATTACAGACCTACTGCTCTGTCGGTTCCGGCACACCACAACTGACTGGTGCCTACTCATAGATGTTATGATTGTATTGTGCTATGATTTCTCTGTTTGGCTAAATTGCCCCGACTACAAATATATGTATATATATATATATATATATATATTATAAATAAAAAAATAAAAAAATATTTATAATAAACAAATAAAACTGCTAACTTTGGCCAGCGTTTGTGACTAAGTGGCTACTACAAAAGACTGGAAATACCCCATTTGGAAAATCCTGGGTTATCTACATTTGAATGGTATGTCATGATGGGGTTATTTCACATTCCTGGGCTACATTAGTGGTGTATTTTAGATTTGTGCTGCCCTAGGCAGGACGGTGCTCGTGCATCCGCTGCCCCCATATTTAAATTTTCCCCACCGCTTCCTGTCATGGCCGCACTTTGACTGACAGACACTTTCTTACTGATGCATTCACTAACATACACTCACTAAAAGATACAGTCATTGGCACACATACTGTTTAACCGACACACACTTTCATTGACAGATACAGACACACTCACTGACAGACACACACTCTCATACACACTTACAAACAATGACATACATACTCACTGATTTGACACACTCTGACAGACACTCACTATTACTCAGACACACACTGACAGACTCACACACTCACTGACAGACGCACACACTCACTGACAGACACATACACTCACTAACAGACACAGACACACTCACTGACAGACACTCACTCATTCACAGGCACACACACTCACAGAGAGACACACACACATTCACTCACACACACACATTCACTCATAGACACACACACTCATTTCCCCCAACACTCACAAATTATTATTATTTCTTTTTTAATTTTATTTAAATCCACCCAGCCACCCTGGGAGAGCTGAAGTGGATTACTTACCTGCGGTCCAGTGGGGCTGCTGTGCGGGCAGGTAGGGTGCGGACAGGCAGAGTAGGCGGCGAGGGAGCTCTAATCTTCCTGCTCAGCTCCCTCACGCGCTGCTTAGTGATGCCGAGAGCCGGAGTGACGTCATATTCTGGCTCCCAGCTTCATTAAGCGGTGCGTGAGGGAGCTGAGCAGGAAGAGCTCAGGTAAACATGCTCCCTCACTGCCCACTGTGATAGAAGCTGCCGCCCGCCTCGAGGTGCTCAAAAGTGTCCAGCTCTTGAGCCCCCCGGGACACAAGGCAAACAAGGGATCCGCCTGGGCATTTGGGGTGGCTTTTTTTTGCCGTCCCCTGCAAAGTGCTACCCAAGGCAAATGCCTTGTGTAAGATACATCGCTGGCTACCATATGGTCTCAAAAGGCAGCACAGACCCAGCAAACCAATCTGGAAAACTGAATTGGGCAAGCCTTATATTGACCCTGTAACTTTCCAAAACACCATAAAACCTGTACATGGGGGGTATTGTTATACTCGGAAAACTTCCCTGAACACAAATATGAGTGTTCAAAACAGTAAAACTTATTACGACAATGAAAAGTGCAGTTTTTGTGTAAAGAAAATGCAAAAAACAAATATGGACACTAATTTTGGCAAGCGTTTGTGGCTAAGTGGCTACTACAAAAGACTGGACATACCCCATTTTGAATACCGTGGGTTGTCTACTTTTACAAATGGTATGCCATGATGGGGATAATTTTCATTCCTGGGCTGCTATACGGTCTGAAAGGCAACATAGGCCCAGAAAACCAACCTGGCAAATTTCAATTTGCAAACATGGAAAATGGGGAAAACCCTACATTTGACCCCTGTAAGTTTGCAAAAACCCATAAAACCTTTACATTTGGGGCATTGTTGTACTCGGGAGATGTTGTTGAACATATATTGGGGTGTTCTTTGTCAGTAATACATAATAGGAACTGATCATCCATCCCTAAAGTACAATGTGAGAGAAAAATAACACACAAAAAATGACTACCCAAAAGTTTGAAAAAGACTGGTGGTCTTTTAGCCCCCAGAGAACCCGACACACCTATACATGGGGTGATACATGGTATCACTGTACTCAGGAGATGTTGCTGAACACATATTGTTGTGTTCTTTGGCAGTAACCCTTAAAGTTCTCTGTACATGTATTCTTAAATTGCTATGTGTGTCAAAAAATCATAAATTTTTATTTATTTTTACTTTGGAATAAATTGGTGGTAAAATGGTTTCAAGAAAAGAGTCAAAATTAAAAAGTTTAAAACTTAGTTTGTCTTGTTTTAAAAAATATATACATGTGAAGGGTTATTCAGGGAATCCTGACATATAAGTGTTACAATGTAACTTGCGTTAATTTTGCAAAAAAAATGGTTTGGAAATAGCAAAGTGCTACTTGTACTTATAGCCCTACAACTTTCCCAAAAAAGCTAAGAACATGTTAACATTGGGCATTTCTAAACTCAAGACAAAATGTAGAAACTATTGAGCATGGGTGTTTTTTGGCGGTTGTAGATGCGTAACAGATTTTGGGGTTTAAAGTTAGAAAAAGTGTGTTTTTTTACATTTTTTGTTTTAAATCTGCTTTATTGGTTCATTCAATAAGTGGTCATCCCATGCAGGGGAGGTAAGCAAATCACAGTTAACATATGTCAGAGGCAATAGTATATGTCAAATTCAAACAGTCGGTGCCTGGTAGGGCGAAAAAGTTTAAGTATATTAGCATATGTTACGTGTATTTAACGGTATTGATTCTACGAATTATCTAAATATTCAAATAAAGTATACAGCAGTATGTTGAACTTGGATTACTTATGACAGCGGCCAATTGATCACAATATGAGCATGCCACGGAGTGAGTGCCTAATCATCAGAGCTGTTAGCCTATGTATGTGCCTCAATGTGCACGGTTATTTCTATTTTTATATTTTTATGTTTAGATTTAAGCATATTGGTATGCGTCGTATAATGCGATTGCCTGACTATTTAGGTGAACTGTAATGAATAGCCTATTTATTCTGATGCTGACGTGCTCTATTATAAGCCTACTGTGCCCATGCAGTAGCCTATCATCTCAATAGTGTTATCCTAACAGAATAACGGATGGTGCCTTCAGGTTGTATAACCTATATACTGCTATAATCTATATGACTGCACCCGGATAGGTCCTATAATCATATAAATCCACCATCATTAACTGAAGCCTGCAGATAATCTGATGGCGGCACGTGTCAACGAGGTGGTATGTTATGAAACAGGCATTGCGGCCCATGACTGTGTATTTTGACAGGTCTTAACCATATGGTTCTGTTATGGGAGCTGTATTACCTAACTTTAACCTTAAGCCCAATGGGGCAATGTGACCGAATACCATGGTCGTTTTTATACTGTGTTAATAAACGTAGATACCTAAATTTCGGCATGGGTCGCCATTCTCAACAGCTGAATATCCTGTGCATGCTGCGTGAGTTAAAGCCATATATTTGTTTAATGCATTAAGTAAAGATAGCGTAGTCATGTCTTCGTAAACTATAGAACTATAAATACATCGACTTTTGGGCAATGGTATGCTATGCTCAACTTCTGGGTAACTATTCTGCGTGCGCTGGCTGCGAAAGTTAGGGTCTTACAGTTACATGTTGTGTTATTTAGAGAGAGCTTAAACAGTCACTAGCCTAAAGTGATATTCGCTAAGATAGTGACCAGCTAAGACGAACTGTAGCAGGGCTCGAAGGTACACCTCGCAACGTTTAGTATAACTATAGCGTTTACAACAGTATAAGAGCAGGACTGTTCGTAGTGTCAGTCCGATAAGGGCCGTCCATGGCTTGGCCGTGGTGCATCTCCCGGGACGCCGAGTCTCCGTCAGTCTCCCCCTGGATGGTCTCGGCCCAGCACCTGAGCCCTCTGCAATGCTGTGGGCACTCAGAGGCAAAAATGATCCGCTGGACCCCCACACCTAGGGTCCGTAGGCCTCTTGCTCCCTGCACCTCCCCATCACTGCTCCAGACCCAGTGGAGGTTGTGTTCCATTGTCTCTCCCTGTGCCGGCCTCACACTTGGGGCCGGTGCACGCCACTTCTGGCCACCGGTCCGCCGGGAGGGCTGTGCAAACCCACCCTACAGGGCTCTCAGCTTCAGGGACATGGCTCTCTGAGGACCTCCCAGGCCCAGAGGCCCAGGCACTCACTTTTCCTGCGGGTCGATTGGCATCGTGGAGGGTCCATTGGGGGCCCGGCATCACCGGTGTCTGTCCCAGCCATCCAGGTTGTCTCCCCTCGGTTAGTTGTCTCCTTTGGTGTCTCTGCACTCCTCTTTCAATGATGCCCTTGAGGAGAAACCATGCCATTGGTATGGTGAGGCTGCGTCGAATCCGCAACCTCCTATGCTTCTGTGTCGGCTTGAGTCTTCTCTGTCCCTGTCGGGATGCGTTCACCGTTTAGGGGAGTTCTCCTCGATGTTAATGTCCAGTACAGCTGGCTGGCCATCTCTTTGCCATTGCCAGTTAAGGTAGTCGGCATGGTGTCCACGCGGGGGCTACCGCTGTGGTACCTGTCTCCACCATGTGGCCGGGATATCCCTCGCCGGCCAGGGGGGGGAGACGGGGCCGTGCCCCGGGCCAGGGGTCTCCCCTCGCCAAGAATGCTCGTCTCTCAGCGGGTTGGCTCTGTATTGTGCCAGTTCACCGCAATGGCGGCCGGTGCTCTTAGGCCGCGTGTAGGCCGGACCCACTCCTCTCAGCCCGCCCGCCTCGCGGTCTGTTTTGTGCAGGTATCGGGTGGGGGTCGGAGCTTTCCCCCTTTCAGATGCGGCAGGTTTTGCTCGTTTGAGCGGGTTTGGGCTCTGTTTGGTGCTGTTTCTAGCGTTTTGCTGCTGGAGCCCCTGTGAATGGCGTCCAGTCAGCCCGGCGGCCCGGTCCCGCCCCCCCCTTTTTACATTTTTTCATTATATTTTATAATTGTTTTTATAGTAAATTATATGATATGATGAAAATAATGGTATCTTTAGAAAGACCATTTAATGGTGATAAAAAAGATATATAATATGTGTGGGTACAGTAAAGTAAGAGTAAGAGGAAAATTACAGCTAAACACAAACACCACAGAAATGTAAAAAGAGCCCTGGTCCTTAACGGTAAGAAAATTGAAAAAAATGTCTGGTCACTAAGGGGTAAAACATCTGTATGGACTCTGATAAAACCACTCTTCAGACAGAGAATTTCATATCCTTGCAGTTCTTACTGTAAAAAACCCTTTTCTTTGCCTTAGATTAAATCTCCTTTCTTCAAGCCTAAATGCGTGACCTCCTATGTATAGCCCTTTTTATGAATAGATTTTCAGATAATGGTTTGTACTTGCCCCGACTATAATTGTATAATGTTCTCATATCCCCTCGGAGGCGCCATTTTTCCAAACTAAAGAGATTTAGATTTTTTAACCTCTGTTCGTAACTAAGATGCTCCATTCCTTTTATCAATTTTGTAGCTCGTCTTTGCACTTTTTTCTAGTGCCATGATATCCTTCTTTAGAACAGGTGCCCAAAGTAGCACAGCATATTCAAAGTGTGATCTTACCAACGATTTATAAAGAGGCAAAATTATATTTTCATCCCGAGAATTTATGCCCCTATTTATACATGACAAAACCTTACTGGCCCTAGCAACTGCAGATTGACATTGCATATTGCTGCCTAATTTGTTGTCTATAACAATTCCCAAATCCTTCTCGTGTGTGGTTGCTTGTGAATTCTTGATCCCGAATTGCATAACTTTGCATTTCTCTACATTAAATTTCATCTGCCATTTTTGTGCCCAGTACCCCAATCTATCTACATCTCTCTGCAGCTTACAATCTAAACATATGATAAGATGCCTGCAATTTATCTTGACGATTCTGGAATTTTGGGCAGTGTACCCAGGATGTTGCAATATCACAGGATACTATAGTTCGTGGTTAAATGGCTTACTATAGTTCTTAGCTAAATGGTTTTAAAAAGCGATGATCAATAAATTTCCATACAACTTTCATTGCAAATGCTTGGTTGCAAAATATTATGCTAAGAGTCTTTTGCATAATATATTTTCTTTCCATTTTCCTTTGGTTTGCTTTGCTATTAGGATAAGTAATTTATGGAAGAATGAAAATATTCCTTTTCATACAAGCAGTGGCGTAATTAGAGTTATGGTCGCCTAGGAAAGAATAAAATGTTACACTCCCACCCCTCCCATGTACCAACCCCGCAGATCCCATCCACCATGTCCCTCTGGTTGTATGGCTATATGAGCAATTCAATACATGTAAAGACCATAGTGTTTGTTGATGAAGTGCATTACAATCTTTATGAATGAACACTGCTTAATACAATAGCAAACAAATAACGGATGACGAATTTAAGCATGTTTTGTGTGTTTGAATGTATTTATTTGTGTGTAGTGTTGGCATTTGAATGCAATTGTATGTGCGTATGTACTGTTGCTATTTGAAAGCATGTGGTGTACTTGTGTTTAATGTTTGAATGTGTTTTTATGTACAGTTGGCAATTGCTTGCTGGGTGCACATACACTGCCCCACGCATACACATTGAAACACACACAAACACAATGATACTGATTTGAAACACATGCACTGACAGACACTTTCACTGAGTTGAAACACGCTCATTGACAGACACACATATTAATTTTATTTATGGTGCTTTTATTTTTTTAGGCACATCGAGCCTTACTACCATTGGGAAAGCTGGTGTGAGTTCTCTCCTGGGGGTCCAAAGGGGATCTTTCCTCTGGGGTCCAGTGGCTCTGGTAATCATCCAGTTCCTCAATGCTCCTTTGCTCGCTATTTAGTGATGCCAGGGCAGGAGTGATGCCATATTCTGGCTCCTGGCATCACCGTATTAGGTGTTAGGGAGCCGTGAGGAACTGGAAGAATATCAGCACTCTCTCGCCTCCTGTATATTTTGGCAGAGTAGGCATCTATTCTTTTTCTGAATAAGCGACCAGGCCCACTCCTCTCGGCGCTCTTCCCCACAATTTTTGCACCCAGGGCAGCCGCACTGTAGCCCCCTCCAGTAGTTATGCAACTGCATACAAGGGAAGCCAATGTTGTCTAAGGCATACTCCAAGCACCATAACCCCAACATGCTGTAATGATTATGATGCCAGGAGTGCCTAGGTACTCCCATTGCGAGTAATCAAACCATTTTAGAATGGTTTGGCTTTTCACCTGGGGTCCAGGGCTAGCCTGGGAAGAAAATTTGGCCCTGGCATTTTTTAATTACAGTGGCCCACTGAAAAGAGGGCGGGGCCAAATAGGGTGTGTTTTTCCACCAATGATAAGCATACCCCATCACAAAGTGAGCATGTTGGTTCAATGCTCTTCCAGGGCAGACCATGCGCAAAGCTCTGCTGAAGAGCTCTAACATGAGAAAAAGTCCCTGTATTTGTTCTCCACAGCGCAAGCACATTTAATAACATGTTTGCACTGTGTTTGTTTGAAATTTGTCTCTGGTGTCTCCAAAGATGGGATACCAGTAGACAAAAATGCCATTAAAGAGTATGGTGCAGTGTGTGTGTGTGTGTGTGAGGGTGCTGTGTGTGTGTGTGTGTGTGAGGGTGATGTGTGTAGTGTGTGTGCAAGAGGGATGCAATGTGTGCACAAAGGTGCTGTGTGTATGAGGGGTGCAGTGTCTGCTATGTGTGAGTGATGGGTGCAGTGTGTGTAAGGAAGCTGTGTGTGAGGGTGCAGTGTGTGTGTGTGTGTGTGAGAGTGCTGTGAGTGTCAGGGGTGCAGTGTGTGTGTGTGAGGGTGATGTGTGTGCATGTGAGGGGTGTAGTATGTGTGTAAGGGTGCTGTGAGTGTCAGGGGTGCAGTGTGTGTGTGCGAGTGAAGGTGCTGAGAGTGCCAGGGGTGCAGTGTGTGTGTGAATGAGGGTGCTGTGAGTGCCAGGGGTGCAGTGTGTGTGTGTGTGTGTGAGGGGTGCTGTGAGTGCCAGGGGGTGCAGTGTGTGTGTGTGTAGTGAGGGGTGTGGTGAGTGCCAGTGGTGCAGTGTGTGTGTGTGTGTGTGGTGAGGGTGCTGTGAGTGCCAGGGCTGCAGTGTGCGTGTGAGGGTGCTGGTAGTGCCAGGGGTGCAGTGTGTGTGTGTGTGTGTGTGTGTGAGGGTGCTGAGAGTGTCAGGTGTGCAGTGTGTGTGTGAATGTGTGAGGGTGCAGTTAGTGCCAGGGTGTGTGTGTGTGAGGGGTGCAGTGTCTGCTGTCTGTGAGTGATGGGTGCAGTGTGTGTGAGGGTGCAGTGTGTGTGAGAGTGCTGTGAGTGTCAGTGGTGCAGTGTGTGTGTGAGGGTGATGTGTGTGCATGTGAGGGGTGTAGTATGTGTGCGAGGGTGCTGTGAGTGCCAGGGGTACAGTGTGTGTGTGTGTGTGAGGGTGCTGTGAGTGTGAGTGAAGGTGCTGAGAGTGCCAGGGGTGCAGTGTGTGTGTGAGTGAGGGTGCTGTGAATGTCAGGGGTGCAGAGTGTGTGTGTGAGGGTGCTGTGAGTGCCAGGGATGCAGTGTGTGTGTGAGTGAGGGTGTGGTGAGTGCCAGTGGTGCAGTGTGTGTGTGAGTGAGGGTGCTGTGAGTGCCAAGGGTGTGTGTGAGGGTGCGGTTAGTGCCAGGGGTGCAGAGTGTGTGTGTGTGTGTGGGTGTGTGTGCTGAGAGTGTCAGGTGTGCAGTGTGTGTGTAAGGGTGCTGTTAGTGCCAGGTGTGCAGTGTGTGTGTGTGTGTGTGTGTGTGATGGGATCAGTGTGTGTAAGGAAGCTGTGTGTGAGGGTGCAGTATGTGTGAGAGAGAGTGCTTTGAGTGTCAGGGGTGCAGTGTGTGTGTGAGGGTGATGTGTGTGCATGTGAGGGGTGTAGTATGTGTGTGAGGGTGCTGTGAGTACCAGGAGTGCAGTGTGTGTGTGAGTGAGGGTGTGGTGAATGCCAGTGGTGCAGTGTGTGTGTGAGTGAGGGTGCTGTGAGTGCCGAGGGTGCTGTGAGTGCCAGGGGTGCAGTGTGTGTGTGTGTGAGGGTGCGGTTAGTGCCAGGGGTGCAGTGTGTGTGTGTGTGTGTGTGTGTGTGGGTGGGTGCTGTTAGTGCCAGGGGTGCAGTGTGTGTGTGTGTGTGTGTGTGTGTGGTGCTGTGTGTAGTACCAGGGGTGCAGTGTGTGTGTGTGTGTGTGTGTGTGTGTGTGTGTGTGTGAGGGTGCTGAGAGTGTCAGGTGTGCAGTGTGTGTGTGTGAGAGTGCTGTTAGTGCTAGGGGTGCAGTGTGTGTGTGTGAGGGTGCTGAGAGTGTCAGGTGTGCAGTGTGTGTGTGTGTGAGTGAGGGTGCTGTGAGTGTCAGGGGTGCAGTAAGTGTGTGAGTGAGGGTGCTGTGAGTGTCAGGGGTGCAGTGTGTGTGTGTGTGAGGGTGTGAGGGTGCTGTGAGTGTGAGTGAAGGTGCTGAGAGTGCCAGGGGTGCAGTGTGTGTGTGAGTGAGGGTGCTGTAAGTGTCAGGGGGGAAGTGTGTGTGTGTGTGTGTGTGTGTGTGTGAGGGTGCTTTGAGTGCCAGGGGTGCAGTGCAGGTCCGGACTGGCCATCAGGCATACCGGGCAAATGCCCGGTGGGCCGCGATGGCCGTGGGGCCAAGGCCGGCAGGGGATCTCCCCGGCCGGCCGCTGCAGGGCCAGCGCTATCCGAGCGCCGGCCCTGCATAGTGCCTCCATGGGCCGGTGGGGAGATCAAAGGGAGGGAGGGCTCTAACCAGCAGCTCCGCCGGTTCCTCTCGCGGGATTCTGAGCGTTACCGCGGCAAAGCTCAGATCTCGCGAGAGTGAACTCTAACCTGCAGGTTAGAGTTCACTCTCACCACTGGACTACCAGGGAAGGCAGCATGGCTCCCAACCCCCCAGGCAGAATGGATCTCCTCCTCCCCCCCTCCCAGGATAAAGGTAAGAGGAAATATTCCACATTAGTAAAAAATATTTAAATTACATAAAAAATACATTCACTCCACACCACACAGCACCCCAGACACACAGCACCCCCAGACACACACAGCACCCCAGACACAGCACCCCCAGACACACACAGCACCCCCAGACACACACAGCACCCCCAAGACACAGCAGCCCCCAGTTACAGCCCCCAGACACAGCACCCCCAGACTACACACACTGCCCCAGACACACACACACTGCACCCAGACACACACACAGCGCACCCAGACACACACACAGCGCACCCTCCAGACACACACAGCACCCCCCAAACACACACAGCACCCCCCGACACACACAGCACCCCCCAGACACACACAGCACACACCCACACATATACAGCACACACATATATATATATAAAATAACCCTCAGTGAGTTAACAGACAAAGAAAATTAGAAACCTACAATGTGACAGCAGATAAAAACACCCTCACACACAGCACCCCTCTTACATACACACACTGCGCCCCTCACACATACAATAAGTCAAAATATATATATATATATATATATATATACATACACACACACACACACACACTACAGCACCCCTCACACTGCACCACTACACACATTACGCTCCAGATACACACTAGATCCCTTACCCTATATGCACTCTTAATCCTCTACACACACACACACACACTGGGTCATTTACACAGTAGATCTCCGACACACACACACTACATTCCTTGTCAGCAAACACATACAACATTCTCTAAACACACCCTCTCTGCAACCCCTACACACACTACGTCACCTATACACACACACTTCAGCCCGTATGCACACACTCGCTGCATCCCCTATAAAACTATGCCCCCTATACACACACTCTCTACAGCCCCTAGCCACACATATTACACCACAAACACAAATTAAATTGACCTATTTATACAATACCACACCACACTCTACACACACGCAATCCCACAAGCAGGCTCCAAACATATGCACCATGCACTTTCCTGGCCCTTTTGTCCTCTGGTATCCCACTTGTGGAGACACCAGAGACAATTTAAAAGCAAACACAGTGCAAGCATGTTATTACATTTGCTTGCACTGCGCAGAACAAATTCAGGGCCTTTTTCTAATGCCAGAGCTGTTCAGCAGGGCTCTGGGCATTGAACCAACATGCTCTCTTTGAGAGGGGGCGTGTTGTCATTAGTGATGACAAAACACACACTCTCTGGGCCCCGCCCCCTTCTTAGGGGACGGCTCTGATTGAAAAATGCCCGGGCCTAATTTTTTTCCCAGTCCGGCCCTGGTTACAATGAACTGTTGTTATGCCTTATAGCAGCACTGAGATACTGAAGCCCAGTGTCTGAGTCTTGACCAGGCTATAAGCCACTGTTAGCATTTAATAAAGTATTTCCCTTTTCTTAAAGGAATATTAACTCACGAAAATGTAATAATATTTCCCCCCATTTTAAGTGTTGGTTTTTTTTGCCTTTATATGGGTTTCCTGAGACCGCTTTCATTATTTGTAAAGTAACCTTAAACTGCTCCAGCTGGCTTACCTGAATTTAGTGATGGGCTTGCAGTTCCAGCAGTCCTGTAATTCTGGATTAGAGGAGTATACTTGATGCACTGTCACCGAGGCCTCCTCTGTAATCCTGTTTAAGACATTGTGCTCCAGCCAGAGGAAGGGCAGTTAATGAAGCCTCATCAAGTCAACCAAAGCTGAATAATGCTTTTAAAAATAACAAAAGTGCTATTGGGAACACCTGTTAATATATAAGTTCAGCTGTGTACATTATACATCAGTTCAAACCAATAGTGGAACTATTTTTAGTGTTTATTAACCAGTAAATATTTTACAGAACATGTAAGTTTGTTCAACCCTCTTTTTATTTTAAATTAAATCCCTTGCTAATAATGTGTGTTGTATTTAAACTTCATTGAAGAAAATGCTTTTGGAAAAGTTGTGATGACACAGTGGGTTGTCTTTAGATTTTTTTTTTAGTTTATTTCCTGTCATTTCAGCCAGGTCTGCCTTTACTTGTTAATCTATGACAAGTAATGATGTGGCAATCTATGTGGCATGTTATTCTGCCTCCAGAAATCAATTTAAAATTATAAACCCAAGTTTTCCAAAGACTTTAAGTATGTAGAGAAGCACCTATACCCTGCAAACATATATTGTACCACCCATTGTGGTTGAAACATGGCAAGGTCTCCTATGCTGTTGGCATATTCAAACATTGAAGAATATTGAATACCATTTTTTTAATGTACCTGGCTGTTACTAGTGTCCCTTTGAATGCTGTAAACTGTGATTCGAAATGAAATATGAATAAGCCTTATTTTAATGCTGCGTTATTTAGTGGAATGGAAATGTGGAGAGCTGACAAAGGAATTCCACAGTCTGAATCAAAGTAGCCCAACTGGAAAAAAATATTTTTTTCAATGACTTTTGTGGCCTAAAATCTTATTTTTTTTTTGTGTGTATGATTTTTCTCAAAATTCCCTGGTTAGAAGAGAGCATTTGTGTTTTCTTCCCTTGTAAAAATCTGCTTTTCAGAAATAGCTTTAGCTTAAAGGGACACCCACACTACTTCATTTCATTGAAGTGGTCTGGGTGCAGTGTCCCTGTTCCCTTAACCCTACAATTTAAAACATTGCAGTTTTAGAGAAACTGGAATGTTTACATTGCAGTGCTAAGGCTGCTTTTAGTGGCTGTCTTCCTGCTGTTTCAAGGAGGTTGAGTTAATGCTTTCCTATGAGGAAGGCCTAATGTGCGTGCGACGCTCGCGTGCATTCATATTAGGTTCCCCCTTTTGGCTGATGTCTGAGGAGGAGGAGCACGACGCAGCACCGAGGGACATCGGTGCTGGAATCAGCTAAGTGTTTATAGGTTTCTTTAACCCTTTACATAGCTGGCGTGGGTATGGGGTGGGGGGGGGGAGGGGATGGGGGGATTTTGTATTATTAACATTATAGTGTTCCTTTAATCTTGCAGTTTTGCCTGGGTACTGGGTTTAAAAATTTGGCTGCACTGAGCCATCTGCTCTAACCTTCAAATGAATACCAACTAGCACTTCAGATTAAGTAACAAAACAGAAGTCAAATTTCACTGCAGTTTGAATTCAGCCATTGAAAGCTCCAAGTAACATTTTAAGAAGTGAAAGATTTGTGATACACATTTGAAGGTATAATGTTTCAGGAACGTTTTGCCTGGGCCTGAGAGTTTTTGTTTTTCCTAATACAGAAGAGGTCAGAAAGACTTGCCGGAGAAAAGTTTCCACAGAATAATTAGCTATGAGCCAGAGTTGAAGGATTTTGGAAAAGCTGATATTATCCCGAGTTAGCATTACATTACTATTTCATTATATGAAAGTCTGTTCACAACCTTCGCACTGTACCTGCTACTTATGTGCAGCTTTTTTCAATCAGTTGCATGATTTTCTTTAAGTTTACATAAAGTTTTGCTGAAAAGAACTGTACAAAGACACTCATTCAATTCAGGATTAATTACTATAGCAACCAAAATGTGGTGACTGAGGAGGTGGGAGGTTGGACAACTCTCTGCTTCCTACCAGCTGTCATATGGAACTTTTGAAGCAAGAGCTCAGGCCAAAATATAGAAGTGTATCAGCACTAAGAAACCATATCTATATTTTTTATAAATTAGTATAAGTATCACACTATAAAAGAAGAGCTTAATCCCTTGCACTGGATGAAAGACATTTGGCTCTCTCACTCGTGTCTGACAGAGGCATAACAGGATGCATTGCAGTAAAACCTGGATTAATGCTAAACCCCCCTTTATATTATTGCAACGTGGTGTAAATGAGGCCAATAAGCCCACTGTCAGCGTAGTGTATAAAAAGAGCCACTAAATACTGTAAATACAGAACTTGTTATTAAGCAGACATTTAGATC
>OW240913.1:124929315-124945822 GCA_933207985.1 Pelobates cultripes | reverse complement strand
AATTGTAATTCGCCCAAATAAATGGGTCTTCCAAATTCCGTAACTTAAAATCATCATATGACCGACTAATGAAACAAGCAAAGCAGGGGACAGCTACTAAAGTTCCACTGCTCCAACTGCACTCCCAACCTGCCTGCTATGTCCCACCACACTTTTCCTTGGAGGTCTGCTACTGTTCACCTGTTGATATCTTCTTCTAAAATGGCTCCTAGCTACATATGGCTCAATAGTTTTTTTTGCAGAGTGAAAGGCATGACATGTGCTTCGGCATTTCCTCATAATCTAAGAATTATTAACACATTCCATGTGTCTATTCTTAAACCTCTAATCTGCAATTTCTTTAGATGCTGTTTTTCTTTTGTTCGTGTGTTGCAGAAGAACTATGTCAAAGTGCAGGGGATTCCAGACACAACAATAGGCACAGCACATATCATAAGAGGGTGCACCCACGAGTTCTTTCTCTATGTAAATTTTTTAAATTTTATATAAATAAAATGTTTGTTAAAGGAATATACCATAACGACTAAAGCCCGCTGGTGCCAGGACTACCCTAGTGTCCTTCCAGCGTAATTTGTTTCAGAACAGTTTTACAACTTAACTGGGCACCTCCACCTGCCGTATCTGCTTCCCGTTTCTCCTTGAAGGCCATGATTTAATTATTTGAAGACCAGTGGTTGAGTGACCCATATCTGGTATGTATGTCTGGTTTTAATGAAGAAGTTATTTTGTTTATTTTTAATTACTCTGACACCGGGGCAAGAAAGACTAGGAGTCAGGCAGAGTTATTTACTAAACTAAGGATTTTTGAAATTAAAAATCTGAATCTTGAAATTTAAGTTAAAATAGTCAACCAATGACTGAGTTGGAAAAATGTTGACCTACATTTTACAATTAAAGGAGCATTATAGGGTCAGGAACACAAACATATATTCTTGACCCTTTAGTGTTAAAACCACCATCTAGGCCCCGTGATCCCTTCTTGCCTCCCTAAATATAGAAAAATCTGAGATTTTAAATCGCTGTTTAATGAATGAGCAAGTGCGCTGGATTTTGTATTTTGTGTGTATACCCTATTCCAAATTATTATGCAAATTCTATTTAAGTGTCACAAAGATTAAATATTTTGTTTTTTCAGTTTAACTTATGGATGTCATTGTGTCTCAGGGCTCTTTTGATCACTGAAAACAATCTTATTTATGAGTATAATTAGATTGCCAGGTGATCCCAATTTAAGGAAAAACTACTAAAGGAGGGTGTTATTTAGTTATTAAGCAGAGCACCATTTTCATGCAATATGGGGAAGAAAAAGGATCTCTCTGCTGCCAAAAAGAGTGAAATAGTTCAATGCCTTGGACAAGGTATGAAAACATTAGATATTTCACGAATACTTAAGCAAGATCATCGCACTATTAAGAGATTTGTGGCTGATTCAGAGCACAGACGGGTTCGTGCAGATAAAGGCACATTGAGGAAGATCCATGCATCAGATCAAGAGAGCAGCTGCTAAAATACCATTACATAGCAGCAAACAGATATTTGAAGATGCTGGTGCCTCTGGAGTCCCACGGACATCAAGGTGTAGAGTCCTCCAGTGTCTTGCAACTGTGCATAAACCTTCTATTCGGCCACCACTAACCAATGCTCACAAGCAGAAATGGCTGCATTGGGCAGAAAAATACATGCAGACTAATTTTCAAACAGTCCTGTTCACTGATGAGTGCCGTGCAACCCTGGATGGTCCAGATGGATGGAATAGTGGATGGTTGGTGGACGGCCACCCTGTTCCAACAAGGTTGCGACGTCAGCAAGTGTCACGGCACAGCCCGAACCATGCAGACCGCAAGGTGTGACCGGATCTTTGCTACACTACTGACTGATTTCCTGGACTCTGACCTCTGCCTGCCTTACCGACTACGTTACTCCACTGCCAGCCCTGACTTCTGCTTCTCGTCTGACCCTGCCTTTGGATTACCCCTTTATCTGTACTGTGTTTTTGGATTTTGTCTCCTCCTTGTGCCATCTCCTGCAACTGGGCTCCAACTCCCGGTAAACTGTCCCATAAGTCCACAGGTGACTGTTACAGCAAGGCAGCGGTGGTGGAGTCATGTTATGGGCCAGAATCATGGGAAGAGAGCTGGTTGGCCCCTTTAGGATCCCCAAGGGTGTAACGATGACCTCTGCAAAGTATGTGGAGTTTCTGACTGACCACTTTCTTCCCTGGTACAGAAGGAAGAACTATGCTTTCCGTAATAAAATCATCTTCATGCATGACAATGCACTCTCATGCTGCAAAGAATACCTCTGCATCAATGGCTGCTATGGGAATAAATGGAGAGAAAGTCATGGTGTGGCTCCTCCCCTGACCTCAATCCTATTGAGAACCTTTGGTTTTTGCTCCAGAACTGCTGAACGCTGTTGGAGAAAGTCTCACTGTGCATCTGACTTTCTCCACTACAAATTTATGCTGACCTCATTGTCAGGGTACCTGTTGGTGCTGACTCCAGGGAAGACATCCTCTCTGTTTAGGGGCTCCTTGCCCCTAGCATTTCGGCAAATTCCGTCCGTTTTCGCGCCGGCCGCGCTAGCTCCTCCCCCTTTTATGACGCGACGGCTAGCGTCAACGTCATGACGTCAGCATTACGTGAAGTGCCGGGAACCGCTATTCCGGACCTTTTGGGGGCGTGGTCTCAATTAAGGTGACAGGGTATTTAAAGGAAACCTTTACTACTGCTCATTGCCCTGTCGTGGTTCTAGCTTGCTAGTCACTCAGCGCGTTCTCTCTCTTAGTGTTTTTCGGTTTTGACCTTGCTTGTCTTTTGTCCTGTTGTCCTCTCCTCTCCTTTGACTCGGCTTGTATCTCGCTTACCTGTCCTCCGGCTCCCTCGACCTCGGCTTACCTTTTGACTATTCTTGTTTTGTCCATACGTTAGTCCGGCCATTCTAAGGTCCGGTATACGTACCTCCTTCTATCCGCACTCTGCGTATTGGATCCCTGTCAGTATCCTGACATTACGACAGGGCCAAATGGATCCTGCAGGTGCTAGTCCTCCTGACCCCAGATTTGAGGCCATGGACCATAGAATGGACCAAATGGCTTTAGCATTACAAACTTTGCTAACACGTTCCAGCACCCAGTCAGAAGAAGTACGTTCCACTGCTAGCCTCCCACTAAGTACTGGTTTGGAAGTAGCCACTGTAGGCGCATCTTCCCATGTCACTTCATCGTTACGTTATGGGGGTTCGCCCGATGCTTGTCGTGGTTTTTTAAACCAGATAAGCATACATTTTGAACTTCAACCCCGGGCTTACCCTACTGACAGGGCTAAAGTAGGCTTCATTATAACTCTGCTAATAGATAAAGCACTTAGATGGGCCAATCCCCTTTGGGAGAATGACAATCCTCTAGTCTACAACTACACTGCTTTTGTCACGGCATTTAGAAGGACTTTTGACCCCCCAGGAAGGAAGATTAATGCGGCCAGATTCCTGTTACGCCTTAAACAACAGAATAGGACCCTTGTAGAATATGCATTAGAGTTTAGATCATTGGCAGCAGAAGTGAAATGGAACGAACAAGCTTTTATGGATGTATTCTTGAATGGGTTGTCTGATGAAATTCTAGATGAGATTGCCACAAGAGAACTTCCGGAAAATTTAGAGGATTTAGTATCTTTCATTTCCAGAATAGATGACCGCATGAGACAGAGGCAGAACACTCGGGAAAGAGTTACTAGACTTCCTGTAAGACTTGCTCCCTCATTTCAGAACCCTGACTCCTATAATCCTACTCCAACAGAACCTATGCAAATAGGTAATACTCGCTTATCTGAGGCTGAGAGACAGTACAGAAGAAGGGAGGGTCTCTGTTTATACT
Source organism: Pelobates cultripes (assembly GCA_933207985.1). Classification (NCBI taxonomy): domain Eukaryota; kingdom Metazoa; phylum Chordata; class Amphibia; order Anura; family Pelobatidae; genus Pelobates; species Pelobates cultripes. The sequence continues at coordinate 124,941,948 of OW240913.1, read as the reverse complement.
GCGGGCGGAGAGGTCACCTACGTCTTAGTTGCCCTAATCGCCCGGGAAACGCTCGCACCTAAGTTCCCTTAAAGGACGGGCCTTGGGTGTTTCGTTACTGTCCTCTATACATAATAAAAAAGACCATAGGCTTCTGATTCCTGTCTCTCTAGCTTGGGAAAATGGGTTTATTTCTACGATGGCATTGTTAGATTCTGGAGCAGCAGAAAGCTTTATAGACCAAACTTTCGCTAATAAGCATTGTATCCCATTCCAACTGAGAGATACACCCTTGGCCGTTGAGGCCATAGATGGTAGACCTTTATCGGAACCAGTAATATTCCATGAGACCAAACCCGTTAAGCTTACTGTTGGTATCTTCCACGAGGAGTTGATTTCCCTTCTGTTAATTTCCTCCCCGGCAGTCCCAGTGGTACTAGGATATTCTTGGCTCAAGAGACATAACCCTCAGATTGACTGGGAGGGTGGAGAAATCGTTTCTTGGGGTATTGGTTGTAGGAAAGAATGTCTGCAGAGAGTTACTTCTGTTTGCCCCAGTAAACTCTTATACTAACTCTTCCCAATCCACAGACGTTCAGATATCATTACAATATCTAGACCTCAAATCTGTATTTGACAAGGGTAAGGCGGATACTTTACCTCCCCACCGGTCTTATGACTGTTCTATTAAACTTTTCCCTGGTACTATGCCTCCTAGGGGTACGGTATACCCTTTATCCACCAAGGAAAATTTAGTTTTAGAGGAATACATCAAGGAGAATTTAGACAAAGGATTTATTAGAAAGTCTTCTTCTCCGGCGGGGGCGGGTTTCTTTTTTGTAGAAAAGAAGGACGGTACCTTACGTCCTTGTATAGACTATCGGGGATTGAACAAAATTACTATCAGGAATGCTTACCCTATTCCTTTGATTACTGAACTCTTTGACAGACTAAAGGGCTCGAGTATTTTTACCAAACTTGACTTGAGAGGAGCATATAACTTGGTGCGAATTAAACAAGGAGATGAATGGATGACAGCATTTAATACCTGTTACAGGCATTATGAGTATACCGTAATGCCGTTTGGGCTTTGTAATGCCCCGGCCGTCTTCCAAGACTTGATCAATGAAGTTCTTAGAGAATTCCAACATGAATGTGTGATTGTATATTTGGATGATATACTAATACATTCTAGAGACATTAACTCACATCATAGACAAGTCAGAAAGGTATTGCAGAAACTTTTACAACATGGATTGTATTGTAAATTGGAAAAATGTAGCTTTGATCAGTCTCAGGTAACTTTCTTAGGTTACGTAATTTCCAAAGAGGGGTTTATGATGGACCCGACCAAACTAAAATCGATTTTAGATTGGCCTTTACCTAAGGGACTCAAAGCCATACAAAGATTTCTTGGATTTTCTAATTATTACAGACGTTTTATTAAAGGGTACTCCTCTGTTATCGCTCCTATCACTAATATGACCAAACAAGGAGCCGATACCAAAACCTGGTCTACTGAGGCTTTATCTGCTTTCGAAACGCTCAAACAGTCTTTTGCCTCAGCACCTGTATTAGTTCATCCTGATACCTCTACCCTTTTTACTTGAAGTTGATGCGTCTGAAACAGGGATAGGCGCAGTGTTGTCCCAAAGACAAAGTTTAGATAAGCCGCTGCACCCTTGCGTTTTTTTTTCCAAGAAACTATCACACACTGAAAGGAGATATGACATTGGTGATAGAGAACTCTTAGCTATCATTATGGCATTAAAGGAATGGAGACATCTGTTAGAGGGCACTGTTCTCCCAGTTACTATCTTGACTGATCACAAAAATTTATCTTATATGGGGGAGGCCAAAAGATTATCTGCCAGGCAAGCACGTTGGTCTATGTTCCTTACACACTTTAATTATATACTTACTTACAGACCTGGTTCTAAGAACACTAAGGCAGACGCATTGTCTCGTCAGCACGAACCTATCGCCTCTACAGAAGACACTTTGTTCCCTATTATTCCTGAAGTCAATATTATCGCCAACACCAATGTCAAAATACACTCTCCATTGCTCTTAGATATAATGAACGAACAATCTCTTGCTCCCGAGCGTACTCCTGTGGGCCGCTTGTTCGTGTCTCCCAAATTCCAAGTGGACATTATTCGCTGTTTTCACGATAGCAAGTTCGCTGGTCACCCCGGCATACACAAAACTTACTGCCTGATCTCCAAAGACTTCTGGTGGCCTAGTTTACGTAGGGATGTGGAAGACTTTGTCAAGGCTTGCGATGTTTGTGTCAGGAATAAACTACCACGGGATCTCCCTTGTGGTTTATTGCAGCCCTTAGTCGTTCCCAACAAACCTTGGGCTTGTTTGGCTATGGATTTTATTGTTGATCTGCCGGTTTCCAGTAGGCACACGGTTATCCTCACGGTCCTTGACAGGTTTACTAAAATGGCTCATTTCATTCCCTTGCCTAAACTTCCGTCCTCTCCTGAACTGGCCGTGATATTTGCTAGAGAAATTTTCCGTTTGCATGGTATTCCCAATGAGATTGTGTCGGACAGAGGTTCCCAGTTTATTTCCCGTTTTTGGAGATCCTTCTGTTCCCAGTTGGGCATCAAACTGAATTTTTCTTCGGCCTATCATCCTCAATCTAACGGAGCAGCCGAACGCACTAACCAAAAAATTGAGCAATATCTACGTTGTTTTGTTTCTGAACACCAGGACGACTGGGTCGGTCTGATTCCTTGGGCGGAGTTTGCTCACAACAACCTTGTTTGTGGTTCCACTTGTAATAGCCCCTTTTTCTTGAACTATGGCTTTAACCCTACTGTTCTTCCGTCGGTGTCTCCTTCCCAGGGGGTACCGTCGGTTGATATTCATATAGCCAACCTGAGAAAGTTGTGGGATCAGACTCGACAAATTCTTACACGTAGTTCCGCGGTGTTTAAGTTGCATGCTGATAGACGTAGACGGCCTGCTCCTATTTTTTCTCCGGGTGATAGGGTCTGGTTGAGTACCAGACACATTCGCCTGAAAGTCCCCTCTTTGAAGTTTGCTCCTCGTTACATAGGCCCGTACAGGGTGCTGAGGAGGATCAACCCGGTTTCTTATTTGCTGGACCTGCCCCCTACTCTACGCATCCCTAACTCTTTTCATGTGTCTTTATTGAAACCTCTTGTTTGTAACAAATTTTCCTCCCGCTCTGCTCCTCCACCCTCGGTCCGTGTGGATGGTCAGGAAGAATATATCATTAGGTCCATCCTTGATTCTCGTATTTCTAGGGGGAAGTTGCAATACCTCATAGACTGGAAAGGTTATGGTCCAGAAGAGAGGTCTTGGGTTCCTTGTGTAAACGTGCATGCTCCTCGCCTTCTTCGGGCCTTCCACGTTCGTTTTCCTTCTAAGCCCGGTCCCATCCGCCCGGTGGGCGTTTCTAGAAGGGGGGGTACTGTCAGGGTACCTGTTGGTGCTGACTCCAGGGAAGACATCCTCTCTGTTTAGGGGCTCCTTGCCCCTAGCATTTCGGCAAATTCCGGCCGTTTTCGCGCTGGCCGCGCTAGCTCCTCCCCCTTTTATGACGCGACGGCTAGCGTCGACGTCAGCATTACGTGAAGTGCCGGGAACCGCTATTCCGGACCTTTTGGGGGCGTGGTCTCAATTAAGGTGACAGGGTATTTAAAGGAAACCTTTACTACTGCTCATTGCCCTGTTGTGGTTCTAGCTTGCTAGTCACTCAGCGTGTTCTCTCTCTCGTGTTTTCGGTTTTGACCTTGCTTGTCTTTTGTCCTGTTGTCCTCTCCTATCCTTGACTCGGCTTGTATCTCGCTTACCTGTCCTCCGGCTCCCTCGACCTCGGCTTACCTTTTGACTATTCTTGTTTTGTCCATACGTTAGTCCGGCCATTCTAAGGTCCGGTATACGTACCTCCTTCTGTCCGCACTCTGCGTATTGGATCCCTGTCAGTATCCTGACACTCATACAGCTTGGCTCTTTCCTCTGCAAAAGTTAATTACTTCAATACCCTAACCACACTCTCCCGCGAACCCAAACTATTATTTCACACATTTAACTCTCTTCTTCGCCCTGCTGTTCCTCCTCCACCTACTAACTTGATCGCCTCAGACTTTGAACTCACTTCACTGACAAGATCTCTACAATCAGAGAAGAAATATCTCATCTTTCTTCTTCCCCTTATAATACTTCCCCTAACTTCACTCCCTCTGCTGTTCTATGTTCATTTGCACCCACTACATTGGAAGAAGTTTCTGCTCTGCTCCAGTCCTCCCGCCCCACCACCTGCTCCCTAGATCCAATTCCATCGCATCTCATCCATACTCTGTCTTCTCTCTCTCCTCTGGTATATTTCTGTTGCCCTTCAAGCATGCAACTGTAACCCCAATTCTAAAGAAGCCCAATCTTGACCCTAACTCCCCATCCAACTATCGTCCTATCTCGCTACTGCCTTTTGCATCCAAGATCCTTGAAAAAATTGTGTATGCAAGATTGACAGACTTTCTCGAGTCCAACTCTCTGCTAGACCCGCTTCAGTCTGGTTTCCGCGCTAAGCACTCTGTGGAAACGGCACTGACCAAAGTATCCATTGATCTACTCGCTGCAAAATCTCGTGGTCACTACTCTATCCTAATTTTCCTTGACCTGTCTGCGGCTTTTGACACTGTTGATCATCAACAGCTTCTTCTCATCCTCTGCAATATCGGTCTACAAGATACTGCTCTCTCCTGGTGCTCCTCCTACCTCTCCCAGCACTCTTTCAGTGTTTCTTTCTCTGGCTCTGCTTCTTCTCCCCAACTTCTCTCTGTTGGTGTCCACCAAGGTTCAGTCCTTGGTCCCCTACTGTTCTCCATCTATACTGCCTCCCGTGGTAAACTCATTAGCTCCTTTGGCTTCCAATATCATTTCTATGCAGATGACAGGCAAATCTACCTGTCCTCTCTTGATCTCTCCCCGTCCCTCTTGACTAGTGTCTCTGACTGCCTCTCTGCTGTTTCTAACTGGATGGCTGCCCACTTCCTTAAACTAAACTTGACGAAAACTGAAATTCTGGTCTTTCCTCCCTCAAGTGTTGTTACTCCTGTGTCTGTCTCCCTCCAAGTCAACGGTGCTACCATCAGCTCCACCACGCAGGCTCGCTGCCTAGGTGTTCTCTTTGACTCCGACCTCTCCTTCAAGCCTCATGTTCAATCTATCGCCAAATCCTGTCATTTCCATCTAAAAAACATTGCGCGCATCCGCCCCTACTTAACACCAGATGCGACTAAGGTGTTGGTCCATTCCACTGTCCTTTCTCACCTTGACTACTGTAATCCGCTTCTCAGTGGTCTTACGTGCTCCCAACTAGCGCCGTTACAGTCCATAATGAATGCGGCGGCAAGGCTCATCTTCCTGTCCGCCCACACCTCCCATGCCTCACCCTTCTGTCAGTCCCTACATTGGCTTCCTATAAAATATAGAGCTCAATTTAAAATTCTGGTTCTTGCTTTTCAAATCTCTACATAATGCTGCTCCCACCTATCTATCCTCCCTTATACACAAGTATGTCCCATCTAGGCCCTTACGATCTGCTGAAGACTTACGTCTATCTTCTGTCCGTACTCCCACCTCTGATGCTTGCCTTCAAGATTTTTCGAGGGCTGCACCGTTTCTGTGGAACTCGCTTCCCTCCTCCGTTAGATGCTCACCCAGTCTCCACTCCTTCAAAAAATCGTTAAAACCCACTTCTTCGTAAAAGCGTATCAATTAAACTGTTAATAGCTCCTGACTGATTCCTCTTCTGCAACTCATTAGTCTAATACTATCCTTACCTTTTTGTGTCATTTTACCCCACTCCCTCTAGCATGTAAGCTCATTGAGCAGGGCCCTCAACCCCTCTGTTCCTGTGTGTCCAACTTGTCTGGTTACAACTACATGTCTGTTCGTCCACCCATTGTAAAGCGCTGCAGAATTTGACGGCGCTCTATAAATATCATAATAATAATAATAATAATCATCCTCAAGCAAAAGATCTATGAGGGTGGCAGGCAGTTTACATCCAAACAGCAGCTCTGGGAGGCTATTCTGACATCTTGCAAACAAATTCAAACAGAACCTGTCCAAAAACTCACAAGTTCAATGGACTTGTGAAGCTGCTATCAAATAAGGGGTCCTATGTTAAAATGACCTGTTACAATGTTTAAAAAGTTAAAATGTTGTTATAAATTTGATTGAAATAGCTTTTGATTTCAGTAAATATGCTGCAAACACAACAAATGACAATTTTCAGTTCTTTACAACCTATAAGTGTTTTGAAACTTACTGTGCATAATAATTTGGAACAGTGCATTGTAAGTTTTTTTTTTTTCATGTTTAAAATAAATACTGTTATCATTAGGAGGTTTGTTGAATAAAATTTGAATTGTAGTCTTAATAGTTGATAACATGAGAATTATGCTGACTTATTTACATCAATTATTTTGGTAAATGAGAAAAATTTCATTTGCATAATAATTTGGAAGTGTGTGTGTGTGTGTATGTATGTGTGTGTGTATATATATATATATATATATATATATATATATATATATATAAACAAGGGCCTCCAATTCCTTACAGGGTTATTCAAGAAACTGAGTTGTAGAAAGTGAAAATCTTAAACGTACAATATAGTCACCAGAACAACTACAGCTTATTGCATTTGGGGCCAATTTATAAAACACACACAATCCAGCGCACGCGCTCATTCATTAAACAGCGATTTCAAGTCTCACAGAATGTAATAGGTTTATTTAAAAACACCTCACCTAGGCAAAAAATAATGGAGGTTTAGTTACAGTATATGATCATACATTGCATAAGCCTTCCACAACGTCAAGAGCAAGGATTAGGCTACTAGAGTAGGACCTGCCAAGCAGAGGCGGCTTTCTAATTAGGGAATTTAGGCGGCCGCCTAAGGCTTCGTGCTGTCCGGGTCCTCGCCGACGCCTAAATCGCAAACTTGTTGGCCCGTGGACCGAGGGCCCGACACAGAAGGGGGCCAAGCGGCTTGCCCATAATGCCACCGGGTGCGGGGCCCCTCCTGTCAGTCTGCCCTGATGGAGAGCCAGCCTCCAGTCTGCAGCTCCGCCGGGAGTGAGCTGCAACCTGAGTGGTCTCACGATCTCCAGTCTGTCAGAGCATTGCCGCGGCAACGCTCTGCCTGGAGATCGCGAGACTCACCATGCGGTCTGCAGCTCACTCCTGGTGGAGCTGCAGACTGTGAAGACAGAGGGCGCCTGCTGGACCACCAGGGAAATAAAAAATAAAAAATAAACACCCTTTACCTCACCACCCCCTGTTATTGCCCCTCTACACCACCCCCTGTCACTGCCCCTCTAGCCCCCACTCCTTGTCACTGCCCCTCTACCCTCCCACCCCCTGTCACTGCCCCTACCCCTCACCCCCTGCAACTGCCCCCCACCTCCTGCCACTGCCCCTGTACTCCCCCACCCCCTGTCACTGCCCCTCTACCCCCACCCCCCCTCTACACCCTGTCACTGGCCCTCTACCCACTGTCTACCCACACCCTATCATCCCCACGCACACACTGTCACCCCATACACATACGCTATCACTATTCCCAAACACTTTCAGCCCCCACACACTGTCACCCCCTTCACCTAGCCACACTCACATTAAACCCTCCTAATCCTGTCACTTTCACCCCCAACAACCATACCAAACTCACCTGCCCTTGCTTTACCACAATTACCCTATCATATTAACCCCCCAAATCCTATCTGACTTAACCTTCTCGTGCTCTGTCGCACACAGTCCCCAACCCTGTCCCACTCCTCCCCTTCACCAGGGCAGGATTAACATAGGGGCTGATGGAGCTACAGCTCCAGGCCCAGGCCCAGGCAATAGGCCCATTGATTATTATTTTTTATTTTTTTATTTTTTTTACACACTACTATTAGGGTTGCCATGTATTTCTCATGTATTTCTTATGGCTGCCAGGTATTTCTCAGAAGTATTTCTCAGGTATTTGAGGCTGCCTAGCCGGTGCCGGTACTGCAGTAATACCGGCAATACAAATGTCTATCTCAGTATAAACAGAGATTATTCTGCAATACCAGCGCCAGCCAGTAGGGGTTGCTATTTGTGTGGAGAGAGGCAGGGATAAGAAGTTACAGCATCTGCCTCTCTCTACTCACTGATCCGCGGGGGAGCAGCTCTTCACAGAGAGTCCAGACAGCAGCTACGAGCCTGCGAGACATGGGGACGATTAGAGATTTGGGGACACTGAGACATTGGGACACTGGTAGACATAAGGACACTGGAGAACATGGGGCTTGAGACACTAGGAACACAGTGGCCCCATGTCTCCCAGTGGCCCCTAATCTCTCAGTGTCCCCATGTCTCCCAGCCAGTGTCCCCATGTCTCCCAGCCAGTGTGCCCATGTCTCCCAGTGTCCCCATGTCTCCCAGTGTCCCCATGTGTCCCTAGTCTCTCAGTGTCCCTAGTCTCTCAGTGTCCCTAGTCTCTTAGTGTCCCCATGTCTCTTCATGTCCCCATGTCTCTCCCAGTGTCTCTGTGTCCCCATGTCTTCCAGTGTCCAAATGTCTTCCAGTGTCCCAATGTCTCTAAGTGTCCTAGTGACATCGGGACACTGGGAGACATAGGGACACAGACTCTAAGGGACACTGGGAGACATGGGGATACAAATACTAGGGGACACTGGGCGACATGGGGACACTGAGACACTAGGGGGCACTGTGAGACATAAGGACACTAGGCGACTTTGAGCCCTGGGAGACATGGGGCACTCCCAGTGTCCCCATGTCTTCCAGCCAGTGTTCCTAGTATCTCAGTATCCCCTTGTCTCCATGTCCCTGGTGTCTCTCAGTGTCCGCAGTGTCTCAGTGTTTCCTAGTCTCCCAAAGTTCCCTAGTCTCCCAGTGTCTCAGTGTCCCAATGTCCCTTAGTGTCTCCATGTCTCCTAGTGTCACCTAGTATAAAAAAAAAATCTCAGGCACTCACTGTGATGGATTTAAGTCTAGTGAGCAATCAATAGAGGGAAGCTGTTACATTTCTACTCCTGTCTCTATTCTGCCTGTGAATACCTTATGAGTTAATAATTACTCAATCATTTCTAGTTCACAGAGAGATTTTTCACTTATTTTTTAATTCAAGTTTATTCAAGACAGGCTATCTCTATGAGCAGTAGATAGGGGCTGTAATCTGAAACAAGTTTACAGCCCCTATACAGCCCCATACAACTGAGGGTTAAAGCAACTGTAGCTAATTTTATAACATGACAGGAGGCTTCATATTTGCTTTAGTCTCTCTTTACTAGAACTCCACAGCAGCACAGAAAAACAACCAATCAGAAACAAGTTAGATACTATAAAACCTCCTTCCCATTGCATCATTCCCTCTTTCTTTGCTGCTCCGCAGTCAGTACAGGTCAGAGTACCACTGCCTCCTGCTTATAGTGGGTGGCTTTGGGATTTAGTGTTATTTATTTATGATTGTTATTAATTATGCTTGCTTGTGAGATTTATGTGCCTTTCTGGCTCTTTTCTTTTATTTGGGGAATGTTTCCATGTGTAGATATATCACAGATTACTGTGAGTTTCCATATGTAGATATATCACAGATTGCTGTGAATTTCCAGGTCTATATATCACAGACTACTGTGAGTTTCCATGAGTATATATTCCACAAATTACTGTGAATTTCCAGGTCTATATATCACAGACTACTGTGAGTTTCCATGAGTAAATATTCCACAAATTACTGTGAGTGTCCATGTCTATATATCACATATTACTGTGAATTTCCATGTAGATATGTCACAGACTACGGTGAGTTTCCACCTAGATATATCACAGATTTCTCGGATTACTGTGAGTTTCTATGTGTATATATATCGCGGATTTCTGTGAGTCCTTGGGCAGTATATACTTATATCACGGATTCGGTGAGTTATAGGACAGTGTATACATAAATCACAGATTTCGGTGAGTTCTATGTCAGTGTATATAGCACGGCTTGCTGTGAGTCTTAGTGCTATAGATCTCACGGATTGCTGTGAGTTTCACTGACGGTAGATGTTAGTCCTGTCTATGTTGATACTATTCTATCTTATCAGGCTTCTTGGGAAGATTCATTGAGTTGGCAATTGTTTCTGCCCTACTCCTGAAGAGACCATGAGTTAAATACCCTTCAGGCGGTACGATGATGATGATGACCTACAATGAAGATAAGATATCTCATACGGATCTGTATGTACATGTGCATTACAATTTGCACCTTAAAGAAGGTATTGCTCAGCAGAGCTTGATTTTATGGACACTCACTGGAACATGTCCAGCTTAAACCCAATACAACTGGTTTTACCTCTATGTTGCCTGCTGGGCACTTAGGGACCGCCAGTTACGGTTTATTCACACAGTAGTACGCTGTCTAAGATTAGTGTCTAAGGGTACTAGGTCACAGGATACCCGGAGGATTTACAGATATTTAGGGGACTCTGCCAAACTCAGAGGTCCCCATTACTCATTTAAGATGAAACCCAGGATTGGCCTGCTATGTCTGTGCCCATAAGATTGGCCTGCTATGTCTGTGCCCATAAGATTGGCCTGCTATGTCTGTGCCTATAAGATTGGCCTGCTATGTCTGTGCCCATAAGATTGGCCTGCTATGTCTGTGCCCATAAGATTGGCCTGCTATACAACCTTAGCAAATGTGAGATCTTACCGATACACATACATCCCCAGGAGAAACATAAACTACAAAATGAACATCAATTCACATGGGCCCCCCACCATATCAAATATCTAGGAATCCACATCACCAAAGATACGTCTCACTTATTTGACAGTAATTTCCCGAAACTGTTGACAGACATAACAGCTGACCTTAACACCTGGAATAAGCCACATTTTAGCTGGTTCTGCAGACTAAGTATATTAAAAATGAACATATTGCCCAGACTTCTGTACCTCCTGCAGGTCCTACCCATCATGATCCCTAAAACCTGGTTCACGCTGGTACGCAAAACCCTCTCACTGTACATATGGGCACAAAAAACACCCAGGCTCTCACACTCGCTTCTCATTAGACCAAAGGGGGAGGGGGGCATCGGACTTCCAGATATCGAGAAATACCACGATGCAATTCTCCTAACTAGACTCTATGACTGGGCATCCACTAACACCACCAAACAATGGGTACAAATAGAGGATACATTCCTAAGAGCGCCAATATACACGATTCCATGGCAAAAAACGGGCCAAGCTTTTCTCCTTCACGCTCCACACCCTACCATTTCCCCCACTTTACGCATGTGGACTAGAATACGACAACACCAGACGATCTCCCCCTATCCGTCTCCGCTTTACCCGATCACACACAACCCATTGTTCGGGCCAGGTGAGGACGGTAAAACTTTCAAGGAGTATCACAACTCAGCCTACTTAAAACTAGGGGACCTGATGGAGAATATAGGGGATCGAAAAATTAAACCCCTTGGCTCCTTCATAACCCAACAAACAACAATACACAAATTCCAATATATGCAACTCACCCACTTCGTACTCACAGGACCACTCGCACACAATCCACACCGAGCACAAACTAAATTCGAACAACACTGCCTCGATCAATCCATTAAGAAAAAGCTCATCTCAACGATGTACACCATGACATTAGCCACCCAACCCCTCAATCCACCAGCTTTTACCACCTCCTGGGAAAAGGAACTCAACAAGACCTTCACGCCAGAGACTTGGCGTTATATTTTTCGACAAATCCACCACACATCACGCAACACACTCACGCAAGAAGGAAACTACAAGCGCATAGCGCGATGGCATTACACTCCGACCAAATTGAAATCACAGTTCCCATCACTCTCAAATAGGTGTTGGAGGTGCCATATGGCAGAAGGGAATTCAGCACACATATGGTGGTCGTGCCCAATAATACAAGAATATTGGAAACGCATACAAGGCCAAATTCAAATGATACTATCCATACATCTCCCGCTCACACCAGACATGTTCATCTTCCTAGTGCCACCACGAACTCTACCCAAACCGAAAGCAACCTTACTATACCATATGATTTCGGCCGCTAACCAACTCATTCCAGTATATTGGAAAAATCCAAATCCCCCATCCATAAGGGAATGGATACAAAAGGTCGAGTCTATCAGAGGCCTAGAAGAGACAAGCCACTCTATGACAGACAAGTACCATCTATACACTGCCACCTGGGAACTCTGGAGTGCATACCTCCAAAATACATCCGGGTAGCCCATTAAAACCTGACCCTCCACCCCCCCCCCCCATCCAAGGCTACTGTAGCCGCAAATGTAAACATTGGGGAACGTGGGTAGCGGCAGCTTAAGGAGTGAGAGGCCTGAGGTAGACAAAGGTTCACCTCTCCCCATACACCCCTCGGTGCACACTAACTCTAACTGAAACTCCACAGTCATCCATAATGCTTGAAGGGGATGTAATAGGTGTAATAGATGTAATAGCTGTAATAGAGGTTATGAGATATGGGGAAACCAATGGATAATGTACAGTCTTGTTTGGGTGTTACAACCCCTATGTCTAACCCACTTTGCTGTATTGTTACTACTTTGCAACAATAAAAATAAAAAA
>OW240913.1:124847860-124929215 GCA_933207985.1 Pelobates cultripes | reverse complement strand
AGTCTGACCGGGTACAGGAAACAGAAACTCCTGTTCCGCGCGGAACAGGAGTTTCTGTTTCCTGTACCCGGTCGGACTGACAGGAAGGTGCACACTCAGTGTGCACCTTCCTATCACTCCGGCCGGCCGGCCACCGCGGACCGGAGTGCAGCTCGCCCACGCTACAGGGGAGAAGCTGCAGCCGCCTGAGGCTCTTAACAGAGCGCTCAGGCGGCTGCAGTATTTAAAGGGCCGGCCCGTCGCGGCCGGCCTTACAGGAATTTAGGGCGGCCGGGGGGGCAATTGCCTCCCTGCCCCCCGGCCTGTACCGCCTCTGCCTATGGCCGAATTTTCTTACAATAATACCATTCATTCTAGTACTAAAATGACTCCTTTCTTCTCCAACTATGGTTTGCATCCGTCTTCATTCCCCATCCAAACCATTACTTCATCCAATCCTACTGTTACATCAAAAAACGAATTTATGTCTTCTCTATTTCTCAAATTACGGGAGAATCTTCAACTTGCTCAAAACTACCAGAAAAAGTTTTTTGACAATAGAAGAAGAATTCCCCCTCCTTACAAAGTAGGGGATCTTGTCTGGCTCTCTTCAAAAAATATTACCACAAACCGTCCTTCAAAGAAATTGAGCTCTCTTTTTCTTGGTCCTTTTCAAATAATTACAATTATCAATGATAACGTTGTTAAATTAAAACTTCCTCCGAGTTTTAAACTTCATCCAGTATTCCATGTCTCTCTTCTTAAACCACACATCCCTGATCCTTTTCATAGAGACGTAGTTACAACTCCTGAACCTATCATCGTCCAAGGTGAAGAAGAATATGAAATACACAAGATTTTGGATTCACGTGTCCACCGTGGCACCTTGCAATACCTTATTAGATGGAAAGGTTATGGAGTTGATGAAGATACTTGGGAAGATTCATCTAATGTTCATGCAAAAAGATTAGTTGATGCTTTTCACAAACGCTGTCCCTCTAAACCAAAGTAAGTGCACCCAGAGGATGCCCCATGAGAAGGGGGTACTGTCAGGTATACTCTATCATTCATACTGCCGCCGGAACCCACTTCCGGGTTCACGGCGCTTAGCCCGCCCCTTTCTCTGACGCGGTCCTTCCACGATACTTAGGAAGACCGCGCCAGATTCAAAGGGCTGGATTATTCACGCAGGTACTGCATTGAGATCAGCTGCTCTATTGAATGCTACCGGCTCCACTCCTCTCACGACCTCGGCTTGTAACCAGATTTCAACCTTCTCCACTTCTCGACCTCGGCTTGGAAAACGGACTTCTACCTTCTCCCCTCCCAGACCTCGGCTAGTGAAAACGGACTTCTACCTTCTCCTCTTCCAGACCTCGGCTTGTAAAAACGGACTTCCTTACTCTCCACTCCTAACGCTCAGCTTATTCATAGAGAGTCATAATCTCTCCTCCATTGGGTGAATTAACCCTTCCAATACCAGAACTTCCTCTAAGTTAAGTAATCCTTTTTCTCCAAGGAAACCAATTCATATTAATTATTTTCACTTCATTCCTCTCTTGTCAATAAGGGATTACTACTAAGTCTTATTTCTCCTGCAAATATCATTTATTATTAATTGCAACCTGTCCAGCTTATTTATCATTATACTAATAAATCATTCCATCTTAATTAAGTTGGAACTAGCATTGCTTTCCTTCCTGCATCTGTATTTAAAGATACAGTCAAGCTTGTTTACTTCAATATAAAGGAGGTGTAATTATTGTTTCTGCAGTTGAGTTCCAATTAAAGGGATATTACACAATCCCATCACACACTCACATAGTTGCGTATGGACGCATTTTTCTAAGATTTTTGACAATACTGGTAGCAATGATATTGGGCGATAGTTAGAAACCAAAGTAGTGTCACTACTTTTATGGATAGGCACTACTCTCGCAGTCTTCCAAAGTTTGGGTATGTATCCAGACACCAAGGATTATGCTCGGGGAAATTTCCCTGAACATAGATTAGAGGGTATTCCTGCTCTTGTTTCCCCGAACATAGACATGCGCACCAGAGCAGGGAATCCCCACGACGGCTCGCACTTGCACCTGGTCGTAAGTGCAAGCCGTCGTAAATGAGTACCAACTGTACTTAAAGAGGCACTCTAGGTACTATAGCTCTCTCCATTCTGTGTTAAAGTATTTTTTAGCAGTTTGACACTGTATGGATCTCCAAGCCCCAACAGGTGGAATGGCAAATGCAGATATCAAACTCTTCCTTGCGAGTTTATACCAGCAATTAGCATTGTGACAAACTTAGAGTGCAATTAGTATTTATAGTATATATAAGAGCACACAAAGTACAGACAGAAGGTTTATGTAATTGATTCAAAGAGTAGGGTTGACCACTATCCTTTGTGGTCAAAACTAAGTCTTAACCAAAGACACCCAGGGTGTTGTGGTATTTTGGCTCCAGCCCTTAACCGTACCTTAGAGGTAACAAAGTATAGAGACTGTATCATTTATGTTTAATTCATATAATATGTGGCATTTCTTTTTGTATGTATATAAACATGAGTTTGCCTTTGATTACTATGATGAATTACTTATTGGATATAGAATTGTGATTAACATTTAACTATTTCTTATATATTGATTAATATATATTATATAAAGAATTGTTTTATTGTGGCTAATTGGTGTGTGGTGGGTATTCTGTCTTTGGTTAATAAACTGACAGTGGGCAGCTGACACATGGCGCAGCAGCAAGAGAGAATTCACCATTTGGAAAAAAAATCTTAAAGGAACACTATAGTCACCAGAACAACTACAGCTACATAGTTGTGTGATACAAAATACAAAAATACAAATACAAAAAAAAACAAGTCCTGCACACACTCCCAACACTCCTGGGCGGCAGCAACGACCACAGTACACATCAGCCCCAATACATACAGTAAAAAAGAAAAAGCTGTTTAAATATACATAGGGATTTAGGAGAGCGCAGGTAACTTTTTATTTGGTTTTTAATATGTGTACTGTGGTCGTTGCTGCCGCCCAGGAGTGATGGGAGTGAGCGCATTACTTGTTTTTTTGTATTTGTATTCACTTTTTGTATCATACAGCTATGTTACAATGCTGCCGCCCATCCCATGTGTTCCCTATTAAGGGTTAATAAGTATATAGGGGTGTATATAGAAAATACCCCTCTCTGTCTCATTAGAGATATATTTGCCAGAAGCTCAAGGAAGCAGGCTGAAGGGTCAGTGTTAGGACAAGCTTAGGGGGGGTCTGCCTTAACGTTGGCAGGCGGGCATTCCCTCCAATGGCCATTGGAGTAACTAAATGACCTCCATTTGTTTAAATATACATAGGGATTTAGGAGAGAGCACAGGTAGCTTTTTCAATATTTCAAGACATCTCTCTTGATGTGTAATGGAGATAATGGATGCTATAATGGTTATAATTTGGTCTAGAAGTACTTACTCTATAAAATATTATTTAGTTGAAAGTAAAGAGTAGCATCGTTTTGCAACATGAATTACAATTTCTGTTACTAAATATTGATCCTGTTATTTTCTGATTGGATTCATTGAAGTTTAAGTATCTATCGTATAACGTATTGTACCGTGGATTCAATTATCTTTGAGATATTATATTTGAAAGTATAATGTGAGTTTTTACCCATATATACATTGTTTTTATATTTAAAAGTGTAATTCTACTAATACTGTTAAGATGGTATAGGGTTGATTGGATTCATCTTGATTGGTTTGCGATGTTTGCTAATGTGTGTATGTATGCTTTATTGTTTCGTTGAGATGCTACCAGCTGCAGGTAGAGGAACAGTGACTTATCTCATTGGATTTTGGCTATCTGGGATTGATCTATTCAGAATCAAAACGAATGTATATTAACAACAGTCTTGATTTCAATGGAGCGGTGGACTGCTATATTTAGCTGGTGTGGTGAATCACTAATGATCTTGGCAAAGTGCTTTGAACTGTGCTAAACGCCTAGAGTGCTGTGGTTAAATTTGGCTGGGAGCCAGACTGGCCCACCGGGATACCGGGAAATTTCCTGGTGGGCCGTCGGCACCTGGGGCCGGGCAGACACCTGGGTCTGCTGGGGCCGCAGGGGGAGGTCTGCTGGCGGCCGCAGGGGGAGCTGTTCTGTCTCTGCCCAGCGTGCATGTCTCTGTGTCATGGTGTGTGTCTGTGTCATGGTGTGTGTTTGTGTGTGTCTGTGTCATGGTGTGTCTGTGTCTGTGTCATGGTGTGTATCTGTGTCATGGTGTGTGTCTGTGTCATGGTGTGTGTGTGTGTCTGTGTCATGGTGTGTGTCTGTGTGTGTCTGTGTCATGATGTGTCTGTGTCATGGTGTGTGTCTGTGTCATGGTGTGTGTGTGTGTCTGTGTCATGGTGTGTGTGTGTCTGTGTCTGTGTCATGGTCTGTGTGGGTGTCTGTGTCATGGTGTGTCTGTATCATGGTGTGTGTGTCTGTGTCATGGTGTGTCTGTGTCATGGTGTGTGTCTGTGTGATGGTGTGTCTGTGTCTGCTTCATGGTGTGTGTCTGTGTCATGCTGTGTGTGTGTGTCTGTGTCATGGTGTGTGTCTGTGTCATGGTGTGTGTCTGTGTCATGGTGTGTGTGTGTGTCTGTGTCATGGTGTGTCTGTGTCTGTGTCATGGGGTGTGTGTGTGTGTCTGTGTCATGGTGTATATGTGTGTCTGTGTCTGTCATGGTGTATGTGTGTGTCTGTGTGTATTTAAAAAGTGTTTTTACTCACCTTTTTTTTTTCTCCCCACGCCGTGCTGGTCTCCTCTTGACTGGCCCTGCCTCTATGGCCGAGATCATCAAGCTTGATGATCTCAGCCAATCCAATGCTCTGCCATAGGACTGTCTGCAAAGGCCCTGAATGTAGGTGCTGCACACTGTGCAATCACACTGTGCAGCACTGACACAGGAAGCACCTCTAGTGACTGTCTGAGTGACTGTCACTAGAGGTGTCACTAGGAAGCAATGTAAACACTGCCATTTCTCGGAAAAGTCAGTGTTTACATTGAAAGCCTGCAGAGACAGGCTACAGACACCAGAACCACTACATTAACCTGTGTGTGCGCCTGCTAGTGAGTGAGTGAGCTTGTGTTTCTATGCCAATGAGCTTATGTATATCAGTGACATTGTTTATCTATGAGGCTGTGTATCAATGAGCTTGTGTGTGTCAGTGAGATTGTCTGTGTCTGCATGTGAGTATGCTTACTGTATAATTAAACGTTTTACTCTGAAAGGACCAATATTATATATTAGAAAAAGCAATATATATTTGAGTTTAAAATATATATATCCCCCTTTTGTTTGTATATATATATATATATATATATATTACTCAACCAGGGCCGTCTATAATATGATTAGGACCCTGGGCAATGCATTTTCTTGGGCCCCATGGGCCCTGTCCCTGCCACTGCCTCACCCCCCAATTACGTCCAACCCGCAATCACACTGACAGACGTACTGGCACATACACACACACAGACAGACATTAAAACATTCACAGATACATACTGACACACAAAGTCACTACACACAAATATATACTGGCAGACATACTGACACACACACAGACATACATACATACACAGACACATACATTAACAGATATACTGACTGACACACACACAAACACATACACTGACAGATATACTAAAACACACAGATACATACACTGACAGACACATTGACACACACACACAGGCATACTGACATATACACACACACACACACACAGGCATACTGACATATACACAGACAGACGTAATGGCTGATACAGACAGACATTAAACATTCACAGATATATACTGACACACACATACACTGACATACAAATATATCCTGGCAGACATACTGACACACACACACACACACAGACATACATACATACACACACACACAGACACATACACTGACAGACATACTGACTGACACACACATACACACACAGACATACTGACACACAAAGACATGCTGACACACACACAGGCATACTGACATACACACAGAGAGACTGGCACATACACACAGACAGACATTAAAACATTCACAGATACATACTGACACACACATACACTGACACACAAATATATCCTGGCAGACATACTGACACACACACACACACACACAGAGACATACCTACATACACACACACAGACATACTGGCATACACACAGACATACAGACACACACACACACAGATATACTGGCATACACACAGACATACTGACACACACACACACAGACATACTGGCATACACACAGACATACTGACACACACACACACACAGACATACTGGCATACACACACAGACACACTGACATACACACACAGACATACTGGCATACACACAGACATACTGACACACACACACACACACAGACATACTGGCATACACACACAGACATACTGGCATACACACACAGACATACTGACACACACACACAGACACACACACTGACACACAGACATACTGACACACACACACACACACACTGACACGCACACACAGACATACTGGCATACACACAGACATACACACACAGACCTACTGACATACATTTAGCCACCCTCCAGGTTCTTACCTTTTCCTGGAGGGTGGTTTCCCTGGTCCAGTGGCAGGCTGAGGCAGATGGGAGTTCTCCTCTGGAACTCCCCTCCTCCCTGCCTTCCTCCTCCCGCGCGGCTATCTCCGGTGGGAGGAAGTGACGTCACTTCCTCCAGACGGCTGCAGAACCGGAAGAGGGGCCGGTCGCGCTGTTTACCTTTGTGCTCTTTCTGTCCCTTCCTGCTTCTTGCTGCCATTTCCAGCTCCTTGTTGACCCTTTCTGCTCCTTCTACTTTACCTTTGTGCTGCTTTACCTTCCAGCTCCTTGGTGTCCACTCCAGCTCCTTGCTGTCCCTTTTCTGTCTCTTTGATGTCCCTTCCGCTCAAGTTCTGATCCTTCTCCTTTGTGTTCCTTCTCTCATTTTACCTTTCCTGTCTCTTTGCTGACTCTTCCTGCTTCCCCCATCCCTACTTACCTGATCTATGTTGCCCCCATCCTCACTTCATCAAGGATCTATAGGCTGTCTCCCCCATCCCTCACTTACCTTGATCTGTAGGTGGATCCCCATCTCTCTCACCTGAACTGCATGTGCTGCAACCCCATCTCTCACTTCCTCTGATCTATAGGCTGGCCCTCATGCCTCACTTCTCTCCTGACTATAGGTTGTCTCCATGCCTCACTCTCACTGATCTGTAGGCTGCCCCACCATGCCTCACTTCCCTGATCTGTAGGCTGCCCCATGCCTCACTTCCTTGATCTATAGGCTGCCCTCCCATGCCTCAATTTCCTTGATCTTTAGGCTGCCTCCCATGCCTCACTTTGATCTATAGGCTGCCCTCCCATGCCTCACTTCCTTGATCTATAGGCTGTCCTCCAATGCCTCACTTCCTTGATCTATAGGCTGCCCTTCCATGCTTCACTTCCTTGATCAATAGGCTGCCCTCCAATGCCTCACTTCCTTGATCTATAGGCTGCCCTCCCATGCCTCACTTCCTTGATCTATAAGCTGCCCTGCCATGTCTCACTTCCTTGATCTATAGGCTGCCCTCCCATGCCTCACTTCCTTGATCTATAGGCTATCTCTACCCCTCCCCCTCACTTACCTGATCTGTAGGCTGTCTCTGGCTGCATGTGCTGCTCCCCTGTGGATGCAGTCAGTAGAGAGCAGGGATAAGATGTAGCTTCCTATCTCTGTCTCTCTGCATACACTGGCCGGCGCCCGTATTGCACTGTATTTTCAATCTCACACGAAAAATAGCAGAACAAGCTGAAAAATCTTGTCCCCCCCAAAAAAAACAAACAAACAAATTTCTCATGATGAAAAAGTTTTTTAAAAAGGTGGTGATAAATGTCTACGATGTACTTTGCCATCTTCACTACGGAGCCCACAGGCCATGCAGTCTGGTGGCCAGATAGGATTACATGACCAGCTTTTAAACCTCTTCAAATACGTTTATAAAATATATATCTTTGCCTGTGTACTATTTATCAGTGTACTTGTATGTAATTGCCTGGTGTTGGTGTGAAGACTGTCATTCCAAGGATACCTCCTCCTCTCGTCCTGTCTCGGTTGGAGTTCCCCAAGGGTCTGTCCTTGGTCCCCTTCTATTTTCTCTTTATACTGCCTCTCTTGGTAAACTTATTGCCTCTTTTGGATTCCACTACCACCTGTACGCTGATGACACTCAGATATACCTCTCCTCCCGGACCTCTCCCCTGCCGTCCTGCAACGTGTCACTGCTTGCCTTTCTTCCATCTCTGACTGGATGTCCTCACGCTTTCTGAAACTTAACCTCTCTAAAACGGAACTCCTTGTCTTTCCTCCTCCTAATACTGATCCTCCTCTCTCGCTCTCCCTTCAAGTCAGTGATATCCACATAAGTCCATCCCTGCAAGCACGCTGTCTTGGCATCATACTTGAGACTCTGGTCTCACCTTTGAGTCTCACATCCAGTTTGTTGCCAAGTCCTGTAGGTTCCAACTCAAAAACATAGCCCGCATTCGCCCCTTTCTTACGCAAGATGCTACCAAGGAGCTTGTCCATGCTCTAGTAATTTCCCGCATGGATTACTGTAACCCTCTCCTGATTGGTCTCCCCAAAAGCCGTATTGCCCTGCTACAGTCTGTAATGAATGCTGCAGCTAGACTGATTTTCCTCTCTAGTCGGTCCTCTCACACCTCACCCCTCTGCCAGTCCTTACATTGGCTCCCTGTATTCTATAGGAGTCAATTCAAAGTGCTAACCCATACATTTAAAGCACTGAACAATTCTAGCCCCACTTATATCTCTTCACTAATCCATAGATATGCCCCTCCTCATACCCTCCGCTCTGCCCATGACCACCTCCTGACCGCTGCTCGCACCCATACGGCCAACTCGGGCTTGCAGGACCTCTCGCGGGCGGCTCCTCTCCTATGGAATAGCTTGCCTACTGCCATCAGACTCTCCCCTATTCTTCAATCATTTAAGAAGGGCCTTAAAACCCATCTCTTCAGGAAAGCTTATGGCCTCCCAGAGTAATCTCTACCTTACATACCTGTCTCCTGCTCTCTCCTATGGGACAGTGCTTTGCTCTCTCCTTCAGCTCTGCTTCACTCCTACTTGATATTTCTTGTCCTAATGTTTCTAATACCCCACCTCCTATAGTCTGTAAGCTCATTTGAGCAGGGTCCTCTTCAACCTATTGTTCCTGTAAGTTTTCTTGTAATAGTTGGCGCTATATAAATGGCAATAATAATAATAATAATAATAATAATAATAATAATATGTCAGCCTTTAGTGAATAGATATGTACTTCATCTGGCCCAGAAAACAAAAGTAGTTTTCCGAAGGAGGAATGACTAAATACATAATTATTTTCATAACCCCCAAAACACTTTATGCTTTGACTATAGTGCTGCGGAAATAGCTGGATAGTGTATTTTTTATCTGCACATAATGTATTCCTTATGTGTCAAAATAATTTGGTTTGTTTGTTTTTTAACTATTTTACTTAGAATTAATCCATAAACTTTTATTCCATAATGCATTCCCCTTGGTAGTACATCTACATGGGTTAAAGCAGACACAGACTGTGGGTGTAGGAAAAAAGACAATGTGGGTTATAGTATTATGTCTGCATCTAAAAGGTAGAACCAAATGAGGACAATGTTCCACATAGTTGTCATACCATTCTACACATATGCGTGTGCAGCCTATTGCATTAGGGTGTGCACCCTAAAACACGTACACGCCGCGTCTATATGTATGTATATGTATGTATTGATATGTTTGTTTTTATTTGAATATCCATCTCTTCATCTCTGTACCTAGATACATTTCCCCCTCCCTTACCTTTATTGCAAGCTCTCACATCTCTTTATTCAACAGCCTGATTCCCCAACTTTGCAAGCATATAAAAATCTCTCTTTACACCCACTTCACTCATCACCCCATCAACATTTACATATGCCCTTCTATGCTACACTCCCCCCTTCTCTCATCTCATGCTATACACTCATTTTTCTTCTCTCTCACTCCAACCCACAATTGATCTCATCCTAGACCCCATGCATACAAAACCTTCTGTCACTTTCTCTCCTCCTACTTCTAGCAGCTGGTGATCTCTCTCCCAATCCAGGGCCCTTCACCTTCTCTACACACACTAAGACAATCAGAAACCGCACAAACCTCATCACAATACCCTGCCCTTTACCCTCACTTACCAAAATTAATTGTGCACTCTGGAATGCCCGCTCCATCTGCAGTAATTTAAAATCAACAACCATACACAACTTTTTCATCTCAAACTCACTCACACTGCTTGCACTTACAGAGACCTGGCTGTCCACCTCTGATAGCGCTACTCCTGCCTCTTCATGTTTTGGTGGGCTACAATTCTCTCATACTCCCAGACTCAACTGTAAAGGAGGCGGCATAGGCATCCTTCTCTCCCCTCAATGTACCTTTCAACCAATCCTAACTCCCCCTGCCCTATCCTTTTCTTCTTTTGAAGTTCACACTGTCCGCCTATTTAAACCCACTCCTTTAAGAATTGCTATCATCTACCGCCCCCCCGGTTATCCTAGACTATTCATTGAGCACTTTTCTTCCTGGCTTTCCCACTTCCTCTCATCTAGCACTCCTTCCCTTATACTTGGGGATTTCAATATCCCAATCAATAACCCCAATTGCACTGATGCCTCTCTTCTGCTCTCTGTAACCTCCTCCTTTGGCCTTACGCAGTGTTCCAATTTAGCAACCCATACAGCAGGAAACACTCCTGATCTTGCCTTCACCAACCTCTGTACTGCCTCTAATCTCTCTAATATTCCTTTTCCTCTATCTGACCACCATCTGCTGACTTTTGACATTGGCATACCTAAGACCCAATTGACACCACAATCTGAACATCACTCTCACAGAAACCTCCAATGTCTTGACCTAGAGCATTTATCCACTAATCTCCAAACTCTCCTTTTACCTATCTTAAACCTCACCTGTCCTAGTTCTGCAACCTCCTTCTACAATTCCACCCTCTCCTCTCAACTAGACATAATGGCACCTTGTACATTTAAACGCCACAGGCCCCCCCAACAACAACCCTGGCACACCAAGCTCACTCGATACTGCCAAAAATGCTCCAGAACTGCTGAACGCTGTTGGAGAAAGTCTCACTGTGCATCTGACTTTCTCCACTATAAATTTATGCTGAGCTCATACAGCTTGGCTCTTTCCTCTGCAAAAGTTAATTACTTCAATACCTTCGTAACCACACTCTCCCATGAACCCAAACGACTATTTCACACATTTAACTCTCTTCTTTGCCCTGCTGTTTCTCCTCCACCTACTAACTTGACCGCCTCAGACTTTGCAACTCACTTTACTGACAAGATCTCTACATTAAGAGAAGAGATCTCTCATCTTTCTTCTTCCCCTTACAATACTTCCCCTAACTTCACTCCCTCTGCTGTTCTATGTTCATTTGCACCCACTACATTGGAAGAGGTTTCTGCTCTGCTCCAGTCCTCCCGCCCCACCACCTGCTCCCTAGATCCAATTCCCTCGCATCTCATTGGTACTCTGTCTTCTTCTCTTTCTCCACCTCTCACTAAAATTCTCAATCTCTCTCTCTCCTCTGGTATATTTCCATTGCCCTTCAAACATGCAACTGTAACCCCAATTCTAAAGAAGCCCAATTTTGACCCTAACTCCCCATCCAACTATCGTCCTATCTTGCTACTGCCTTTTGCATCCAAGATCCTTGAAAAAATTGTGTATGCGAGATTGACAGACTTCCTTGAGTCCAACTCTCTGCTAGACCCGCTTCAGTCTGGTTTCCACGCTAAGCACTCTGGAAACAGCACTGACCAAAGTATCCAATGATCTACTCGCTGCAAAATGTCGTGGTCACTACTCTATCCTAATTCTCCTTGACCTGTCTGCGGCTTTTGACACTGTTGATCATCAACAGCTTCTTCTCATCCTCCGCAATATTGGCCTACAAGATATTGCTCTCTCCTGGTGCTCCTCCTACCTCTCCCAGCGCTCTTTCAGTGTTTCTTTCTCTGGCTCTTCTTCTTCTCCCCTATTCCTCTCTGTTGGTGTCCCCCAAGGTTCAGTCCTTGGTCCCCTACTGTTCTCCATCTATACTGCCTCCCTTGGTAAACTCATTAGCTCCTTTGGCTTCCAATATAATTTCTATGCAGATGACACGCAAATCTACCTGTCCTCTCCTGATCTCTCCCGTCCCTCTTGACTAGTGTCTCTGACTGCCTCTCTGCTGTTTCTAACTGGATGGCTGCCCACTTCCTTAAACTAAACTTGACCAAAACTGAAATTCTGGTCTTTCCTCCCTCAAGTGTTGTTACTCCTGTGTCTGTCTCCCTCCAAGTCAACGATGCTACCATCAGCTCCACCACGCAGGCTCGCTGCCTAGGTGTTCTCTTTGACTCCGACCTCTCCTTCAAGCCTCATGTTCAATCTATCGCCAAATCCTGTCATTTCCATCTCAAAAACATTGCGTGCATCCACCCCTACTTAACACCAGATGCGACTAAGGTGTTGGTCCATTCCACTGTCCTTTCTCGCCTTGACTACTGTAATCCGCTTCTCAGTGGTCTCACGTGAGAATAAAATGGGCACACTCACATGAAAATGAGCCACTTGCATCTGGCTCAGATCACATCCACTTGTATGTGCTCAGTTTACATTAAACCTCTTCTTTCTTAGATAGTCCTCATATGAGGAAGGGGGAGGGAGAAGCAATGTGGCTCGTGGTGCAATAAATCCCAAAAGCAAAATAAGTGCAGCAAGTAAATGGCTTCTCACCTTTACCTTTATAGGAGCACAGACTTGGCTCCTGGTATATAAGATTGATGTGCCCTTAAGGGGGCTACTACACTTCTTTAACAACACATCTTTCTATATAGCAGGAGCCAGGTCTGGGCTTCTATAAACGTGAGAAGCAATTTACTTGCTGCACTTATCATTTTGCTTTTGGGATTGACCACACTAGATGTCACATTGCTTCTTTTTGCTCCCACTTCCTCACTGAGAGTTGTGACATAACCCAATGCTAAGGAAACCTTTAGTAATATCAATTCTGATATTACAAAAGGATTTTCTAGTTAAAGGACCACTATAGTGCCAGGAAAACATACTCGTTTTCCTGGCACTATAGTGCCCTGAGGGTGCCCCCACCCTCAGGGTCCCCCTCCCGCCGGGCTCTGGGGAGAGGAAGGGGTTAAAATCTTACCTTTCTCCAGCGCCGGGCGGGGAGCTCTCCTCTTCCTCTCCTCCTCTTCGGCTGAATGCGCATGCGCAGCAGGAGCTGCGCGCGCATTCAACCAGTCTCATAGGAAAGCATTCATAATGCTTTCCTATGGACGCTGGCGTCTTCTCACTGTGATTTTCACAGTGAGATGCACGCAAACGCCTCTAGCAGCTGTCAATGAGACAGCCACTAGAGACTTTAGAGGCTGGATTAACCTATCTATAAAAAAAAAAAATGGGTTAATCCTAGCTGGACCAGGCACCCAGACCACTTCATTAAGCTGAAGTGGTCTGGGTGCCTAGAGTGGTCCTTTTAAACAGTAGATAGTGGCCTGTGACCGCCATCTACTGACTGTCTTTATAATTACATTCAATGTAATTATGAAGGGCACCTGCTTTCCAGCCAATTACACTGTGATCAGCGCTTGGCAGCTGGCAAAGCCTAGCACCAATCACAATCAGTTGTGGACAAGCAGAGAGACCCTGTCAGGGGTTATTCAGAAGTTGGGGGCCTCCCTGTAGCCCAGAAACACCACTGAGTGCGATCGCTCAGGCAAAGTTTTATGAATGAATTTAGAGGGCACTATAGAGTGCTGCCTTCCAGCTGCCTTAACTATGCCCATTTGTTATTTTATACCACTCAATTTGTGCCAATAAAGTAAGACAAAACAAAACACTAAAAGTTAGATTTATGCTGTACAGTGCACACCTACAAATTCACCTTCTCAGAGTAACTTTAAAATATTCGTAGTCACATTAGTAACCACAAACCAAATTTCTACCTGTGTGTCTTCCTGTGTATAAAGACCCATCATTTTTCTTGCAAAATGTTTTGGGTTGGTACAGCACATCTAGGAAATCAGTATGGAAAGGGAACAATCAGTACTCTGCATGCACTCCTTATACGCATCCACAATTCTGCTGTTAACAAAAGTCCCTGCTGCTTCACCATTAGCAGTATCCTCCTTAAACACCTTGGGTTGACACTCAGTATTGTAACAGTGAATGGAAGGCATTCTGGCCACTGGGGCAGTCCATCCAATTGTTATCAAGTGCATCTACAGTATTAATCATGAGCCCATTCAACAGTGAAACTCAGGAATGGTACATTACTACTGACTACATTAAAGAACTACTAAAGTCACCCAGACATCGTAATTATGTGACCTGGGTGCAGAGGTCCTGTTTTTTGTCCTGTAAAGCACTGCAGGACTAAAGGGACACTATAGTGTTAGGAATACAAATTTGTATTCCTAACGCTATACACTCTTTGACCCTATTTCGTTTTTGGGCCATATCCCATGTGTAGTATAATGTAGTAAAAAAAAAAAAAGCGCAAAGAAAAGTTTTGCTTACTTTTTTCTCTACAGTGCTGTGTCGTCATTTTAATAGTTGGAAAGGTTGAAATCACGGCTTCGAGCCATGCCTCCAAGCTCTCTGGATAGGGGACCCAGGAAAGTAATTTCCTGGCTCTCCTATCCAGAGAGCTTGGAGGCATGGCTCGAAGCCGTGATTTCAAGCTTTCCAATTATTAAAATAAAATGTTTCGGGGCAAATTTAAAAAAAACACTGTAGGCACTATAACAGTTTCAATAAAATTAAGTTGTTATAATGAGTAAAATGTTTCTTTAGATCCATCTAGTGGCTGTCATACCACAGGCATAGTGGTGCTACCATGGCACTGACCAAGTAAAACTACAAAAAAATAAAAAAAAGTTCAATGCTTTCCTATGAGGAAACATCGAATGTGACTCTGGCCCTCACTGCGCAGCAAGTTCCCAATGCCTCCCTGTGAGTATCATTGGCTAGGACCAACCATGGAATTGGCCATACCTCTTCCAGGGCTCCATAGGAGCAATGGTAAGGAAGACTTAGTGTTGGAAAAAGGTAAGTAAATTCCCTTTATTTTAATATTTTTATCAAACACAGGAGGGAAGGATAGGGGGATAATTACTTTTCAAATGAATAACATTTCACAACACTCTGTATACTGTAATCTATTTTAAGCATAAATACAATCCCTATCCAACATTAGGTGCTTGTGAATTCAGCTATTTAAGCTATTGTAAATCATTACAAAATATTGTATTTAGTATACATTTAAAGAAAGAAAGGGTTCCCACAGGTCCCTACAAACTAAAATAATAATCATTCAAATATCTCATTATCTATAAAAGCACAATCCAAGAATGGTCCTTACGGGATGCACATTATAATGAGAATGTCTAGATATTATTATTCCTATTATCATCTTTAGATATTATTCCCATTATAAAGTTTATATATTATTTCAATTATGTTTATATATTATTCCCATAATAAAGTTTATATGTTATTGCCATTATAAAGTTTATATATTATTATTCCCATTATAAAGTTTATATATTATTCCCATTATAAAGTTTATATATTATTCCCATTATAAAGTTTATATATTATTATTCCCATTATAAAGTTTATATATTATTATTCCCATTATAATGTTTAGCTATTATACTTTTCCTGTCCTGTGTTTTGGCTCAGTATCTATCTGGAGAGGGGATACAATGTAAGGTGATCACACTATATAAATGATACAGTTATAGATGTGACCCCAGCCCACCCCCAGCCCACCCCCAGCTCAGCAGTAGTAAACCCACGCAGCAAAGGAACCGGAAGTCTTTTACCCACTACCGGAAGTGACGGAAACCGCCGGTTGCCATGGAGACAAGACACGCCGTTGTACTGTAAATCCAGCTCCTGAGGCCGCTATGGGTGAGATGGAAACCGGGGGAAATTCGTACATTATCCGCCCCAACTTCCAACACAAGTGAGTATGGCCCCAGTGTTTACATTGGACGGACAGTGAGAGGGGCGATGAGCTAAGTACAGGGGGTTGTATAATTAATATTTGGATTTCACACAGACAGTATGGCGCATATAAGCCAATATAGCACATGGTATGTATCACAGGGAGCGTAGCAGAGCTATATGGTATACACAGCATCATGTATACAGGGGTCATGGGCGGCAATATACATAGATATTAATGTTACACGAGTTTCACTTAGTGCCAGACTAGCTGGAGTGGCATAGGTTTATCACCCCCTATACAATTACTTTTCACCAGTTACCCAATCAGCCATTTGTACTAAATTAATGTATAGGAGCTCTGTTTAAAAAGAAACACTGGACACACCATAACCACTGCAGCACGCAGAGTGTCCTGATATCAGTAAGCATTTTCAATGCTTTCCTATGGAGAGGTCTAATGTGCATGCGCGGCATCAGTCTCCCCCGCCGGCTGACGTAATGAAGGGCAGGAGCGGCGGCGGAGTAAATGGGACATGTTGCTGCCTCTGGTAAGTGACTGAAGGGGTTTTCACCCCTTCAGCAACTGGGGATGGGAGGAGAGGGGACCTGCAGTGCCAGGAAAACTGATTGTTTTCCTGGCACTGGAGAGTCCCTTTAAGAGATGCCCCACCATGGGGCCATTTATTGAGGGGGAAGGGAGTGGGTTATTTGAAAAAAATTTGCTCACTGTTTACTAGATATGCCTCTACTCGCGGTATAGCGAGTAGCGTATGTGTTATTGTATGCAGTGTGTGTGTGTTGTGTTATTGTATGCAGTGTGTGTTGTGTTAGTGTATGCAGTGTGTGTTGTGTTAGTGTATGCAGTGTGTGTTGTGTTGGTGTATGCAGTGTGTGTTGTGTTAGTGTATGCAGTGTGTGTTGTGTTGGTGTATGCAGTGTGTGTTGTGTTGGTGTATGCAGTGTATGTGTGTGTTATTGTATGCAGTGTGTGTTGTGTTAGTGTATGCAGTGTGTGTGTGTGTGTGTGTTATTGTATGCAGTGTGTGTGTGTGTTGTGTTAGTGTATGCAGTGTGTGTTGTGTTGGTGTATGCAGTGTATGTGTGTTATTGTATGCAGTGTGTTGTGTTAGTGTATGCAGTGTGTGTGTGTGTTAGTGTATGCAGTGTGTGTGTGTGTGTTAGTGTATGCAGTGTGTGTGTGTGTGTTAGTGTATGCAGTGTGTGTGTGTGTGTTAGTGTATGCAGTGTGTGTTGTGTTGGTGAATGCAGTGTATGTGTGTGTTAGTGTATGCAGTGTGTGTTGTGTTAGTGAATGCAGTGTGTGTGTGTGTGTGTGTGCAGTGTATGTGTGTGTATGCAGTGTGTTGTGTTGTGTGTGAATGCAGTGTATGTGTGTGTGTATGCAGTGTGTGTTGTGTTGTGTTGTGTGTGTGTGTTAGTATGCAGTGTGTGTGTGTGTGTGTCAGTGTATGCAGTGTGTGTGTGTGTGTCAGTGTATGCAGTGTGTGTTGTGTTAGTGAATGCAGTGTATGTGTGTGTTAGTGAATGCAGTGTATGTGTGTGTGTTAGTGTATGCAGTGTATGTGTGTGTGTTAGTGTATGCAGTGTGTGTGTGTGTGTGTTAGTGAATGCAGTGTATGTGTGTGTTAGTGTATGCAGTGTGTTAGTGTATGCAGTGTATGTGTCTGTTAGTGTATGCAGTGTGTGTTGTTAGTGTGTGATCTGGGGTGAGGGGGCGGAAGGGGCATTTTAACATTAATTTTTTATTAATTTAATTAAATGTTTCTCCCCCCTCCCTGCTTACCTGTGTCCATGGAGGGGGGAGATTCCATCCCTGGTGGTCCGGTGGGGGGGGGGCCCCCCGGCTCCCTGTTACCGTCCGCAGAGGGGGCCCAGGCAGCACACAGCTTCTCCTCTCTTCTCATAAGTCTCGCGAGACCCGGTTACCATGGCAACACTCCGCGAGTCTCGCGAGAGTTATGAGAAGAGAGGAGAGAGGAGGAGAAGCTGTGTGCTGCCTGGCTGGGCCGGGGGCCCGCGGCTGCACACATAGATAGCGATATTCGCTATCTATGTGTGCAGAGAAACAAAGTGGGGCTCAGGACTGCCAGAGCAGTCCGGGCCCCCCAGGGCCGTCGGGCCAGTGACAACAGTGATGGCGGCCCTGCTAAGTGGCTGCAGGATGCGAACAAAGTCCCGAAATGCATCCTAACACGAACAAGAAACTGTTCTCATTCCGTTAGGACGAAATTCAGTAGTTTCGTCGGCGTTCTGTCTAAGTGACAAGACGTTAGGGAATACTGACAGGAAGCATCGCGAGATCACAGATCAAAGCTGAGAATTGTGGGGAAATTGCTTTGATCACTGGAAACAAAGCACACTTTGCTACTCCGCTGAGCATAGCTGGTCAGGCATAGGAAACATCCATAAGACAAAGTAGTCCCTACTTTGTCTTATGTTTTAAAGAAAACTAGAGCAGACAGGAAAGAATTGAAGAACAGATCTTGACAGAGGGAGAGAAGAGGAATCGATTAGGGAAAGGTAAGTTCGGCATGACAGTGCTGCTTTAAATCCAAATCAAACCACTCAGCTCTGTGAGAAGCTTTGGACTGGAGATTTGTCCTCAAAGCTTCACTTTGAGAAGAATTTGATTGGAGAATTCCCAACACCAACAAATAAGTACGTCCTGATACAAAAGGGTGAATCTTTATTAGCTTGAATGGTCATTTTTACAGTGTATTAAAGGCAAGATTTTAGGGCTTGGGAAGTATTTGTAAAGGTTTTTAGTAAATTAATTTAAGAGAATCTGTCAGGAATTAACCTTAGCTTCTCTGGAGTGCCGGTGGTGTATGCTGGCTGTATGTCGCGTGTATGTGTATGTGGTGTATGCTGGCTGTATGTGATATGTGTGTATAGTTTATGTTTAAAAAAATGAATGGAGCAATATTTAAGTGATTCTAAATAGGGGAAGTAAGGCAAAATCTAATTAATGTTAATGTACTGGAAGTATACAAAAAGATATGTGCTGGCACTCAATCACATTGGTGGTGCAGGTATTCGAGGTTAACCCTAAAAAGCCTCATAAACATCATACAAAAAATTAATATGAATACCGCACTCAATATAGTAAAATAATCAAACGATAGTGAAAGGTAATATAATTTAATTTATTATGCTCTAATTCTTAAATTCATAGGTATTTAGCTTTATGTAAGAGATTATAATTTAATCAAAAGAATATATTACATCATATATTCAATAGCTATTTACAGAATGACCTCCATGGGTATTGTATAAATTCATAATAAGTATATATACACAGCTAATAATATTCCTGTTTAATGGTCTAAGGAAAACATATCCATATGGATAATGGTTGGATCTGTTGTAATCTATGTACATAGAAAAAAGAAGAAGGAAAAAAAAAAAGAAGAAAAAATAAATAAAAAATAAAAAATGAAAAATTCAAAAATTGAAAAAATGAAGAAAATCAAAAAGATAATATATGTCCTTATGTACAATAGTCCAAAAAATAGTGCACTTAAGTAATAAATAGGTGGATCTCACCCACTGAAGTATCCAAATGGATTGTAGCCTTAGAAGCAACTGGAGAATTTGTGGAGAATCTGTAATGGATGAAAAGATGACTGTATATCAATCGGTGAGCTTTGAAACCTGCTGAATTCCTGCTGTGATGCAGGCTGTAATACAAACTCGGCCGGGGTATCAGTGCTGTCCTCATATATCCCCCTGAAGACCGTCAATTCTATTCCTCAAATCAGAGATAGCCTCAGTATGTGTGCCGTCACAGTATATGGGCTTTCACTATCGTTTGATTATTTTACTATATTGAGTGCGGTATTCATATTAATTTTTTTGTACTGGAAGTATAGATGGTAGCCCCACACACAGCATTGTGGGAGCTTTGATCTCATAGCTCCCTCTGTACTCAGGACCTGTACACTTTCTGATTCCTGCACACCCCACAGCTAAATTGCCTCCCTTCCCTGTAGTTGCTGTGGTCCTGGTATTCAGTGAGTCAGAGTGCACTTAGTTGGCGTGCATTCCAACTAAGTAGAGTGCTGGACGGCGAGAAGGTAATTACAGAGGTCTGCACATGGCAAATGTGCAGATCTAACTTCTCTAGCCCCGCACCAGCCCCTCCAATGGAGCTGCTAAAACGAAAAAAAAATTTTTTAAAAAGCGAGCGATATAAATGTCACATCAGTGGTCACAAAGATTGAAGGACTAAAACTGACAAGTCTTGCAGGCTGACTCATTGGGTGAGAGTGGCATTTTCTTAACTCAGGAGAGCTGGTGGAAGCTCCGTGCAGGAGCCTCCGGTTCTCATGCAGGCTGTTACAGGTGCCCAGCAAACCACAGATAAGTTTTCACATCATTTGCAAATGGTTTGATTACTTTCCCTGGTAAGGCTCCTGGGCACTTCTGGCACCATATATGCTACAGTGGGTTCCTTTAAGTCTGTTTTACAGATTTTATTTCTCCTATAGATTTAGAACAGCAACAGTAAAAGAATGTATCAAATCTGTTCTAAAAGAAGAGCTCAACAACAAGCAGTATGTTGCTGAAGAGGTTCCACAGCTAACACGTTTTCTGTCAGAGACCATAAAAGATAAACTTAAAGGTAAGCTTAAAGCAATATATGGCAAAGAAACAAAACACAATGACTCTTGTGTGATAATCAGTTTTTGTAGTTTACCCCTTTTTCCACATACCTGAATCTTATAATATTTATCTGACTTTAATGCATATGCATCTGTAATCTTTAACATTCCAGACACAGCTCGTCTTTTGTGTCTCTCACGGCTCCAGCACAGAGGATTCTCAATGAGAAGCCTCTGGCTGGTCAGTTCTCCAGCACATATTGAAATTCTGTTCTGGGGAAAGAGGGAAGGGCTTGCAAAGACAGCTTATTTTAATTTTTGTTTGTTTTTTCATATACTCCCCTCCTAAAGAAAAATGTAGGAAAAATAAATGCACGTTTTCTTTTTGGGCATATGCTCTAGTAAAAATTATATTAATTTGAGTGTATTTGCCATAGCAATAAAAACAAAAAAAACATCAATAGGCTCCCCTTCATATTGACAATATTTCTTCCGAAACCGCAGTTGACCACTATATAATGGGTGCTAATGAAGCCTGCTATTGTGAGAAAGAATATACAATGAGGGGGGAAAGTATTTGATCATTTGCCCACGGAAAAAGAAATGATCAGTCTATAATTTGGTAGGTGTATTTTAACAGTGAGAGACAGAAAGAAAACAAAAAATCCAGAAAAACGCATGTCAAAAAGTTATAAATTGATAAAAAGACAGTGTTTACTGCAAAAAGGAGAGAAAAGCAAGTGACGAGAGGTGAGAACGGACAACAGCTCAATTAGCCTGCATTTCAGTGGGTCCCCGCTCAGATCTCAAGCTGGTTTTAGCTCATCTTGTGACATTACAGAGATAACATATCATATATGAAGCATATCAGACTGGTCCCACCC
Organism: Pelobates cultripes; assembly: GCA_933207985.1. Classification (NCBI taxonomy): domain Eukaryota; kingdom Metazoa; phylum Chordata; class Amphibia; order Anura; family Pelobatidae; genus Pelobates; species Pelobates cultripes. The sequence continues at coordinate 124,907,594 of OW240913.1, read as the reverse complement.
GTATGGGCAGTCCAGATCCGAAATGCCAGCAAGTTCCCTCTGCACGAGAGGTACAGCAACCCCATACGATCATTTCAACCTTGTAAGGTATCATCAGTGAGGTATAGCCAATATCCCTCTAGGCACCATAAGCAAGGGGTCTACATCTGGATTACCCTTTAACCCCTTAAGGACACATGACATGTGTGACATGTCATGATTCCCTTTTATTCCAGAAGTTTGGTCCTTAAGGGGTTAAAGGATCACTATAGTCACCCTTACCACTTCAGCTTAATTAAGTGGTCTGGGTGCCAGGTCCCCCAGGTTTTAACCCTGCAGCTGTAAACATAGCAGTTTCAGAGACAGCTGACAGTCTTCCTGACAGCCGCTAGAGGTGCTTCCCCGACGCTAGAGGCGCTTCCCCGAAAATCGCATTGAGCATGCAGAACGTCCATAGGAAAGCATTGAGAAATGCTTTCCTATGGGTGTTTTTCATGCACAAGCGGCTCTGGCTGCGCATGCGCATTCGGCTCCACTCGTGAGCTGACTTCGGAGAGGTCACCAGCGCCAAGGGAGCCCGGCGCTGGATTAAGGTAAGTGGCTGAATGGGTTTTAATGGGAGCCTAAGGATTATACAGTGTCAGGAAAACAAGTTTGTTTTCCTAACACTGTAGTGGTCCTTTAAACTTAAGCCTGCATGGAATGACTATACTCACCAGAACAAATACAATAAGCTATAGTTTTTCTGGTGACTATACTGTTCCTTTAAGAAATATACATACATACATACATACATACTTATTTTAATGGTCATTAATACACATTTTCCATATTCTCTTTTGCCTAGAAATGGGATTTGATAGGTACAAAATGGTGGTGCAAGCTGTGATTGGTGAACAGAGAGGAGAAGGAGTGAAGTAAGTATTATGTGTATTCTAAATTATGAAGTTTTGAAAGAGTACCTAATTGTTAGTTACTGTTAAAGAGTCTGTCACCTCATTTCAGTTGTGTACCATTGCATTCTCTATTTTATTAATACTTTGCAAGGACCCCAGAAAGTGGCATTTCTAATTATATTGTGGAAGAAGCTGAAGCAAAAACTCTCCCTCATAGACGCCACCTTTGCTGTGGTGAACATCTTGAACTACTGGGACTTCATGCACCATGACCCATGTAAATACAACAACATAAATGACTGGGCAGAGGGTTATGGAAAGGTTTAAGGCAGGTTTGGAAAAACACATACAGTGTTTTTGTTCAAAAAAGAGCCTTGCTCTTGACCGAGCTTGAACAAGGCTTTGTTTTGAGCTGAAACCTTGTATAAGTTGTTCCAGTTAACCTGCCTTGGACCTTTTCACAACTTGTGCCCAGTCCTTCATGTTATTGTTGGATCTGAAAGTGATGTGTACTCGTCCATTAAACGTGTGCCTTCTCATTGCTTGGGTTCAGGAGGTGTGAAAATGTCATCCACTTGTGCATATGCATGAGTGCAACACAAAGCTGAATGGAGGAGAGACCATACACGATCCTTCCACTCTTGCAATAAGTTAGAAGGTGCCTGTTTCTCACAGCTGTCACGGGCTATGGGAATTGGATAAACATGATACTGGAAACGCCTAACTTGGTCAATATATGCTTTGTTAAAGGGACACTATAGTCACCCAGACCACTTCAGCTCAATGAAGTGGTCTGCGTGCAATGTCCCTCAGGTTTCTACCCTTCAGATGCAAACATAGCAGTTTCAGGGAAACTGCTATGTTTACATTTGGGGTTAAGCCAGCCTCTAGTGGCACCCTCAGGGCACTATAGTGTCAGGAAAACCGCTTTGTTTTCCTGACACTATAGTGATCCTTTAATAAGACAAAATGGGCCCTACTTTGTTTTATTATAGTTTCTGATTGTATAAATTCTAATGCAGTCAGTATATGTATTTTATGAGAATGTTATCTTTAAGAAATACTCAAATTAAAGGATATCAGAGCCACTTTAACATATTCTCTACAAACTCACCATATTTTAATGTAAATTACTATCCAATTAATCAAGATTACCTTAAAGAAAAACTGTCACTTATGAATTTCCATAAAGATATAATTTGTATGAAAACAACTAGAGAAAATTTATGACAAACTTACCGTAATTTTCTTTTCCTGGCTATTTCTCATGGCAGCATCACTTATGGGTAGCTCCTCGCTTAGCAGTCACAGGACAGGATTCAATTAGATTAATTAATCAGACTGATAGGTATAAAGAGTCCCTCCTCCCCTTACACCTCAGTCCAATTATAAAGCTGAAATAGAGAATGGGCAGGAACCCTGATGCTGCCATGAGAAATAGCCAGGAAAAGAAAATTACGGTAAGTTTGTCATAAATTTTCTCTATTCCTGGCTAATCATGGCAGCATCACTTATGGGTAATACCCAAGCTTCACAGAAATATAGGGTGGGAATAATAATCCAAAAATTACACAAATCCGAAACACATGCAGCAAAGAAAAGTTTACTATCTACTGGATAAAGAGACCGTAGACAGGACACTCTTTCCAAAGGAGGTGGAAGGAGAATCCACATCGAGTTTGTAGTGCTTCATGAATGTCATCGGAGAAGACCAGGTGGCTGCTCTGCAAATATCATTGTATGGAACCTCTGCCCAGCTAGCCCAAGAAGTTGATAATGCTCTAGTAGAATGAGTTCTTATTTCCCGAGGTGGAGATAAACCTTTAGAGATATACGCCTTCTTAATCATCAGAGAAATCCAACGTTTCAACGTAGATAAAGAAGCCGCCTCACCTCTCCTTGCTCCCAGCGGCAAAACAAAGAGTTGGTCCGTTTTACGGAAAGACTCAGAACGTTTAAGATATGCAGACAAGCATTTCATGACATCCAAACGTTGCCATCTAAACTCCTCCTGAGAAGAAGGGTTGGGGTAAAATGATGGAAGAACCACTTCTTGAGAGAGGTGAAACTGAGAAACTACCTTAGGAAGAAACTCTGGTTTCGGTTTCAGACACACCCTATCTTGGTAGAATCGTAAACAAGAAGAATATGTAGAAAATGCCTTAATTTCTGAAATCCTTCTTGCGGAAGTGATTGCCACCAAAAACAAAGTTTTATACGTCAGGCGAGTTGCATCCAGACTTTCAAGAGGAACAAACAGATCCTCGGTGAGATAATTGAGCACCATAGGAAGGTCCCTAGGAGGAGTAGTGGACCTGGAAGGAGGCCTCAATCTGAAGGCTGCTTTGAAGAACCTGGAAATCAAAGGATCCGAAGCCCACGAGATGTTGCACAAAGCTGAAAGTGCCGAAGACTGAACCTTCAAGGTGCTGAGGCTAAGGCCCTTGTCCAGGCCCTCTTGCAGAAACTCCAAAACTTCAGTATTGCTAGGATGCCGAAAGTCCACATTATGAGAGGATGCCCAAGTTTGGAACACATCCCAGATCCTGTGGTAGCATGAAGAAGTGGAAGCCTTCCTGGAGAGCAGAAGGGTATTGATCACTGCCTCCGAGAGACCTAGTAATTGGAGTCTTTCCTTCTCAAGACCCATACCCCCAGTTTGAGGCGATCCGGATGAGGATGGAATACAGGGCCCTGCGATAGCAGATCCTCCATCACTGGAAGAGGCCAAGGTTGTTCCTGGCTCATCATGGCCAATAGGGGAAACCACGGCCTCCGAGGCCAAATCGGAATTACAGCAATTACTTTCCTGCCTTCCGACCAAACCTTTCGCAGGAACCTGGGTATCATGGGTAGGGGAGGGAAAGCATACCCCAGATCGAACGACCAAGGGAGAGAGAGAGCATCCTGGCCCAGTGCCTGATAGTCCGGATGGAGAGAGAAGTAATTCTCCACCTGGTGATTCTGAGATGATGCCATCAGGTCGACCTGGGGCATGCCCCACCGATGAGCAATTTCTGCAAAGATCGCCGGGTGAAGCTGCCATTCTCCCGGAAGAATTTCCTTTCTGCTGAGGAAATCTGCCGTTACGTTCTCCGAACCTGTGAGATAAATCGCCTTCAGGCCTTGAAGATAGGTCATGGCTATAGTCATTAAGGGAGCAGGCTCTTCCAGGAGCAACCTGCTCCTCGTGCCACCTTGGTTGTTCACATATGAGGCCACTGCTCGGTTGTCTGTTTTGATTAGAACCCAAGAATTCCTTAGCCTTGGCAGGAATCTCAAAATGGCCTTGTAAACCGCTCTCAGTTCCCTTAAGTTTGAGTGTAGGTGACTCTCTTCTCGGGTCCACTTCCCTTGCATCCATACCGGACTGAAGAGGGCACCCCATCCAAAAGAACTGGCATCTGTTGTAATAACCTTCCAAGGGGGGTCTTCCAACGGGAAGCCTGTTGTCAAATTCCTCTCGCTCTTCCACCAGTTTAAGCCTTTCCTTATGGGAAGGGGAAGAGATATCATCTGTTCCCAATCTGCTTCCACTCTGTTGAACTGGAGAAGGAAGCAGTTCTGGACCGGACGGAACTTCCACTGGGCCCACTTCACCAAGCCTATTGTTGATGTCAAGGAACCCAGGAGGCTCATGACTTCTCTTGCAGGTGCAGTTTCAAGATCTTGTAGCTTCCTCACTTTGTCCCTGATCTTCTTGACCCTTTCTGGAGACAGGAAGACATGTGCAGACACGGTATTCATTACCGCACCCAGGAAAATGATCGTTTGTGCAGGAACGAGGGAGCTCTTTCCGACGTTCAGGAGCCAACCATGGTCTTGAAGAATGTACATTGCCACTGACGTATGTTGAGCAACAATTCCTTGAGATGGACCCAAGATAAGAATGTCGTCCAAGTAATGGAATATCTCGATACCCTTTTCCCTTTTATAAAGGCTATCAAGGTGGCCAGAACTTTTGAGAACGTTCTTGGAGCCATGCTGAGGCCAAAGGGTAGTCCCCGGAACTGGAAGTGCCTTCCTAGCGCCCAAGACCTGAGAAAACGTACATGATCTTGATGTATCGGGATATGATAGTAGGCGTCTCTTAAGTCCTATTGAGGTCATCCAGTCTCCTTTTTTGACACACTTCAAGATGGTCCTCAAGGATTCCATTTTGAACGTCCTTACGTCGAGCAAGGAGTTCACGCCCTTCAAATTCAAGATGAGACGCCACTTTCCCTGTGGTTTCGGGGCCAAGAAGACCGTAGAGTAAATTCCCTGGAACCATTCCCGTTTTGGAACTTCTTCCACCACTTTTTGTTCCAGGAGTACAGAAATGCAGGACCTCATGACCCTTCGTTTGATGCCTACCGGTACCTTTGATTTTCTGAAGAATGCAGTTTTCGGGTGAGATGAGAATTCTATTCTGTAACCTTCTTTTACGATGGAAGTGACCCATAGGTCTGAAATATTGCTGGCCCATATGGGGTAGAAGAACTTCAGTCTTCCTCCCACCATCCCCGAACGGGCCTGGGGACCTTCAGAAGTTCTTCCCTGGGGTTCTAGCACCCCTTCCTCTGGAAGCCTTATTGGAAGATGAGTGCGAATAGGAATTCCATGAAGAATTCCTGGAAAACTCCCTTCCTGGTTTATAGCTTCTGCTGTCCTGAAAGGACCGATCCTTGAAGCGCTTGGTCTTCCAGGAGGAGGGAAAACTCTTCTTGCCAGCTTGAGGTAAAAACGCCTTTTTCCCATCAGCAGCTTTTTGAATAGCATCTTCCAGAATTTTCCCAAAAAGAGATCCCCCTGGAACGGAAGTGCACACAGGGAAGCCTTAGAAGCATAGTCAGCACCCCACGAATGAAGCCACAAGGCCCTTCTAGAAGCCACAGACAGGGCCATGCTTTTGGCAATCATGCGAGTGATGTCCAGGGAGGCCTCTGAACAGAATTCCGTGGCTAGACTAAAGTCCTTGAGGCCTTCCAACAGATGTTCCCTACGGACACCCTGATCAATGTCGTCCTTCAGATTAGCGAGCCACACTTTCAAGGCTCTGGAAAGAGTCGTCAGTGCCACTGCCGGATGAAGGGCGGACCCTAGGGCCAAGTAGGCTTTAATCAGGTCTCCATCCATACGCTTCTCCATAGGCTCCCTGAGATATGCCATGGAGTCAATAGGCAGTGTAATTTTCTTAGCCATATGGATCACTGCAGCGTCAATTTTAGGAACTGAGTTCCACAGGCAGCAATCCACTGTAGAGTACGGATAAACCCTCGCAAACTTATTTTTTAAGGTGGACTTCTTTTCCGGCTTATTCCATTCCTGAAGGATCATATCTCTGATTGATGTATGCACCGGGAAAGTCGGTCTGTTAGGTTTTAAGTCATCAAAGAACCTGTCAGCCTCTTTTAATTCAGATCTTTCTTCAGTGAGACTAAGAGTGTCTCTGAGAAGGGTAATAAGTCTATCAACAGACCTGGAGTCAAGAGACCTGGAGGTATATTCAGTTTCCTCCTCACCTTCATCCGAGACCTCCCACACATCAGGGTCCTCATCAGAGCTGGAAGACTGAGGTTCCGCTCTACGTCTCTTACTCTGACCACTAGATCCCGTGGTAGCCTTAAAGCCCTCAGCAATAGCCTGATCCAGAGTTTAAGGTTGTCCTGTGGAGAACCCCTACCGGGAGCGTCTGCAACTTCCAATAAACAATCCCTGCAAAGATTCCTTCCATTCGGAGCAGGCGATGAACAATTAATGCATTTATTAGACTTTTCCCGTTATTTTCTTGCTGGAGAATCCAAATGAATGCTGGGGCTGGAATAAAGCCATATATGACATATATTACAGGCTTAGTATGGCACTCTTTTAACAACCCCCCATAAATTTTAAAAATGGCTCACCTATGTTTTCTAGAGAGGGATCTAGCAGAGGCAGAGGGAGAATCCATACTATAAAAAAGACCAAAGGAAAATCAACACCTAAATTCACAAATTGATGAGAGGCAAGCTGATGAAAGAAACTTCTAATCAGCAAAATTAGAAATCCTACCTTAAATCACTAGAGTTCCACCAAGCAGCCAAGAAACAGTAGAAGCAATGGAGAAAATCAATCCTCTTGTGGAACAGAACAGCAGGACTGCAGATACAGCACAAGAGAGCTGTATCTGAGCCTTTAAATAGGACCGGGCACTGAAACAGCTGATTGCCCGGTCCGCGCATGCCCAGAGCGCTGGAACGCACGCCATGCGTTCCAAACGCTCACGGCCGGCGTGCATTTCACTTCCGGTTTCGCTGAAACCGGCCGCGAGCGTCATAGAGCCGGCTGGAACGCAGAATGCTCCCAATAGCCGAACGCTCAAGGAGCCCCAGAGCCTGAAGCACTACTGCCTCTCAGTTCCCTCCCAGACAGGAACAACTAGAGGCCAGAAAAAGGTATTTTTCCCATCAGTCAACCACACCATCATGCCCTTCGCCCAGTATGGATTCAAAGGCTGCCATTTAAGCATGGGGGGGAATAAATGGCCCCAATTAGGAGGGGCAGGTTAAAACCCAGGGGAATTTTTAAGGCAAAACCAACCCCACAAACAAACACAACAGTGTTTCCCTCAAACACTTACTTCCCACGCTGCAGTTCAGTACTTACACTGAACCTGATCCAGTTAGTCCTGTTCATGCAGGCTGTTTACTGGACCCTTCAAATGAAGAGAGGCTGAACTTCATTTGGAACGAACCCACGACAAACGCAGGAAGGTGGCCATAAAATAAAAAGTAAAAAGGTCCTGTAAAACTTGCTAAGGACAGGAAAAAAGACTGAGGTGTAAGGGGAGGAGGGACTCTTTATCAGTCTGATTAATTAATCTAATTAAATCCTGTCCTGTGACTGCTAAGGGAGGAGCTACCCATAAGTGATGCTGCCATGATTAGCCAGGAAATATATGTTGAGTTGCATATGTTTTTAACTGAATACCACGAAATTGAATCCTCATAAGGCAGTGCTTTAATTCAGATTATTAGTCAATATGCATTGTAAAAGAAAGGTCAAACAATGCTTGATTTAAAAAAAAAAAAAAAAAATAGAGGGGCTTTTTGAACCAAAGAAATTAACTGACTTCCCCTGTTTAGGGGACAGTATGCATGGACCAAAGAGTTAAAGGACTACAGAAACCGTGTGTTTGAAGAAACTAAATGTAACTAATGGGACCTATAATTTTTAACATGTTTGTGGATATCATGCCCATGTGTGCATACTTGAGATGACACTTGCTTACAATATACACTGAAACATTCTATCCAGTGTAGAAGTGAAACACTGTGAACATATAATGGCTAGTGATATGTAAATAACTAACTTTACAGTTTTGTGAATTAATTACTAACATAGATTTAATGTCATTCAAAAACCCAGTTGCAAATATCAACTAATTTTTAATTTTTAGTATTTTTTTAAAAACTTCATTGTCCAGCCAATTTCATAAGCGGGTCGACTGGGCAAAATGGAATTTAAAATTTATCAGATGTCTGTGGAATATTACAGACACGGTGGAGATAGAGAGATGTATAATAAATTCAGTGGTAAGAGCAATGCCTTAGAACTGGGAAACTGGGTTTGATTCCCAGTCAAACCACCTTGCCAATAAGTGATGTATAATTGTAAGGTGCTGCAGAATATGTTGGCGTACATAAATAATAATAATTCTCACAGGTGCGCATGTGTAGATGCAGAAATTGTTATAGTTCATTTGCCCTTACTTGGTATTAATGCCTTAATTATAATTATCAACAGATTTTTGCTGTTGAATTTGACAAGCCCATTTCAGGCTTGATAAATGATATTGCATCACAAATTCAATATTTTCAGTGGAAATGGTTTTGAAACTTTAAAAATTAATCTAAAGTCGAAGCCACTCGAACCAAAATTTATCGGCTCTTGATAAGCCTAAAATTGCTTATATTAAATCTTTTCGAATTGTTAAAAGACTTTTTGTGAGCCAAAAAGCTGCCATTATCACATATCTGCTGATAAATAACATTCAATGTTGTTGATTTGTTATGCTTTTGTCCCATTATGTGTTACTGGGCTAGTGTTATATCATTTAGTAGTTGTATTACCCTTGTTTGTTGTGGTGTTTTTTTTTTAAATTCTTTATTTGTATCAGTTTTCAAAATTATAACCAAGGGTGGGGTTACAGAACAAAGAAGGGACAACAGGGAAAATGATAACATCTGATAGTTCATATTTGATAGTTTGCATTTAAGGTATCGTAAATGATTTGGCATATGTTGACTCAGTCAGGTTCATGAACAAATTAAAAGTAACAATAGGTTGGCTAGAACTTTGGTGTCGGTGGTGGGTTCTTTAGGGAATCAGGTGTAGACCTTTTTATCGTGGTGTGCACTGTCTGGGTTGCTTTTTTAGCCTAAGGGTGCTATGTTTGAGGATGTTCCCCGCTCAGGATGAGTCGGGGTGCTAGGTTTGGGGCATTCGATTGATAGGCCGGAGCCGTGTCTCCTCTGTGGGAGGTCTCCCCCTTCTATTTTATCCCATTGACGGCTGTGCTTTTGTCAGTGCCTTCCCGTGTAGAAGGTTGTATCCTCTCCTTCTATCGTTGAGGGCTTTTGTGCGAGGTTTGTATCTGTTAGGTCTTGGTTGGGTATCAGGTATGTGGGGGGAGGGGGTTGTAGGTTTACCTGTCCAAGGTCTTTGAGGGGAATAGGGTCATGAATATGGGTATCTGATTCTGGTTGAGTGGGGGCAGTGTATGTGCCGCCTGCTCTGGGGCCCCGCGTCTCCCTGGAGGTGGGGGGGGGGGTTGGTTGGGTTTTAAAGTTGGCGCTTGTTAGGAGGGAAAGATGCGGCAGGGTCGGTGTCTGGAAGTCCTGCTTGTGTGGGTTTGTTGGTAGCCCATGTTGTGGGGGTGATGTTTGTTTAACTGGGAAGCGAGGTGTCCTCCTCGAGCCATGGGTCCCAGACTTTGTGAAATGTCTTGGGGGTCTCATGAATTCGTGCCGTGGGTTTATCCATGTCTATGTGTTCCTGTATTTTCCTGAGTATCACCTGTGGTTTGGGGATGTTTGGCGATGACCAGACCTCTCCTATTGCTCTGCGTGTGGCCAAGGCCACTTGTGCGATCAGTTTATTTTCTGCTCTGGTGAATGTGTCTAGTGGTTTGGATAGGAGTAGTGCCCATGGGTCTAAGGGGCAAGGGTTGGTTAGTAGTCTGGTGAGGAGTGAGGTGATGGATTGCCATAGTGGTTTGATTTTGGGGCATGTCCACCAACAGTGAAGGAATGTCCCCACGTGCCGCATTGTTTCCAGCAAAGATTTGTGGGCAGTTTGTGCATACTAATCAATCGTTGGGGGGTGAGATACCACCTGAAGAGCATCTTGTAGGCCTGCTCTTTGTGTCACGCAGATTGTCAGGGACAATATGGCCTCCCAAATGTCCGCCCAGTCTCCAGTGTCCTCATGGGCTCCCAAGTCTGCCTCCCATGCCGTGATGTATGGGAGGGAGACGTGGGTCGCAATTGTGAGGTATAGGTCCGATATTTGACCGTTCCTGGTTAGGGCGACTGTACAGTCTCTCTCAAAGATGGTAAGTAGTGATTTCCCTGCCTGTTGTATGCATGGAGTTGCTGCAAAGATTCGTAATTTCAAGTAGCGAAAGAAGTCGAATGTCGGGGATGTCGGCATAGTTGATGAATTTGTCATTAGTGTATAGGTGGCCCAGTCTCGAAATTCCTCTCCTCTCAAATTGGGCAAAGTGTTGGGCCGTGAGTCCCGGGGGGAAAAGTTTGTTTCAGAATACCGGAGTCATTGGTGAGAGATATGAGGAAAGGTCGTATTTAAGCTGGAGTTTATCCCATAGGTCTAGGGAGTGGGAGATGGTAGGCGCCGTCGGGAGTGGTAATGGTCGGTGTTGTCTGGGTGTCCACATGTAGAGGGAGGGGTGGTCTCCCTATGTTCTATGTCCACCCAACGTTTTATCATGGGTGGGAGGTGCCACATTTGTATTTGTGCTAGATGTGCTGCATTTAGGTAGTGTAGGAGGTTGGGTAGGCCCAGGCCACCCGACCTCTTGGGGACAAAGAGTGTTTCCCTTCGCACTCTGGGTTTGTGATTGTTCCAGATAAAGTTGTTTATGGCTTTTTGTAGTGAGGTTATGTCTGATTTTCAAATTGCCACTGCTATTGTTTGGAAAATATATAGGAATCGGAGTAAGAGGTTAATTTTAATTAATGCGACGCGTCCCAGCCATGAGATTCCCATCTTGGTCCATGCCTGTAGGTCCGCGTACGCCTTTTCGAGTGTTGGGGTGTAGTTTGCGTGGTATATTGCCGTTCTGTCGGCAGTGAGTTTTATGCCCAGATAATCGATGGCTGTCTCGCAAATGCGCAAAGGGAATTTTGCTTTTAGGCGTGTGAAGTTGGTGTTGGGTATGTGGATTGGGAGAAGTTCTGATTTTGTAACGTTCAGTTTGTATCCCGCGATCCAGGAGTAAGAGTGAATCAGTTTTAGCAGATGAGTTATGGAGGTGTCTGGGTTTGTCAGGGTTAAGAGGATGTCATCCGCGTATGCTGATATTTTGTAGGGCTGGCTTCTAATGTTAATGCCTACTATATCCTTGTTGGATCGTATCGCTTCTAGTAAGGGTTCTAGGGATAGGGCGAATAAAATGGGGGAGAGTGGGCACCCTTGCCTCGTCCCGTTAGAGATTGTGAAAGTGGGGGAGTTGATGTTGGGAAGGAGGAGTGCTGCCTTAGAGTGTTCATAGCTGTCTTCGAGGAACAGTAAGAATTGTGGCGGAAATCCGAAGTGAGTGAGTGTGTGATATAGGAAAGGCCAGAGCAGGCGATCAAATGCCTTTTCGGTGTCTAGAGATATTATGGCTGTCGGGATGTGTCTGTGGCTAGCGTACCATATGAGGTCTATGGCTCTCCTGGTGTTGTCTGCCGCCTGTCTGTTTGGGATAAATCCCACCTGGTCAGGGTGGATTAGGGTATATAGCACTGCCTTAGAACTGGGAAACTGGGTTTGATTCCCAGTCAAACCACCTTGCCAATAAATGATGTATAATTGTAAGGTGCTGCAGAATATGTTGGCGTACTATAAATTAAAGGGTTAATTCTGTTAGCCATGACCTTAGTCATTATTTTAAGGTCTACATTTAAGAGGGAGATGGGTCTGAACTTATCCGGCTCATCATGTTCTTTGCCAGGTTTTGGGAGAAGGCAAATGTTAGCAGTGACCATGTCAGACAGTAGTTTCTCTCCGCATAGCATCGCGTTGAATACCGCACAGAGGTGTTTGAGTAGGTGGTGGCCGAAACTTTTGTAGTATATCGCCCACAGCCCGTTGGGGCCTGGGCTTTTGTTTGGCTGCAAGGAGTGGAGGGTGATAGCCATCTCCTCCACTGTAACTTCCTCCGCCAATGTCTGTCTCTTCTCCATGGGTAGTGAGGGGAGTTTCAGTGAGTTCAGGAATATCTGCATGAGGGTAGGGGTGTCATAAGTGGTGAGCTGTTGTGGTGGTGTGTGGTTGTAGAGCGTTTGGAATATGTTTCCTATTTGGTCTGGGAGGTCGCTTTTGTCCCCATTCGGGTTGCAGATGCGCGATATTTTTTGGGCCTCGATGCAACGTTTCAGGCGTCGTGCTAGCATGGTATCGGCTTTGTTGCCCTTTTCATAGTATTTTTTTTTTTAAGCCAAAGGAGGGCTTTAGAGGTGTCCTCTAGTGTAAGGTGCTTTAGCAGCGCCCGGGCCGCTGTCAGTTGGTCTAGGAGGGCCCTGGTCGGTTGCTAGACTTATTCATTTGCCTCGGATTACAGCTTTGTTAGCTGCCCACAGGGTGATAGGTGATATCACTCTGGGGCTTGTGTTGATTTTGAAATAATCCGCGATGTCTGTGGATATAGTCTCAGTGATAAGGGCATCATGCAGTAACAGGGGGTTCAGTTTCCAGGACCAGGGCCTCGTTAGGTTTAGGATGCGCAGGATCAGAGTAATGCTAGTGGAAGCTGTCTGAGAGAGGATGTTGGGAGTCACCAAGAAATGGTCTATTTGGGAGTATGACTTATGGGGGTGGGAGTAAAATGTGAAGTCTTTGGTGGATGGATGTTGTGCCTGCCAGATGCTGATGAGGTTTTAACAGGAGAGGAATTGTTGGAATTGGATGTCACCTCTGGATGGGTGGGCTGGGTCCTGTATGTGGTGTGATCTGTCTAGGTGTGTGGAGTGGACCGCATTGCTCTTCCCCCCCCCCCCATCACCAGGCGGGTGTTGGTCAGTGTTGCAACGTGTGCTGAGAGTGTCTGCCAGAAGTCGGGGTCTGGATGTGTGAGTGCGTAAATGGAGCAAAAGGAGTAGCTGCTGGTCCCTATTTTCCCGGTGATCGTAAGGAATCGGCCCGAGGGGTCTGTGGTCGAGGTGACATCCGTCAGTGGGCAATTGGACTTCAGAATGATGGCTACACCTTTCGTTTTGGTGTCTGGGGAGTTAGCAAAGTAGCAAGATTTGTAGTAGCGTTTAGTGAGGGGGAATTGTTTGTGTATGGTGAAATGGTTTTTTTTTTTTTTTTGTACCATAAGGATGTCTGTGTGCTGTCTATGGGCCCATCTGAGGAGAGCATGCCTTTTTGAGTTAAGACCCTTTGCAGTTATAGAAGTGCATTTAAGGTGTAGTGGCATCTTGCGTGGTCTCGTGGTTCTTTTATTCCTAGAGTGCAGATGTGGGCGGGTGGTGGATAGGGGGAGGGGGAGGCGCAGGGCCCCGTCTCCCGGACCGCCCGGGTCAGGAGACTAGGGGTGTGACTACTGGGCTTACAAATTAGGCTAGTAGTGTGTGGGGAGCGTCGTCCGACAGCTCCGTGACTGGTGTGAGTTGGTGTGTAGTGGGGGTATTCTGTGGGTTAAGAGTGATGGGGGGTGTGTCGTCCACAGGTGGAGTTTCCGTAGGGCCGGTATGGGATCCCCTACGTGCCTAAGTAGTCTCCATATCTCCCCGAGCATCCCCACCCCCCTCCCCGTATGAGGAAGAAGCTTACATACAACATGTCACATATGATTAAGGTATAACATTTAACATCGTCTTAGGAGAAACATAACATTAATGTGCAAGACATATAGCCCAAGGACGTGCCTCGGGATCTATCTTCAACCTTGAGACGGTGGTGAAGGCCACCTTTCCCCATTGTCATCTGGTTGCGTCCTACTGAAGGACTGACTGGCCCTAGTACAGTGATCAGGAGCCTCTGGCTGAGTGCCTTGCTTAATCTATCCTCCCTCTCCCCATCTTACCTACCAAGGCTGGCTGTCGTCTGTATTACCCTTGTTTAAAATAAAATTTTCTTTCTTTTCCCTCAGGATGGCTGCTCGGTGCTTCTGGGATGCTGACACAGACAACTATGCTGAATATGTTTTTACAAATGTAAGATAATGATATTTTAATAATTATTATACATAAGTGAACAGTGTACTGTTTTTGTTTGCAAATTCCTATGGTTTCTTTAAAAGGATAGTCCAGGTATGAACTTCTTGCTTACTGTATCTAGATAAGTATCAACCACCACTCACTACTCATCAGGGCATAAATGTTCATCTGATGTTTAGGCATCTCTTAAGAGGAGATTGCTAAAATTTCAGATTTGAATTCCCCCATGTGGGTTGGATCAGTCTGATATGCAGATGGTGTATGCTATCTCTGCAATCCTGAAACTGAGCTAAACCTAGCATGACACCTGTGTGTACACCTACCAAAGTTAAAGCAGTTAGTGGGTTATTTTGTTCTCAGTGTTCACAAGTGCTTTATTTTTGTTTGTTTAACTAAGTGAACATGTCAGTCTCTCAGTCATTTATAAAACAAAATCATAGAGTTCTCACTTTCCTAACCCATTTTACCCTCTTTTTTTGTCTTCCACGACAGATTATCAGGAGCCACATTTTCTGTCATTAGTTGATAAAACAGAAATTAGCAGACTCACCAGGAGCCTCCATGCATGTGTTTTTAAAAAAGGATGCAATAATGGGCACTGGGCTAGCAGAGTCCTTGAAACACACTAAATAATATATATAAGCCTTGATGAGCTTTCCAATGATTAGTCTACAAAATTCCCATAGACTTAATGATGCCTTCTAATTTGGCTTTCTAGCAGTATTGAGTAATTTGGAAAGCTTATTAAATCAATGTCATATTTAGCAGCTTTAAATATGGTAAAGTCCATTTCAGTGGTACAAACTAGATCTGCCTGCAAGTCCAAAATGGAGACAACATTACTGGGTATTTAATCATAGCTAGAAAATATTTAGGATTTTATAGTGATCAAGACAAAAGGGAACTTGTACTTGTAGAATATACAAATTGTACAACCTTCATAACAATGGCATGATTGTGTGTGGTCTTAATGTGTATTGAATTGATTTTATAGAGGGCATTAGAATTTATATACATATAGAAAAGCAATAACAATGTTTTTACTAAATCTATTCTTTCTCTTCTTTTTAGGACTATTTATTTTGTGTGGTTGCTGCCTTTGGATGCTTCTACTATTAGTATAAAAAGAGACAAATATTTCTTTATGACAAATATTTAAAATGTACATATAACACAACGGGATGCACTTTCTTCCCTAGAAACATAATATTGATGTAAATAACCATACCAATTATGTCATTCAGTAAGGAATAAAATATTTATGTACTGTTTTGGTTTGTTTAGTATTTATTTACATATATTGCCACACACCAATGTGCTGGGTGCACATCTGACACTCAAAAGGTTTTTATAATAAATATAAATATATATATATATATATATATAAATATATAAATTATACACACATAAATTTGGGAGGGAGTATTATTTTTATAAATTAAGCTTTATCAGCCACTATGTCAATCCAGCCCTGAAGGTTACCCAATCCAAAATCACCTACTCTTATATTAGTAACATTTTTGTTTGCTTTTTTGCGCAGTGCAATCTAGTTACATCTTAGCCGCAATTCACTTGAGTTATTTTGAAACAAATCTCACTGCAGCTTTGAGATCCATTTAAAAATGTGAGATATCCATTCAACTCATTTCAGATAGCATTTGGTTATTAGTGGTTTTTAGTAAATCCAGTGAGCTACAGATGAATTGTAAATAATGAATGCAGGATAATAAAGCCATAAGAAAGCAAACAAACTTTATTCACTATCTAATGAATACACCACATATATCTGCATATTACAAACAAAATAATCCAGCAGAGATGAGATTAACTGCATCACAGACATGCTGCTCCTTCCTGCCCACCACCATGTATCTCTCAATATTAGACCTGCCAAAGGTATGTTATATTCTACTGATCTAGCTAGATTAGATTATCTATTTCATTAAGTATTTCATTTGTTTTTTTTCTTGTATACGCTAAGTATCCCCTATTTTATTTTTATTTTTTAATATAATAATGTCTTATTTAACCGCTTAAGGACGGAGGCAATTGTACTGACCAAAAACAAAACAGAATTTAAGCTATGTTTGTTCAACTGTAATTTACCCATTTAATATTAAGTGCACCCATACTCATTATATATAATTTTGCTGAAGAGAAATAGGGCTTTTATTTTTTATTTCACAACAAAAAAAAAAAAAAAATATATATATATATATATATATATATATATATATATATATATATATATATATATATATATATATATATATATGAATGAAATATAAATAAAGTGTGAGAAATTAAGAAAATTCAAGCTGGACAAATTTGGTAAGTGGTGTCCCTTGGGGTTCTGTTCTGGGGCCGCTTCTATGTAGCATATTTATTAATGATCTTGAAATAGGCATTAAAAGCCATATTTCAGTGTTTGCAGATGACCGGAAACTCTGAAAAGTAATACAATGTGAGCAGGATATTGCTTTGCTACGGAGGGATTTAGATTTTAGATTGGGGGACTGGGCACTTAAATGGCAGATTAAATTTAATGTAGAAAAATGCAAAATTATACACTTTGGAGTAAAGAATGCACAAGCAATTTACACCCTAAATGGTAGTGAATTAGGAATAACAACATATGAGAAGGATTTGGCAATTGTTATAGACTAGGGGTTCCCAGCCCAGTCCTCAAGTGCCCCCGACCAGTCCAGGATTTAGGGATTACCCTTTTGTGTCTAAAGTGTGTTTTTTGTTTTTTTTTGTTTTTTTTGTTTTTTAAACACCTTAGACACAGTTGAGTAATCCTTAAATCCTGGACTGTTAGTACTTGAGGACTGGGTTGGGAACCACTGTTATAGACCATAAACTAGGTAATGTCAATTGGCAGTTGCTAAGGCCAGTAAGGTATTGTCATGTATGAATAGGGGCAATGATTCTCTGGATGAAAATATAATTTTTCCTCTTTACAAATCACTGGTAAGACCACACCTTGAATATGCTGTGCAATTGTGGGCACCTGTTCTAAAGAAGGATATTATGGCACTAGAAAAAGTGCAGAGACGAGATACAAAATTGATAAAATGAATGGAGCATTTTAGTTACTAAGAGAGGTTAACAGATTTATTTATATATTTTTAGTTTGCGAAAAACGGTGTCTCAGGGGATATAATAGCATTATACAAATATATTTGGGCCATTAGAAACCATTATCTGGAAATGTATTCATAAAAACTATACATAGGACACGAGGTCATGCATTTACACTGGAAGAAAGGAAATTTAGTCTAAGGCAAAGGAAATGGTTTTTCACAGTAAGAACAAGATGGATGTGTAATTATCAGCCTGAATAGGTGGTTTTATCAGAGTCTATAGAGATGTTTAAACAGCAATTGGATAAAACTTCAAAAACATAATATACAGGAATATCATTTTTAATTAGTGGGGTAATCGCTTCTTGATCCAAGTAGATATCTGACTGCCATTCTTGGGTCAAGAAGGATTTTTTTTACTAGTTTGTTGCACAATTGGAAGTGCTTCAGGCTGGGGGGGGGTGCCTTCTTTTGGATCAACAGCAAAAACAAATGTGAGAAATGCTGAACTTGATGGACTCTTGTCACTTTTCAGCTATTCAAATGTAAATATAGGGCTTGCCCATTTCAGTTTTTACACATTTAGATTTGCCAGATTGGTTATGTTGCCTTTGAGGCTTTATGGCAGCCGTGAAATTAATTACCAGAATAGCATTTGCAAATGTAGACAACACAGTGTATTCAAAATTGGGTATGTCTAGTCTTTTTAGTGTGTGTGTGTATATATATAATATTAATAGCGAGGACTTGCACTCCTGGTGTAATCCTGTGGTACCCGGTGCTGGTCTGGCAAGGATCATGTAGACATAGCAGAAATGACCGCACTCCAAGGACTTTATAGATATTTTCAAATAAAATTTAGCTTTTATACAATCCATTTAAAAAGTCAACGTTTCAGCTCTCACATGGAGCTTTCATCAGGACAAAACATGTTTTTCCTGGAACTGGAGTGTCCCTTTAAGCCAACCTACCCCTCTCACCCCCCATGGTGCTGAAGGGTTAAAAAAAAAAAAAACCTTTTATCACTTACCTGACCCCAGTGAGGTTGTGCTTTGGGGATGGTTCAGGCACCACCTCTGCTCCTCCACCCCTATCGCAGTAGGACTTCCCCAATAGGAAAGCATTGTATAAAGCTTTTCCTATAGAGTTTTGGGTGACACTGGATATCCTCATGCAAAGTGTGAAGCTGTCCAGCATCAGGTAACGAAAAGTTGCCTAACCCCCGGAGGTTCCACTAGTGACTGTCTGGTAGACAGCCACTAAGAGGTGGAATTAATCGAAGATTATTATTGCAGTTTATCAAAAACTACAATCATAAAAATAGTTGGGTTTAGGGGCTTGGGACTCAGAACCTAGACCTGTTTGATGAGCTAAAGTGGTCTGGTTGCTTATAGTGTGCATGTAATCAACAATACAGGAGAATCCTGCAGGGTCTAGCAAGCTATTAACAGAGCAGGAGAAAAGACATTTCAAATTAAACAAACATTAGATGACTCTTTACAAGAGGTGTTTATAAAGGCTGTGTAAGTCACATTCAGGGAGGTGTTAAATAGTTACATAGCTGAAAAGAGACTTGCGTCCATCAAGTTCAGCCTTCCGCACATTTGTTTTTTTGCTGTTGTGAGACTGCAGGGGCATGATCCATACACAAATACTGATTTATTAAGCTAAAGTTGTCTTGGTGACTATAGTGTCCCTTTAAAGTTATATTGGGGCCGTAGTGTCGCTTTAACTTCTTTAGGACCAATGACGTAAACATAAATCAATGCACTTAGGTCATCACTGTGCTGTTGTTCTGTTGTTTGCACAGTGATTACTGTCAAAGGGCTTATTATAACTGCTCTTTGAGCACTTAGAAACAGCCCATCCCTAGCATATCTTGGCATTCAGTCTCTCTCACAAGCAATCCACATGCCCAGAAATGCTGAACATTTCCTTTGAAAGCAGCATTAGTATTGCTGTCTGAATCTGCATTCCATGCATTCCTACTGATTGTAAGTGAGAAGGAAATTGAGAGATGGAAGGGGAATATGCTCTCATCACTACAGCAGTGAATTACCCCCTAAAAATAATCAACAGGTTGCCTAGTTACAGTGACAAAAGATTGCAAATTCACTAACACTGATTTTGACAGGGATTCTTCCGAATATGTAAATTAAATGTTCCACTACCCCACACTACTGGCCCCAACCATGTTAAAAATCAAATCTCAATTAACACCTTCATCGCTGCATTAAGTGTTTAAGGATCACCTATTTCTTTCTGTCTGGGATTAAGTATGGACACTGCACCCCTAGTACCTTCAAATGTACATTTAAATGGATTCAATAGTTCCCTATCACCAGTCCCTACTTTAGGATCCTGTCCAAACTTTGTTCCCTGGTGTCTTACCTTAGAATTCTGGGGAACTGTCCCCAGAAAGCATAACAAGTGTCCATCATCAGACACGTTCACGCTATGTTCGGGGCACTAGAACCTGCACATAGAACGGAAGCAGCGCTCCTTGCATGGTCTGCTGCCCTTGGTGGGCTAGCCTGCTAGACAGACTGGCATGCATTCAATCCTGCTGGCTCGCTCCCCTTTATCCTACCTACCAACAATGTTCAGAGGACAGAACTGAAAGGTGATGTTAACTACTACATTACCAACACTCATTTAAAACAAAATGGAGCATTGCATGACAAAAAAGGGTTAAAACAAGTGATTTGCAATGTTTTATTCACTGGTGTTATTTCCAGAGTAGTGATGGCAATCCCTTTAATTTTAAAGGAGGCCCAGCATAGATGGGGAAGATTGGTCTAATACAAGAAAATAAAGGCACCAACAGACATCTGAGGCTTTTTTTTTTTTTCCTGAAGTCTCCCTAAGGCTGTTTAGAAGAGACATCCAGCAAGCGTCTGGTCTTTAATTTCCACACTCACAGCGCTGTATACAAGCCACACGGAACCCTTCCGCATTCTAGTCTAGTTTCCTGCGGGCTTCTAAGACGCTGCACCCAGCTATGTGCTGGCCATGAGCTGTACTTCCGGGCGGTGCTGTCAGACGCTAACACTAAGTAGCCCCGCCCGGAAACTGGACACAGAGGTACCGGGAGGTGAGTGTATGTGGCAGGCAAGAGGACAAGTCGGGGACTCCACAGCAATCTCATATTTTTGAGTATGTGTATATATGTGTGTATGGGGGTGAGAAATGCAGGAAATAATGAAATCAACTGAGAGAATGCCTAGAAGTGTATGTGCCATGAACTGTGCAGGGTGTGTTACTGTCCTAAGGCTGCATATAAGTGGTATATAACCTCTATTTATCATACATTGTTTTTTTGTTGTTGTGTCAATATTTGACAAATACTTTATTTATAATATAGAACAATGGCAATGATACATACTTATAATGCTTTTACTTGTCTTACAATAACATGCAGATATGTTTGAGTGGTTTGTTTGATTAGTTTTTGTTTTGGACCCTTTTTTTTTTTGAACCGGCAAAATAACCTATAACATATTGAAAATATTCTATTATATTGAATACTTGCCTACTGAGCTAACCATCTAATCAGTGTTCTGTATCTGATCTTTCCTGTATAATGTTGATGATCTGCTAGCTTAGTATGTCTTTTAGTTTGTCAGAATTTGAGGGGTTTTTTTTGCCTTAACACTTGTAGTAATAGTTTTAAAAATGTGCATTTTTAAAAGATGGCTAGTCCTACGAGTCTGATCAACCTCTCTGTATATTTAGCTTCTCACTCCTCATTTCTTGATATTTGCTATCGAGGCAACACTGATAAGGAAACTGCAAGTGATCGCTAAACACTAGCAAAAACACAAAGTACACTGCTTTCCTAGAACGCTTGCTTAATTTGTAAAGTTTGCTCTGTGCTGTTAAAGAACTCCTATCTAAGATATGTAATATCATTGTATCATAGTCCTGTCCTCTATGTTGGTCTTTGGACTTCTACAGAAAATATAATTGTTGAACTGGCTGTGCAAAGTACAGGCTATTTCATTTCCATTCAAGTCACATATACGTCTGAACCTGCTTTGGCTATAAATGTCACAGCCGTCTCCTAGTATACTTCCAAGGTCTGTAATTGCTTTGTGCATGTGAGGATGTTATTTATTATTTAATATCTTGTTTTGTCCCCCAATGCTCGTGAGAATTTTGAATGCTTGATTAAATGTGATACAATACAAAGCTGACAAGCCAAACCAAAATAACTCTAATATTCCTTCCCTTTAGCTAGTTTACTTGTGGATGATCTTTGTGGTTTAAAACTCTCTTTATATAGGATGATATTTTTCACATCAAAGAAGGCTTATCCAAATCTCAGACCTAAAGTTGTTAATGAAATACAACACTTCTGAACATTGTCAACCAGTAATTCTGATTGACAAAGGTTTATAGGTGTTTGATTACTAACCATTATTGGACCAGGTAACTAATAAAATACATGATTCTTAATTTTTCAGTGGCAGATGCCATTTTCCTCATTGGGTTATTGATAATGATTCATTATGAAAACATTATTATGATACTCGGAAAGAACATGAGTTAGATATAGGAATAGAAAAAGAGACAGAGTATATAGGGTGTTGAAATTACTCAACTCCCCAGACTCTGTGAAGGTTACAAGAGGTATAGGGGGCTTAACCCCAGCAAACTATAAAGAAAAAATGAGAAGATGAACTGGAAGACCACCAGAATAAGATATACAGGTGGAAGACCTGTTCATTCATAAATCGATGAAGATTTATGAATGAACAGGTCTTCCACCTGTATATCTTATTCTGGTGGTCTTCCAGTTCATCTTCTCATTTTTTCTTTATAGATATAGGAATAGTTCAAAATATTTCCTTATTGGTATTATTGTCCAGTTGCAGTTTAAATACAAAAATCAGTACCTGCTGTTATCTAGTTATTTCTTGTATTGAGTAGTACTGGACAGTAGTTTAAAAGTTTGCTTGTAAGGCTGAATGCTAGTGACTGTGCAGAATAAAGAATCTCAGTAACCTGGATTATTAGTCACAGTTAAATATAGACTGAAAAATGATACTGTGATCCTGTTAGACAGGAGAAGGCTGATTTGCAGTCTTAATCACTTCATTCCTTGGCAGATGCACTTATCTATTTTTTTTTCTCCTTGTCCCTGCTGTTGAAGGGACTTGATAATCTTGTAAACCCAGTAAGAAACCCTTGTACTAGTAGGCAATATATACTTTGTCAGGGCTTGACAAATTTGTTTGGAAGCTAGGAGCCAGCTAAAAAAGTTAGGAGCCAGTTTTTATTAAGGGACACTATAGCCTTCAGAACCACTACAGATTAATGTAGTTATTCTGGTGCCTATAGACTGTCCCTGTAGCATTTACATTGCTGCCCACTAAGACCTCTAGTGAGAGTCACTCAGACAGCCTCTAGAGAGTCCTGTGTCAGTGCTCTGCATGAAGGCACTGAATGTTACCAATATCCTCCCAATGCTTTCCTGTAGGATAGCAATGGCTTAGCTGAGATCAATAAGATATCGGCTATGGAGGCTGGAAAAGCCACGGCGAAACCAGTATGTTGTTGGAAAAAAGGAGTAAAAACACCAATCATCTGATCGGAGGGTAGCAGGTACCTAAACAGACACACACAGACATATATATACACACACTTTATCTAACACTCGCAACTTTATATTTTTAAATCTAAAACACCCAGCCTCCCTACCTTTGGGAGAGCTGAGTGGACTTTCCCTTGGGTCCAGTGGGGCTGCTATTCCTGTGTGTGAGAGAGCAGTGATCTTCCTGCAGCTCCTCTCTGCTTCCTTGCACTGTCTGCAGTAATGCCGGGGGACAGAATGACATCATATTGCGGCTCCCGGCATCATTACACCGCATGAGGGAGCAGAGAGGAGCTGCAGGAAGACTGCTCCCTCGCGCACTTCCCCAGCCTGCAACCTCTATGCTCTCCAGGGTGGTCGACTACATGCTCCCTGAGCCGGTCATCTTCGTACAGCCCAGGGCGGCTGGCTACAAAGTCTCCTAAGACGGCCGCCTCCATACCTCCCAGGGCTGCCAGCTACAAAGCTCCCTGAGCTGGCCGACTGTATACAGCCTAGGGCGTCAGCTACAATGCTCTCTGAGCCAACTGCCTCCATGAACATGCAGTTGGGCAGCCGGATGGCTCCATTGTATGCCCAGCCGGCCACTTTAGATAAAAGGCTGACAAATCACAGGCAAAATTTCTAGTCGCCATGATGACCTGGCGCCTGGGATTTGTCGAACCCTGCTTTGTGACCTGATAACACATCAAAATTATGTTATCCAGGATTTGGAATAGCCTATATGATATTGATGATTAGCTGAACTGGGGGAGGTGGGATCTTGGTGCCATTTCCCGCTATAAAATATGTAATTGTTTTCGCAGGAATGGCAGGCTTACATTGCAGCATTTAAATGCCTCATGGGTTTAAATACTGAAAACCACTAACTAGAGGCATTTCGACAGAAATAGCAGAGTAAAACTTATTGATTGAAGGTATAGCCAGTAATTTTTCCAAATTCTTGGAATTATTGTATTCTTGGAAAACACCAGACAGAATTCAAAGTCTTATCAGTAAAGCAGTAGTGAATATTTCTGCTGAAAATTGGTTTATTAAACGATCACGCCAAACCACTAGAGCACTTAAGCGTTCTTTGAGGCTTCTCAGAGAGAAGAACCTGGATTCGATGCTTAAAGGATATTAAAGGGTCACTATAGTCACCAGAACAACTACAGCTTATTATATTTGTTCTAGTGGGTATAATCATCCCCTTCTGGCTTTTTTTGCAGTAAACACTGTCTGTCTTTTCAGAGAAAATGCAATGTTTATATTACAGCCTCCACTGGCCACCCCTTAGATGGTACCTAGACGTGCTTCCTGGGGCAGTGCTGCACGGTGTGCAGCATTGCCAATCAGTGGCTCCACCCTCTGCCTGGAGACACTGAACTTTTCTCATAGAAATGCATTGATCCAGTGCATCTCTATGTGGAGATGCTGATTGGCCAGGGCTGTGTTTGGCTTGTGCTGGCTCTACCAAGTCAATACTTTCCTATAGGCAGGCAGATCAGGGTCAGAGGCGGCAACAGACTGAGGTAAAGGTAAGATCTGACTATATTTAAGTAGGGCCAGGGGGGCTACTTAGTGATTTTAACATTATAGGTTCAGGAATACATGTTTGTTCCTGATCCTATAGTGTTCCTTTTAAGTATTACTGACACTTCTGTATGAGGCATTGAATTAAGTGGGATATTCACTCTCTAGTGATGATTTCTCAGGGGTGGAGCAGAGCTACAGCAAAGAGACCCTTCTTATTGTTAGATTGGAGTTAAGTAACCCATTTATATTACAGAAGGGGGCAGTAATCTAAGTACACTATGTTCTCCAGCATTACAAATGTATAAGTGTTCCCTTACAGGACCAATTTAGACACCATAACAACTTTATCAAAATTAAGTTATGGTGTCTGGAGTGTACATTTTTTTTTTTTTTCTCAAGTTGCTTTTGAGAATGGACAGTTACTAATTTGCTGAGCGCATTAGCTGAACACTTTCTGCCAATAAGCAGCACCCCTATCTTTCGTTTTTGAAGCTTTTTAGCAAACTGAAGGACAGGGGGCAGAGAGATCGGTGCTGAAATTGGGAATTGTCAATCTGCAGTTGCTAAGGCCAGTAAGATTTTTTTCATGTATAAATAGGGGCACAAATTCTTGGGATGAAAATATAATTTTGCCGCTTTGTAAGACCACACCTTGAATATGCTGTGCAATTTTGGGCACCTGTTATAAAGAAAGATATCATGGCACTAGAAAAAGTGCAGAGACGAGCTACAAAATTGATAAAAGGAATGGAGAATTTTAGTTACGAAGAAAGGTTAAAAATTTAAATCTGTTTAGTTTGGAAAAAAGGCGCCTGAGAGAGGATATGATAACATTATACAAATATATTCGGGGTCAGTATAAGCCATTATCTGGAAATCTATTCATGAATAGAGCTATACAAGGTCACACATTTAGGCTGGAAGAAAGGAGATTTCATCTAAGGCAAAGAAAAGTTGTTGTTTTTTTTTTTTGTTTTGTTTTTTACAGTAAGAGCAATAAGGATATGGAATTCTCTGCCTGAAGAGGTGGTTTTGTCAGAGTCTATACAGATGTTTAAACTGCAATTGGATAAATGCTTGCAAAACATAACATACAGGGATATAATTTCTAATTAGTGGGGTAATCGCTGCTTGATCCAAGGAGACATCTGACTGCTATTATGGGGTCAAGAAGGAATTTTTTACTAGTTTGTTGCAAAATTGGAAGAGCTTCAGACTAGGTTTTTTGCCTTCTTTTGGATCAACAGCAAAAACATATGTGAGGAAGACTGACCTTTTATGGAGGCAAGTCTATTTTCAGCTATGTAACTATGAAACACAGACTTTGGAGTTAAACTGTCTATGACCTGTTTATCTCCTTTAGGTGAGCAAGAGACCTACCGGCATCATAACACCTTTATTTTGATGAAGTTGTTATGGAACCCCGAGTATTGCTTTAAGCAGTAATTTTCACATTTATTGCTAACTTTTATTGTTATAAGATTAACTGTGTGTTAGTGCTATAGTTCACGCAGTACTTGGATTATCTTGCCTTTTGTCCAATATTGCATATTTGCAGTCAGTCTCACAACACACCATTCTGACTGACATCCCTGGCAATTTATGTGAAATAGCAGGTGGGTTATGTGCCCTTTCCAGCCTACTATAATTAAAACCCTAGGTGCTGTGAACTCAATCTAGATTAGTTGTACTTGTACTTATATATATATATATTCGTTTCGTCTCTATCAATCCTTCATCCATAGTGGGTTTGTTTTTTGTGAAAGTGATGAGTCTGAGTCATACCACAAATTTTTGATTTTTTTTTTTTTTGTTTATAGTGTTTGCCTTAGTAAGTTATCTTTCCCTATACTTATGAAACACCTATTTTGCAACACTCTTGTATCATCTTGTTAGCTAGTGCACTATTGTGAAAGACTTAGTTAAATGCATAAACACGTTAAGACACAAACACTTTATGTTCAGTAAGAAATATTATTTTGATTCTGTAACATAATCAAATGTTAGATTGATAATTATGCATCCCCTGCCCATTAAATTACTTGTACAGTGTATGTGTGAGAAAATAGCCTAACTCCAATGGGGAAGCCAGGAGTAAAGTCTCAACCTACATAAATGAAAATAGAAAGTACTGTTATTCTTTAATAATCAGTAGAAAATAGCTGTGAGTTTTATTAAAGAAAGGGAAGGGAATATTTTTATGCATCTAAACAAAGCAGGAAAGACTGAGTCCTCAAATTTATTCTATTGATTATGGAAAAAATATTTTCTTTTTTATTCATGCAGGTTGGGTCTGTCTTACTACAAACAATATAATTGGGGAGAGCACCGACCTTATGTGAGCTAAGGGTGCAAGGACTACAATTCTGCACCTCTCGTATCATATTCAAATTGGAACAAAAACTGTCCAACACTTCTCTTGGTGAAACTATTCTGTATTGGCCAAATCATTGTTTCAGCTGCGTTTCTTTAGCCAAGCAATCTTCTTTTCTGCTTGATAAAGACAAACGCTCAAAGAGTTTCTGCTTTGGATTGCCAAAATAGGGATATTATTTTCACAATAGGGAATGTTGAACAATTTTTGAGTCTTTCTTCCTGGCATCCCTTTTATTATAAATTTGGTATATGAAGGAGGTGGGGGAAACACTTCCCTACTCTGAAGCTTTAGAATCTACCTTTGCCCCCCTCCCCTTTACATGTCAGCTATATCAGGGTTTGACAAAATTGCTTGGATGCTAGGAGCCAGTTAAAAAGGTTAGGAACTAGTCTTTATTAAACTAACGAAGTTTAGTTTTGAACAAGAAAAATGCAGTTCTTAAAGGGACGCTATAGCCACCAGAACTGCAGCTTAATGTAGTTGTTCTGGTGTTTGTAGCCTGTCACTGCAGGATTTTCAATGTAAACACTACCTTTTCAGAGAAAAGACCGTGTTTACATTACTATCTTGCGACACCTCTAGTGGCAGTCACTCAGACGGCCACCAGAGGTGATTCCTAGACGCTGAACCTATGTTCACCGCCTCCACACTCTGTATGGAGGCTCTGAATGTTCCACATAGAGATGCATTGATTCATTGTATCTCTATGAGGAGATGCAGATTGGCCCAGCACAGCCTTTTGCTGCCCCATGCGGGCTGGTAGCCTTCGCTAAATAGCTTCCATGACAAAATCCCTGGCGCCTGGGATTTGCCGAGCCCTGCGTTATATGTATGAAGAATATTTGGGTACACATGTTTTGGTTTATCACATTCGCTAATTGCTTTCTGTGGCATTTTGATATAGTTTAAAGATATTTTAACCGTTCTTAAAGTTTAAGAAATACAACATTTAAGTCTAAAAACCTGTAATATTTGAAAATGTCCATAACAATACCTTTTGAATGTAATTCCTTACTGCTTCATTATCTATATCTGTGAGGTCACTGGACACTCAGTGTACCAAAATAATGTTTTTGATCAATTAGAAGGTTTTAAATAGAGAATATTTTCACTTTCATTAGTGATTGAACACCTTTTATCCCATTTTTGTATTTTTATAGGTGTGGCAATACATATTCATGTCATGAGAACCTTCCCTTATGTGAGGTTATTGCCTGACATAATATTTAATTTTATATGGTTGTAATCTGCTTTGGAAACAACTTGAATAGGAGAATACCTTGAAAATATGTGACTAAATACCTTGATCTATATCCATCCAGAATCTTGAGACTGTTTTATAAAGTTAACCAAAAGTTAGCATTTGAGCTAAAACATATTTCTATATCATACTTAACAATAGATAAATAATCAGTAAAATGTGATGTGTCCATGTATAAAAAGAAAAGCATGTATATACAAATAATAGTGCACCCTGTTGGTATTTATGCAGAACTCAAGAAACTAATAAACATGTTTCTTTATGACCAGATGAGAAATTATTCTTTCAAATGGTAAGAGTGCCAAACTTACAAGAAATGGAGGGCCATGTGTTTTTGTGCTCACATGTTTAATTTGATATTTGGCTCCTTTCCCTCAACCCCTCCCCCCCTTTGTTTAATAAAGTTGTTAGACGAAGTATACTATATAAAGAGTTTTTTTCATTACATAAATATTTCTATTTATAGCTTATCGTCGTCATTTCAATAATGGAATCTCAGAACACGCTCAAACTCTACTCCCGGAAGCGGAGAAAAGATCCTGCAGACCCCAATGGTACAGCAGATGAAGACCCTGTGCCTACAAAAATGCCACGTGAAACACATGTTAGTAGTGCTGTTTAAAGATTACTTTTTTTTTTTTAATTAGAACATTTGTGCTTGTTTCTTTATAGTCACACTTAAGTTACACAAACACACTATGCGAACAAGCTTATTGGGACACCTGACCATTTCACCAACATGGATTTTTATGACCTCACATTCTAAATACATAGAGATTAATATGTAGTTGGTCGACCCTTTGCAGCTATAACCGCATCAACTATTCTACGAAGGCTTTCCACAAGATTTGGAGTGCTTTTGTGGGAATTTCTGCTAATCCTTCTGGTAGAGCATTTGTGGGGTCAGGTACTTATATTTTACAATAAGGCCTGACTTGCCATTTCCTGTCCAGTTCATCCCAAAGGTATTCGAGCCAGTCAAGTTTTTCTTCTACACCAAACTAATGTAACCATGTCTTTATGGACATGCTTTATGCATTGGAGCTCAGTCATGCTGGGATAGAAAATGGCCTTCCCCAAACTGTTCCCACAAAGTTGGAAGCAAAACATTGTCCAAAATCTATTGGTATGCTGGAGCATTAAGATTTTCCTTCACTGGAAGTGAGGGACCTAGTGAGGCCAACCCTTGAAAAACAGCCATGTCATTATGCCTCTTCCACCAAACTTTACTGTTGGCACAATGCAGTCAGGCAGGTAACATTCTCCTGGCATCCGCAAAACCCAGATTTGCCCATCAGACTGTTTAACACAGAATGGTGACTCGTCACTCCACAGAACACTTTGAAACTGCTCCCGATAGCGTGCTTTAAACCAGTGTTCCCCAACCCAATACTCATGGCCCACCAACAATCCAGTATTTATATATTTCCCTGTTTTATTCCAATGGAGATACTGACAAAATCTGGACTGTTGGTGGACCCTGAGGACTGGGTTGGGGAACACTGCTTTAAACCACTCGATCCAATGCTTGGCATTTAAATTGGTGATATGAGCACAGTTTTTGTGCTGATCTTAATGCTAGTGAAAGTTTGGAACTATTCAGCTCTGCAATCAACGGAGTGTTGGTAAATTTTTCTCACAATGCCCCTCAGCACTTTTATTTTACGTGGTCTTCCACATTGTGGTTGAGTTGCTGCTGTTCCTAAACACTTCCACTGTCCAATAATGCCACTTACTTGACCATGGAATATATAGCTAGGATGAAATTTCACAAACTGACTTATTGCAAAGGTGGCATTCTATGACCGTACCACGCTTGAATTCAACAAGCTCAGAATTACCCATATTTTATTTTCACAAATGCTTGTAAATGCAGACTACATGGCTCAGTGATTTTATACACATCTGACAAAGGGTCTGAATTCAATAATTAAGAGGTGTGTCCCAATATTTTTGTCCATTTAGTGTATACATAGATCTATCAGGGTAAAAACATGCCATCATTTGGCCACGTGGTGGCAGCATTTTACGTTGTATGCCATCTCCAAGTTTACGAATTGCAATGTATACATTATATATTGTACAGAGCTATGGAATTTGACACATTATTGATAATAATATACACTGATCGGCCACAAATTTAAAACCAATGACAGGTGCAGAGAATTACATTGATTATATCATTACAATGGCACCTGTCAAGGGATGGGATATATTAGGCAGCAGGTGAACTGTAAGTTCTTGAATTTCATGTGCTCAAAGCAGGAAAAATTTGTCATGAGAAAAGATATGAGTGACTTTGACAAGGGCCAGATAGTGATTGCTAGACAACTAGGTCAGATCATCTACCGGTATGCAGTGATTAGTACCTTCCAAAAGTGGTGCAAGGAAGGACAACCAGTGAATCTGTGTCAAGCACAAGGGGGTCCAAGACTCATTGATGCAAACGGGGTTTGAAGTCTAGCCCGTATGGTCTGATCAAAAAGAAGAAGCAGGACTTAAGGGATCTACTGCTAATGTTTTGATGCCAGATACCACAGGACACATTCAGAGATACTGTGTATTCCATGCCTCGACGCATCAGAGCTGTTTTGGAAGCACAAATGGGACCTTCATGATATTAGGCAGGTGGCTTTAGTGTTGTGGCTGATCAGTGTATAATTTATGAGTTTATATATAATCTTTATTTTGAGGGGTTATGGATTTCATTTGTCACTTTTATGCATTGTTTGGTAAAGTGGACACCCCTTCTGTTTAATGGGTTACAGGACTATATTTTTTTTATGTATCCAGCGGTGCAATTTTCATTGATAAGCAATATTAGTATAATAGCACATGCTACAGAATTTGGTAACATTCAAATTTGCATAATCACTTCCCATTTAGAGCCCAAATGTAAAATAGAATTCACTGTTTAGTAGGTTAACCCCAATAAAAGCTTGCATGCATTTAATAATGCTTTTTTTTTTTTTTTTTTTTTTTAAATTGGGGCATATATAAACACAGCTTGCAATAGCTACAAATCTCTTGTCTACAGCCTTTGCAAGTTGTCTCATACTATCCCCGCCTAGACTTCCTGTGACTGTAAAATCACAGACTTCCCAATGCAGCTCAAGTCTTTTCGGCAGGTGCTCTGGGAAATTGTCTTTCTTTTGAGTTTATCTCCACTGAGCTAACCAAACCAGGAAGTAACAGAACCCGATGTCTTATTGTCAGCTAAGCAGGTGTAACAATTTTTATAGAATTCTGCACTCTTTGTAAATGGAAAAAAAATGACACACTCTTCAGACCTACAGCATTTCTGCATGGGTGTCTTGAGGATTGTCCTTTTAATTGCTGCTGTTGTGAAATAGAAAACAAACAGGTCTAGTTACACAGCTGTCCCTTCTGCAAAACCAGTGAAGCAATATATCCAGTAATGTGATGTAGTGCATACAATTAGCTATCCAGGTTGAGGGTCATGCAGAAGCCTTAATTGGCCTCACCTACCATTGACATTTCTTTTGGTCAGCAATACTCTGAAATGCTAAATAGAGGTAATGGTTGGTATATGATTCTGTGTGTTAACTGTAAATGTTTATGTCCTAGATGAGCTTATGGCAGAATCTTTTGCTCTCAGTTTAACTTTCATCATCGAGTGGATGCTGAATATCTTTGAGGGTTTTCATACTTCTAACTAATTTTAGTTTGGTTATTTGTTGCTTGTTGAGTCGGTTTGCTTTGCATGGTCTGTTCACAAATTATGTGGAGTCACTTGCAACTTATGTGATCTCTAGTCAGCTGTAAATGTCATATCACATTACTTTAATGTGTGCTTTAATAAAGAGGTCAAATGAAGGATATCTTGCTAGATTGATTTTGCTGGCTGTCTGTGCATGACCTAGAACTAAGCCATCACAATCGTGGATTATGGGCTGTTTCTTTTAGGAAGGCCTGACGCTGTTCGTTATGAAATTTGGATTTCAGAATACAAATATGATTTTTCAACTTGAAGTATGTCAAACTAACGTGGCCCTTTGAGAATAGTGATGGGTCCTGAGGCAGAAATACAATTGAAACATCATCACTTTTTTTCGCTCAGTACTATTTTGTTCAGACAACAGATGCACATGGAATACATTTGACTAACAATCTATTCATGTTTAAGATTTAAAAAAACAAAAAACAACCAAATAATAGAAGCAAACCATTCAGCAGTAATTGCTATGACATTTACAGTCTGTCAGTTTTATTTATTATTAAACAAAACTGCAATTCTTCATTCCCTTTATTGGACTCTACAAACTCCTGGAAATTGCTAATACTTTTAGAAACATGAAACCTGATCCATCACGGAACAAACTATGGCATGACTTTGCAGCAGTCAATGACTACACTGTATCTCCTGTCACAGATTTTAATGTATGTGGTCAATAGGTAGTGTACATAAATCAGGACTAAGGAATTAGAAGATGCAATATACAGGCTATTATATCATTTTAGCATTGTGGCCATTAAAATGGATATGAAAAAAGGTGAATTGGTGGCACATCTCCCACGTTAAATTACTGTAGGACATCCCTGGTATTAGGGTACTGTGATGTTTGATTTTATGTAACCATGTAAAACTGTATTTTTTTGTGTGTGCTGTTCCTTTATCTGTATTGTGTATTAAAATTGATAAGGTCATTCTATGTCAGAAGAAACCAAAAATGAAGTTTGTATATTGCACTTTTATTGCAGGGTGTCAGCCAGCCTGCGCCCTTCTCAGACGAGCTGGAAATTGACCTCAGTAAACCATACAAACGAGTTACCATGGAAGAAGCAAAGAGGGGAACCCCACGTAAGTTTAAGGCCAAACTTGCAGTGTTTAAAGAATATCTTTCTCATTCTCTCACTGTGTTAAACACTGGCAGGGTTATTAACTAAAGTGAGAATTGAAAATTTTAAATTCAAGGTCAAAGTAGCCAAACTGAAAACATAGCTGACTCAAAGTATTTTTTTTTTTCCATTTCAGCTATTTTGACCTTAAATTTGTGCTCTTCTGGGGTGAACAGTGCAACCAAGGTAATTTTATATTTAAAAAATATATATATATATGCATCTCTGATGCACTTCATTGTTTGTGGCAGTGTCATTTCCCCATGATGATCCCAGGCATGTACTGAGAACATGCACACTAAGACATTCCTTCCTAAAAATATTCACCCTCATGGCACTTCTGGGTTTATTTCATTCCCATAGTATTGGCTGAGCTGGACAACTTTGGTGAGATTTGTTGCGAATGCATGGCAAATTCAAAGTGCATTAAAATTTAAGGCTAAAATATCTGTACTGGAAGCATTCGCTGATTTGCGGAATTTTTCCAGTTCAGTTATTTTGGCTTTACATTTGAAATTCACTATATATTCCCACCAGTTCTCATTTTATTGAATAGCCCTGTTAGCTATTGCATTGTGCATAAATCCCATATCCCGATGCTTGCATCAAGGAAACTAGAAACAACTGTATTAATTGCAGAAAAATGTCCTTCTCACACCCATGTTTCTTATTGTAAAGAGAATATGTTAATGGTTTAAAATTGATAATGCTTCATATTAGGGCTACCGCAATAGAACAACACTATTCTTTGTTGATTTTCTTCACATGGAAGGTGCTACTTTGTAGAATTTCATATACAAATGTTGCAGGAGGTAATTTTTCAAGGCTGTACTTAAATTCTCCTAGGTTTTTTCATTATTTCCCTTCTCTCCTTTGTCACATGTAAATTTGCATTCTGCAATATATATATATATACACACATACATATACACACCTGTGTCTGGTTTCCCTACTTTGCATTCTAAATTTGTCTCTATATAAACTATTTTCCAGTTTTTCTGCATATTCATATAGTCGGAGCTTTATCAAAGAAAAACATGTGCTCTAACAGGAAAATATGCTTAAGAACCATGAACACCAGTAGAATGTCTCTCAACATTTAGTGCTCTGGACACAGAACATAACCTATTTTTCATTGATAAATATCCTTCAGAGAGTGATGAACTCATGTGGAGATATATAGAAGGGTTTGCATGCAGGTTTTTAAAATCTTGCCAAAACTGTAGAATAATCAATTTCTGAATCTACTGTGGTTGATTTTTGTTTCTTTTGTAGCTGACAGACCAGTGAGAGTTTACGCTGATGGAATATTTGACCTGTTCCACTCTGGGCACGCACGAGCTTTAATGCAAGCAAAGAACCTCTTTCCCAACACATATCTGATTGTAGGAGGTAGGATGTGAATCCTGAGATTATGCACATTCTCTCTTGGATGGTGGTTCACAGGTCTCTTGTTTGTTCATAGCTTACACTTTCCAAAAAATTTGTAGCCACACAGGAATACTGCAGATTCTGTGTTTACTGTGCCAAGCTTATATATGCAGTACAAAAACTCCACTCTTAAATGTTCCAGGGCATCATGTATTTATTTGCTTTAATATTCCATATCCAAAAGTCAAAAAGCTGACCAGGTGCAACGGAGACCATTCGTTTTCTGACCACGGTTTGCTGGCACTTGCAGAGTCTTTCCAAATCTCAAACATTAAAACATTTGAATACAGTTATCCAAACTGTTATTTTGTTCTATTATGTTAAGGGGACACTGTAGTCACCAGAACCTCTACAGCTTAATGTCATTTTTCTATAGCCTGTCCCTGCAAAGCACTCAGACGGCCACTAGAGGTGTTTCCTGTGTCATTGCTGAACTGTGTGCAGTACCTACATTCAGTATCTCCACGCTCTGTATGGAGTCGCTGAATGCTAAATGCTCCTCATGCATTGGAGTTGGTTTTGCCGCGCATGCGCAAATGTCTCCCAATACTTTCCTATGGGAAAGCATATGATTTACCTGAGATCAAGATTGAAGATATCAACCATAGAGGCAGGGGGGTCAGTAAATGGCACGCTTCCACATCTCCTCACTCCCCTCATCTGTCTGGGCACAGCTGGTCAAATATTGCCCACATGAAATGCAGAGAACTTGGTTCTTTGTCATATTTATATGTTATAACTATATAACATAAATAGCACTTCAGAATATGTGGGTACCCAATCAATGTATGGATTTTTTTTAAACTGGGGAAACTTTTTTTTTTTTTTTCCTTTTTAGTCTGCAGTGATGAATTGACTCACAACTTGAAGGGCTTCACAGTGATGAACGAGGCAGAACGTTATGATGCAGTTCAGCACTGCCGCTACGTGGATGAGGTCGTGAGGAATGCCCCATGGACTCTCACCCCCGAGTTTTTAGAAGAGCATAGGGTGAGGGAGAAACCACATCTCATGCAACTCAATATTTCCTTCATGACTAATAATTGTATTGGGGTTTTAAGAATATCTGTGGTGCTTGCATCTTCTGTTTGGATGAAGTAAGGATAATTTGGTTGTGCTTGTCAACTATTTAGAGAAAAGCCCTCTTGAATTTCTCCTTAACAGTGGTACTAGTATTATGTGAACAGATATTCGCTTTAGGGTAATTTTCTTCTAATATTTCGCATTCCTTTTTATACGTTTAGTGAAGAAGGGTTTGCTTTGATACTTGAAGAGATTAATTTAAAATCGCACAAATTAGAGTTTGGCTGTTTCAGTTGGTTTAGTCACTGTTAGCTGGGATTAACATTTTTAGTACAGAGAGAGCATTTAGCTGCAAGGGAGACACATTTGTAATCACAGAATCATCCAAATCTCACATCACAGCTCCTATGACTGCTGACAGTTGCTATGTATTGTATCTAATGTACCATGCCTAATATTTCTTCTGTATTTCCACAGATTGATTTTGTAGCACATGATGATATCCCTTATTCGTCTGCAGGAAGTGACGATGTCTATAAGGACATAAAAGATGCAGGTGAGTCTGATGCCATACCCATCTACATATTCCTTTTACAGTGTGCCTTCCCAACCTACTGATTGGCTCTCAATCTGAGGTTATTATTGGAGGGAGGTGGGGTGGGGGGGGGGAATTACCTTTTTCTTCCATTCATTCACTCTTTTAATGCAAATATGCATATGAAGGTAGCTAGTGTATTCATTATTTAATAGTTAAACATACATTCAAATATCACAAATTCCTCGTTACAATAAATGTCCTGGCAATGAATTTTAACACATGTTACTATATTTCCCATGATTCCTTTCTGTTTTCATGGCAAGCCATCTGAGAAATCCAACTTTTAGGAACCGAAAGAAATCCATGGGGAAAAAGTATATTTGCACAAATGCCAGGAGAATGTGTTTTTGAAATACCAGAGTGCATTACCTGCTTCCGTCACCATCAGCAATAATTAAAATTTGACATATTTTACTATGTCTCCGGAACATGCATATAATGTGTACAGATAGAAATATACTGTAAATGTCACAATATACCTTTAATCCCTTCACCAGTGAGCCGCCTACCCTACAAAATCAAATGATAAAAGAAAACTACAAATCTCAGTCTTCATGATGTGTCAAGGAAAGTAATGTGCAGAATCAAGGCATCCAAATTTGAGCATAGCTTGCTGTTTAGGGACACCTAACAATTTAAATCACTTAAATACGTTTCTTCATCCAATGCATAAATAATTAGAGTTGTAAACAAATATGCAGTGAATGGTGAAACTGGCCTCCCTTTCCTTTCGAAAGAATCACAATTAATAACAGAGAAGGGCTGGTTAAATTTATAGTATATACAGTAGGTTTAATAGTGCAATATAAATAAATCTTACATGTATATGCAAGGATTATTACACTGTTTTGGGCAGTCTAAATTACTAAATAGACTGCATCATGTGTAAAATGTCTGACTATAATGCCACGTCCTTACATTATCTAGTGGAAATGGTACAGTAACCTGCAGGCACTTTACAGGGTTGGTGGGGGTGAAATTATGCTGGTCTATCTCTCTGTGCCTATTAGGCATAGGAGAGATGATTTAGTTCTTTTGTGGCATTAGAAGTCTGCAGAGTAGTTAAGATTCCGAAATAAGTTGTTTTGAAACTTCAGCGAATTAACCTTGCATATCTTTATTATTATTATTATTATTATTATTATCCCCATTTATATAGCGCCAACAGATTCCGTAGTGCTTTACAATATTATTAGAGGGGGGGATTTAACTAGAAATAGAACAATTACAAGAAAAAGGAACGGTAGGTTGAAGAGGGCCATGCTCAAACAAGCTTTCAGTCAATAGGAGGTGGGGTATAAAACACATTAGGACAAAACAGAGAAGAGGTAATTCATCTAGGTAGAAATTTAAGATAAATCAGGATTTATCAGGGGTGTAGATGGTATGGATATCACTGTTTATGGGACCAGTTCTATTTATAGCTGTACTCCGAACTAGAAGCCAACCTTCTTCCAGTGTTACACTAACAGGGTTATTCCCCAAACATTGAATTTTCACAAATTAAATCCTAACAGCAAAACTGAAGCAAAAATAGCAATGTTGTTACTGTGGCTGAGTTTGCGAATTTTTCCAGGTCAGCTTTTTTTTCCTCTTGTTTTTTCATTTAGTTTTCAAAACTTAGACGTTGATTTAATAGCACTGCAGGATGAATGGCTACAAGGTAGGCAGTACTTGCCATTATTTTACCATCACAAAACTTGAACTGACTAAGGTTTAAAGCGGCTCTGTCAACTTCTGGGTCATTTGCATATTTTCAAAGACCCCTGTTGGTGATCTCTCCACTCTGGGGACAGTGATTCGGTGGAGCAGAAGAGATGAGCTATATGTACCTAACTGACTAAACTTAACAGCGATGGCAATGCCTTTTTTCAAGCTAGGAATTTACAATAAGACAAAGTAGTCCCTTTTTCATCTTATGCCTTTTTACTGCGTTTGGAACATCAATTAATTTAAATAAAGATTTTTCATTGTGTAAATCTTACATTATTTTTTGGGTTGAAAGAGCTGCTTTCCACCGCAAAAATCTGTGTAGTGCTGTTTTTGGGGGGTTTTTCCCCCCTTTTTCTGCAGTTTTTACACTATTGATTTATAATCGTTAAACTTCTTTGAATGCTTTCTCCTCACAGGTATGTTTGCTCCCACCGAGCGTACAGAAGGTATATCAACATCTGATATTATAACCAGAATTGTACGAGATTACGATGTTTACGCTCGTCGGAATTTGCAGCGTGGTTACACTGCCAAGGAGCTTAATGTCAGCTTCATCAATGTAAGATATGAGTGTGTGTTGTGCTAAAATAATTGTACACAAAACGTTTGTCTGCATTTACCTTTAACGGTATAGATTAAAATATTTTGTAATTCAAATGAGATTTTAAGAGAAATTGCTG
Organism: Pelobates cultripes; assembly: GCA_933207985.1. NCBI lineage: Eukaryota > Metazoa > Chordata > Amphibia > Anura > Pelobatidae > Pelobates > Pelobates cultripes. Next base: position 124,869,167 of record OW240913.1, on the reverse strand, counting down.
CAAAGAAATACATTCTGCTCCATGTTACTTCCAGGAGAAGCGATACAACCTGCAGGAGCGAGTCGACAAGGTTAAAAAGAAGGTAAAAGATGTGGAGGAGAAGTCAAAAGAGTTTGTGCAGAAAGTGGAGGAGAAAAGTATAGACCTTATACAGAAGTGGGAAGAGAAGTCCAGAGAGTTCATTGGGAACTTCTTAGAAATGTTTGGTCCTGAAGGAGCCTTGGTAAGACCTTGGTTCATTCATTGGCCTGTCTTTTTCTTTGTAGAAACTAGTATAAATTATACAGGATTTAAAAAAAATAAAAATAAATAATAATAATAATTTTGACATAAGGTACAAGGTCCGTACAAATAATTTACATGCTGTCTTTGTTAGTTCAAATAATGCTAAAGAAAGTGCTACATGGAGAATCACACACAACCCTATATGGTAATCTGATAACGCTGTTGCATACACACTTCTCTTAGATTTACATTAGAAAGCTTTTCTATAGGGTACTAGTTTTACTAGGTTAAGATAGTTGTGTATCTTGTACCAAGTTTGAGGACATTATGACAGTGGTGGTTAAGCGTTCTCTTCTAATCTTCCACTTGTTAGCCTTCCAGTGCATTACATTGTTCTGTTTGGCAACTACTATGTTATGCAGAGAGAGCTGCTGTGTGCTGTTATGTCATAGGTCTGCGTTCTTGTAACCTACAAATGATTGGTCACCTAGTTTAAAAATTTTGTACATTTCAACAAGATTAGTGTGCATTAAAAGTGCAGTAAAAAAAAATACTTTTTTTTTTTTTAATGTATAAATGTGAGTTATTAGATGAAAGGATATTTTGGAGTTTCTTTGATTTTGTTTTCGGTTAAGTAACTATTTCCTGTTTGTTCCAGAAACACATGTTGAAAGAAGGTAAAGGCAGAATGCTCCAGGCTATTAGCCCAAAGCAGAGTCCTAACAGTAGTCCTACCCGTGATAGGTCACCCTCCCCATCCTTCCGCTGGCCCTTCTCTACGAAGAGTTCTCCACCTGCTTCTCCAGGAAGACGTTCACGGGCCACAACTCGTGCCTATGACATCAGCGAGGATGAGGAAGACTAGTAAGACTTCACTCTTCTGAAATCTTACCTTCAGCTGCTAATTTCATGTCCTCTGAGATCCGGAACTGTGGCAACTCGGTGACGAAAAATGCACTCAGTCTAAGTCTTTTACATCCAGCATTGTGAGCAGAATGGTTGACAAAACTGAGTTTGACAGTAGTTTCAACTCTTGCTTCCTCCCTACAAAGATCAATTATATGTTTTGCATTTTTTTAAAATGAAACATCCCTTCCTTTTTTTAATGAACTCTGTGTACTTGCTTTGTTATTGATTTACTTTTCTGTTTCAATGTTTTATCGCATGAGGTCATTCTTGTCTCCTGTTCTCATCAATTGTATTCAATATTACATTTCCTTTTTGCACATTTCCTCAGCTGTGAACTCCCACTTCAAGAGGCAGTAGAGGATTACCATGTAAATTGATGAGTTTTAGGACTGTATGTGACACAGAGAAGGTGGCGGAAATTGTCACAGTATTGGAGGCATTCATTAAATCCCACTGAACTGGGACTCTGGGGGTTGTGACCAGTGGAGGATCTTAATTGTATTTAATCATTAACCCCTTGGAGTCTAGCCATGTTGCATTAAAAGTGCCTGTTGTCATAACATTTTGATGTGATGTTTGTTACCTCTGTTGTCTTTCATAGGTATTTCCACATACATCTGACACTTATAACCACATACTTCTTGTTCTTGGCCTCCCTGGCCTTTTTTAATTGATATTTTTTACCTAAAGAACATCTTTTCACAGAATATTCATCTACAGTTTTTGCTACAATATTTTAAATATTATTTAAGAAAGTCAAAAATATAATGTGGAACATGTTTTGTGACTTGGGTTTTAGATATTACATTTAAAATGAACCTGTGATAAGGGTCAGTTTAACTAAAATCACCTCTATAGAGGCAGAATATAATATATAATCATGTATATTTTTGAGATATGAACATTACTTGCATTTACTCCAGAGCCACCATGTCCTCAATAATCCGTAACACCCACATGCTTGGTAACACTTCCACATGCAGCAGACTTCCTGCCTGTGCCAGAAGTGCTGACTGCGGAGTATCCATAGCAACCAGCACACATATGTTATGTTTGCTATTCTAGATAGCAGTAGAACCACTTGTTAGATGGGTTCTCCTGCTCTTCCTGTCCGTATATTCTTCAGCATAGAGGTTTATGGCAACTTTGTGCAAAATAACTGACAGGTGAGGAAGGAATCTATCCATAGAGGAACACTCCAAACACATAAAGTAGTAAAACTTCCTGAGTATGCTGTGTGTGAACTATTTGTCCCCTCTTTCTTATTTTATATAAGAGCTGATTTCAAAAGACATCAGACATATTTTTTCTTCTTTATTTTGTAAAAAGAGCATAAATTGATTAATTGACAGAATATATGTATACATTAGGCACAATGACAGTTGAACATCAATAGTACATTACTTTGTGTAGCACATTCAATGTCATATGTCAACAATTGTCCATCCACTGCTCTCTTTTTTAAGATGGAACACCTGACCCCAGCACAGTGAACACACAGGTCTTATCCCTGGGGCAGAGGAACCACACTCATACAAGGTTAGGGAAATGAAGGGTCAGAGTAGAATGGTTCAAGTCAGTCTTCCCCCCTGTGCTAGACTTTGCTATCTTCACTGACTCTGTTCACAATAACCAAAACTACTATGAGGTAGTTTTGTAAACTATCACTATAAGTTAACCATGGCTGCCACACATTTTCAAAGACTGCTTCAGTGTTGCGAACTTGCGCTGTTACCAATTCCATTAAGAAATTATCTTTAACCCCTTAAGGACCAAACCTCTGGAATAAAAGGGAATCATGACATGTCACACATGTCATGTGTCCTTAAGTGGTTAACCTTCAAAATAATTTTATCATTATCCAGGATTCCAGAGCTCATCCATACCTGCACCAATGCTCCCTTAGATACTTTGTTGTGGCAGTACACAATCTAAGAGTTTAGCCAGTAAAAAGTTCCATAGGTCTGTCTAAATAAGACTGTCAGGTTGTGCTCAGTAAAGCCCATACCCTTTCCAAATATTCCTGAACCCTAGGGCAATCCTACCACATTTGGATATGTTTCCTGACCTTCGCAGTCCTTCCAATAGTCATCTGTCGTGGTCTTTCACATTTTGCAGTGCTGTCCCAGTGTCGTGTACCGTATATATCGATATAAAATCTTATAGGTCTTCTGCTGATGGGTGATGCATATTGAGGATTAGGCTGCAGCCTCCCATATATCTTCCCAGTCCCCTCCCTGTAATGTTTGCCCAAGGCCAATTTTTTTATATATTTCAAGATCCCCCAATCCCCTGCAGTGTCACTGATGTGTGCGGATAACGTTGAAATAAGCCCTTTCTGCATCTTCTCTACATTCAGAAGTACTCAAAAAAAAGGTCAAGGGCCTATTGGCCGCCCTGACTTCCTCATCCTGAGCAAAATCCCTCAGCTGTAAGAACTAAAAGAAGTCTCTGGTTGTCAGGGATGCAGGTTGTTTGAGATCTTCGAATGTAAGTAAGTGTTCATCTGGGTTAAAGTGGCCATATCTCTGGGCTCATGTTTTCAATGCCTTGGAAATCTCTAGCCCGGAGACCTGGTATAAAAGCAATGTTCCTCAGAAATGGGGTGAGAGGGGATGGAATCGTTGTACAAATCAGCACTTTTATCAGTCTTAGTTAAACCTTCCCAGCTGTCAATCATTTAAGTGGCACTGTCATGGCCGAATCCTGTTGTGGTTTTTTTTTAACCCTCCCTCCCGACTCCACTAGATCTAATTGTCCCCTTAGTCACCCCAAATTTCCCTAAGCCCCCCCCAATGTTACCTATTTTTTAATATTAAATTTCTGCCAGACCTAGGTCCTGGGCTTCGCCATCTTTGTGTGGGTAGATGAAGTCCTTGTGGGACACGTCATCTACCCATACTAGATAGTGCTGTGAAATTCTCGCGCACGCCCAATTAAACACTTGGGAATGTGAATGAGAATTTCATCTATTAATTTGTCAGAAAGCCGAATAAATTAATAGAAATTTCAAAAAAATGAACGAAGACCTCTTCGTTTGTTTGGTTTTTTACAAGGAAGCAGCTACCGGCGCGCAGCTCCGTCCTTGGAATATGTAAAAATAGAAGCGGAAGGGAGCAGTGCTCCCCGCCACTTCCAAACCCCCCCATGTCCTCTCTCACTCTATGGGGGTCAATATGACCCCCATAATAGCATAAAGGAGATTTAAGTCTCCCATATGCCCCTACTCGCTATGGGCCCTAAACGGAAATATGGGGTGGACCTATTGTGCCTTTCATTAAATCCCACGAGCGGCGGGTGGGGACCCTAAATGATTATGAGGGACCCATTGTCATTCCCCCTCAGCCCTTACCCATGGGCAACAGATGGGTGCTAAATGTACACCCCCCCCCCCCCAGGTGACTAGGGTCCCCAATCCCCTAGTCACCTCCCCACCCAAATGTAATATAGACCAGCCTACCGCCTTCACCCTAAAAATAGTGAGGGGGAACAAGAAAACTAAATACCTGTAAATAAAAAAGAACTTTGTCTTCTTTTTCTAAAATCTTCTTATTTCTGCTCCCCAAAAAAACATAAAAATCCATAATAACCGTTGCAACTGTTAAAATATTTTTTTTTTTTTTTAAACGCAAAAATAAAAAAAGACGGGGGGAAAAAACAACCAGATGCCCAAAAAAATTATCTGTCTTCACCCAGCAAAGGCACAGTGCAGACTGAGCTCCACAGAGCGGGGAAAGGCTTATAAATCTTTCCCACGCCCTGCAATTTGATTTGGAGCACTCTGGTTGATTTCAAGTCTCTACAGTTACCTGTCACAGCACTCTGATTGGTTGGCTTGAAATCCAACCAGTCAGAGAGCTCTGTGTCATTTTACACAGTGTGGGAAAGTTCTTTGGAATTTCCCCATCCTGTGTAATTTGACGCATACCACTGTGATTGGTTGCTTTTCAAAAGAGATGGTCAGGCGTAGGAAACCTCCATAAGACAAAATGGTCCCTACTTTGTCTTATGTTTTAAATAAAAATAGAGCAGACAGGAAGAAATGAAGAACAGATCCTGACAGAGGGAGAGAAGAGAAATCGATTGGGGAAAGGTAAGTTTGGCATGACAGTGCCGCTTTATGTCATTAAAAGGGCTATTGCTGTGCTTACCTCCATACTATTTTTAACAGTATGTGAATACATTTTAATTCTGGAATTCAGACTCACGTGCGTTCAACATTGTTGTGCATCCACATGAAACTTTTTAGTTTGCTTTTTCTTCCTCCCTCTTTTTGAGTGTTTTAATAGAGAAGCACTTGATCCACTCCTGAGGGTAGAGTGGAGTTAAGTTGGAACGAAGTCCAAATATTAAAAAAAGAATGAAGAAACACTTCTATGTTAGAAATAAATATATTTATTTCTAAAGCTTGAGTGTTTTAAGTAGGTTTTTCTCCTAGTACACTTGCTACAAATTTTGCTAACACAATATACAGATTAAATTTAATTGAACAACATTTGTGTGCACCAGGATGGGTACACTGTAGGGATTCACAAGCTCAGTTATTCTCTAAGCGAAAAAAAACCCATTGAAGAAATTTTACAAACCTTATATTGAATATGATCTGTTTATACAAAGTTGTTGCAAAGTACCATCTTCATCATCATTGAGAATTTTATAGTCCAGGTCAGAAGGTACTCAAAAGCTAAATATCACCCCTGGAAAAGGAATGAACAGAATTTTTATTCACTCAGTCTGCCAAATGGCATTATGTAAAAAAATCTATGTTCACATCAAGGTTTGCTTAAAGGGATACCGTAGGCACTATAGCCATTTAATTTCTTTGAGGTGGCTATAGTACCTCGTGTCCCATGGCACCATTCATTTTCAAGCACTGAACAAGGCTCCTTGGTCTTCCAGAGCTTGATCCCAGTGGAGGTATGGATGAGGTAGAGATTACACATTTCCTATATCATACCAGCGGTGGGTGGCTGTGATAGGCTGAAAAGGTTATATGCATCCATCCATGGCGCTAGTGTATGAATGGAAGGCGCAACACTGATATCTTGGATGAATGTGAAGGATTCCTTTGTGGGTGAACCCCACTCTTCTGAATTGACACCTCCCTGCATGTGACTTACACAGCCTTCCTTAACACCTTATATAAAGAGAAATCTAATGTTTAAACTTTATTGCAAATTCAGTTTAAATTATTTAGACTTTTGTATCTTCTGCTCTGTTCATAGCCTTCTAGGCCCTGCTGGAGTCTCTTGTTTGTGAAAAAATGTCAATTCACACAGCAGGAGTTAACCATTTCTAAAGCAAGTTAACATCGGGTTGAAGATAAAACAACTTTACAGGTTCTGTAAGTCACAGCCAGGGGAGTTGTAGCTGCATAGACAGAAACAAAAGTGATTTAACTCTTACGTAGCAGAGAATTAAGCAGTGAGATTCCATGGGCATGATATTTACCCCCAAAACTGTTTCATTAAAAAAAATTTGTTCTAAAGTTTATGGTATCACTTTAAGTGCTTAGTGTATTTTTATAATTTGGTTTGAGATTTCAGATGTTCAGTTGAATCTGAAGAGGCTGACATCCGATCAGGGCTGGTGCTAGGATTTTTGCCGCCCTAGGCATTCAAAAATTTGCCACCCACCCATGTGATCTGCCATATGAGCCAACGTCAGTGCTGCACACAGTGTCTTCTCTCTGAACAGGCAGTGTGTTTACATTAAAAAGCCTGCCTAGACCGGCTATAGATACCAGAACTACTAAATCAAGCTGTAGATGGTTCTGGTTTAATGTGAGGTCAATTGGGCGTTAGTGCCATTAATAATATACTGGATTGCCTACTTACCACTAGATGAGGACAAGAGGATGATGATCTTTGTTAATTGTATCACAGGCAGAGGGGAGGGATTGTGTACACTGTATGGGAGTGTCTGAATGTAAACCTCTGGTTTTATTGGCTTGTATGTTTTGTATTCGGTGCCCAACTAGGTCCACCTGGGCGTGGCCTTTGCTGTAAAACTTGTATAAAAGACCAGTGAGTGCCATTAAACTTTCTGTTCTTGATTTACCCTCAATCTTGTCTCTTATTGGGGGAAACTGCTACAAGGGATTGCTATGCTCTTCGTACTCCTTTGAATAATCACAAGCTCTTGTAAGAGCTGTTCCTGCTTCGCTCTCTGGAGGAAGAGAGGTTCACCCACTGGAACCTGAAGCCTTGCCGTAGGTCCAGGGTAGGTAGGAGACGGTGAGACCCAAACTAAGCTGCGGTGGTTTGTGGGGTCTGCAGTACTTATGGTGTCTGGAGAAGTGCTTGGAGCCCTCGGTAAGCACTAGGAGCATCTGTCGGCGGAGGTACCCAACCGGGGTACACGAAGTTCCGTTACAGTCCTTAATTTCCCTTGTTTTTTTTTGTTCTTTTTAAAACTAGAGCACTCAGGAAATAAATAAAAATAACTTCAAACACAAGGAACCATGTAGAAACATATTTGATAAAGTTTATTTTTGGTGACAGACGCTTTAAGTGGAACATTCGGGAAGGCAAACTGTAAAATGCAGTTGAAAAGCAAAGAAGTGAAAACAGGATAAGAAATCTATCAAATGAGTGGGTAGTAACTCTTGCACATACATGTACCTTTTTTGAACATTTTGCAAAGTACACACAGCTGCACTAATGAGTAAGAACCTTGTGTTTATCGTCGAAAAATGTAAACAAAACTCCTGCAAAAAAATACCTTCTGTGTAGGGTAGTGAAGCACATGGCTCGAGAAAGACATATTACAAACACTGGAGTGGACTATCCTGTTATTTGAGGTTCTCCTACTATATAACGTGTCATTTGGAGCCTGTGTTTCAAATGGATAGATTCAAATGGGGATCTGGCAGGGGTGTATTTTGAAATATAACCTTTTTTTTCTTATTCTTTCTTTTTTAATACTACTTATCACCAATGAAAATATTTTAGATTTAATGCACTTCAATGGCTAGATTGGTTACATTGTGAGCCTAGTATCTTCCTTTAAAGCCGTATTGATCGCTGACAGAGATTCATAGTTTTTCGTTAGTCAATCTTTATTGGCGTGGTCTGATGCATACATCAAGAGCATCACGGTCACCAGCTGGACAGACGGGCTAGCAAATTGTAACTTTCTAGCCTGTACCCTGTAATTCTCCCAGGCACATGGTTATAATAATTTAAAGACATATCTTCTTATGTCAAAGGATATCAGCAGTTGGATTTCACTATGGTCTTGTCAATCTTTCCGATATATAATTAACATTGACTCAAAAGATGCAGCAAAATAGTCTCAATCGAATATTGACATGATCAATACAGAAAAGCAAAATCGGGAATGTTTGTATAAGATTTTGGCATGTTCTAAATATAAACAGTAAAAAAAAGGTCAGCCTCAGCCAAATATATGACTAAATAAAAGTGTTCTGTCTATAGTCTTGGAGGCATGAATACAGTTTCTAAGTACTTACAGACTTAATTACAACCATTCCGCAGCAACAGATGTAACATGTCTTGACAAGAATTCTGTATTCGTGAAGAGTCATCGCAACATATTATTTTGCCCTTGCACTTTCATTAAGGAGTTTGAATGCATTATACCAAATCTAAATGTATATTATACACACAATATGTGGGGAAACAAAGTAGAAGGAGTCAATGTACTGTGATTACTAATTGGAGGTCCTACTCATCACACAGCCACTGGCTTAAGGGTGAATCCTGGTTCGTTGTCTCTTCTTCTGTAGGCCCCCCTCACCAGGACTGAAAGAATGAAAGCCTCCACAATCAGCAACTGGTTGTTCATCACTAGATAAAACCAAACATATAGCTGGGTGAATAACAACTGAAAAGGTGTGACAGGTTGACAATGCAAAACAAAATATCCTTCTCTAATTTGTCCACATATTATGCGAATGAGAGTTAAAAATCACTTAATCAATAATCATTTAGTGTTCTATTCCCGCATCACCAAAACTAGTTCTTTGTGGCGAGGTGTGTATTTTATAAATACATTGATCCTCCATAGGCTACCCCATACCGTCTCTTCTAATGTGCAAAGTGGAAGGTTTTATTGAATTGCATAGGGCGTGAGCATACAGCCATTCACTTGTTTTTTACAGTGAACGTCTGGTCTATGAGACCCCACTTTTCTGAGCAATGTATAATATCCATTATATACAAATACTGCTAAAATGTCCTTCCATAATATTGTCCATATCCCACCTGTAATATGTCAGGGAAATAACCAATCCACCATTGTATCCATGGATTAAAATAATGTCCATAGTCCCAAGTAGGTATGGGCGTGGGCATATCTTCTCTTACATACATTAAATAAAATAATATATTTTAAAACAATACCAGTATAGTAGTTCCAAGAAAAGCCTAGTGCCCCTTCATGATATTATGGGGCTGAGGGGGCGTGGAACTCAGCATTTATAAAAGAATCCCTTAATCCAGAGGATATAGTAGAGCATTAAGAAGCATGTTTACATGCTCTGTGTTATCAGTCCTCCCATCAATTCCCATTATTGGTCCTGGTGGGTTATTTATTTTGTCATTTTGCAGGAAATTCTGTCTGCAGCCATCATGTCTAACTATCTATCCATATCATAATCTTATGTATTTCATTTTTATTATTATTATTATTATTACTATTGGTATTTATATAGCGCCAACTAATTCCGCAGCGCTTTACAATATTATGAAATGGGGAAAGTTACAATAAATTAGACAACTACACAGTGACACAGGAACAATAAGGAGATGAGGGCCCTGCTCAAACGAGCTTACATGATTGTGTAATCTGAAATAAGAGGAATTAAGTAATGAAACTTGCTTGATATGTGGTCTCTCTTACTGGTCTATAGTGCCAGCAATACTTGTACATTTTAGAACCCTAACTTTGTGTACCTAGGATGTACATATAGCTTGTAAGCTGTGTTACAAAGAACATTAGACTCACTCTGAGATCTGGCTTTATACATATATGGTGGCACACAAGGCAGCTGTCCAACACTAGCCAGGATGTTGAAGATTGAGCTCTGCAGAGTAGTCAAGATGAGGAGAATCTAAAAAATGAAATAACAATTAATATGATGATATCTCTAAAAAAAAAAAAATAGTTCATAGTAAATATTTTGGATGATGCTTACAATAGCTGTTGTTGCTGGCCAAAATTAGTGTAAATGTGAGCACAAGGCTTATTTCTGTGTGGTTCTATGTTGAAATACTATCTAAAACAATATAATGTTTTCAAAATCATTAAATAAAGTATTGAATCTCAAACACATGGGATTGTTACAAACCTTGATACTTGGGGAAACAAGAAGTACCTGGTTTAAGGAAAACACATATTTTCTGTTCATCCATAAATATAAAAAACAATGCATTTTCAAGTATATGTTGCATTTCTTGTTGTTTTCATTACAACAAAGGTTGCCCTGTTTTCTGTAATTGGTGTCCTTAAACCTAGCAAAGCATTATGGGGTTTGTAGTTCTACAATAGCCAGGGATCTACATTTTGGCCACCCCTAATATAATGCTTGCACTGGAAGCCAACCCTCCTTGGCTTGGAGTTTGGCCTTTATAATTCTGCTACGTGTTGACTTTTTGCGTAACCTAGTGGATTAGAAGTTCTCCTTCTTGCATGTTCTACCCTTATACTTGATGCTTATCTTTTTCTGGGTACTTATCAGCTAGATTACATGATTTGTTGTGGTAACTGTATTTTCCATGATGATGTTCTCTGCTATCTTTTATCTCAGTTATTTTTAACAGTAACCACACTGTCTGGTTCTTGTGCCTTAAAGGCACACTGCACTCCACTGCAGAAATAAATAAATAAATAAATAAATACAATCAATGTATTTACTCTCAATGAAAACATGCATGCATTTAATTATGAATCTTTTCATTGGAGTTGTATCTAAAACAGATTGCAAAAGCTGCAGCTTTTTTATGTAAAGCCTTTGCAAGTCCTCCCCTTCTTTCCAGCCCAGACTTTCTATGGCTGCCCAATTACAGACTTCACAGTCTTTGCTAGGCAGGTGCTCTGACCAATTGCCTGTCTATTGAGTTTAGCTCCACTGAGCTAAGCAATCAGGAAGTAACATGACTGGCTGTCTAACTGACAGCTGGGGGTGTAACAAGGATTATTTAGAAAAGTGTCAGTTTCTACAGGGAGTGCAGAATTATTAGGCAAGTTGTATTTTTGAGGATTAATTTTATTATTGAACAACAACCATGTTCTCAATGAACCCAAAAAACTCATTAATATCAAAGCTGAATATTTTTGGAAGTAGTTTTTAGTTTGTTTTTAGTTATAGCTATGTTAGGGGGATATCTGTGTGTGCAGGTGACTATTACTGTGCATAATTATTAGGCAACTTAACAAAAAACAAATATATACCCATTTCAATTATTTATTATTACCAGTGAAACCAATATAACATCTCAACATTCACAAATATACATTTCTGACATTCAAAAACAAAACAAAAACAAATCAGTGACCAATATAGCCACCTTTCTTTGCAAGGACACTCAAAAGCCTGCCATCCATGGATTCTGTCAGTGTTTTGATCTGTTCACCATCAACATTGCGTGCAGCAGCAACCACAGCCTCCCAGACACTGTTCAGAGAGGTGTACTGTTTTCCCTCCTTGTAAATCTCACATTTGATGATGGACCACAGGTTCTCAATGGGGTTCAGATCAGGTGAACAAGGAGGCCATGTCATTAGATTTTCTTCTTTTATACCCTTTCTTGCCAGCCACGCTGTGGAGTACTTGGACGCGTGTGATGGAGCATTGTCCTGCATGAAAATCATGTTTTTCTTGAAGGATGCAGACTTCTTCCTGTACCACTGCTTGAAGAAGGTGTCTTCCAGGAACTGGCAGTAGGACTGGGAGTTGAGCTTGACTCCATCCTCAACCCGAAAAGGCCCCACAAGCTCATCTTTGATGATACCAGCCCAAACCAGTACTCCACCTCCACCTTGCTGGCGTCTGAGTCGGACTGGAGCTCTCTGCCCTTTACCAATCCAGCCACGGGCCCATCCATCTGGCCCATCAAGACTCACTCTCATTTCATCAGTCCATAAAACCTTAGAAAAATCAGTCTTGAGATATTTCTTGGCCCAGTCTTGACGTTTCAGCTTGTGTGTCTTGTTCAGTGGTGGTCGCCTTTCAGCCTTTCTTACCTTGGCCATGTCTCTGAGTATTGCACACCTTGTGCTTTTGGGCACTCCAGTGATGTTGCAGCTCTGAAATATGGCCAAACTGGTGGCAAGTGGCATCGTGGCAGCTGCACGCTTGACTTTTCTCAGTTCATGGGCAGTTATTTTGCGCCTTGGTTTTTCCACACGCTTCTTGCGACCCTGTTGACTATTTTGAATGAAACGCTTGATTGTTCGATGATCATGCTTCAGAAGCTTTGCAATTTTAAGAGTGCTGCATCCCTCTGCAAGATATCTCACTATTTTTGACTTTTCTGAGCCTGTCAAGTGCACATTAGACCTCTTCATAGGAAAGCATTGAATCAATTCTTTCCTATGGGGAAAAAAATCTGATGCTGGAGGTACTCCAGCAGCATGAGTACCTCCAGCATCAGATTTTTTTCCCCATAGGAAAGAATTGATTCAATGCTTTCCTATGAAGAGGTCTAATGTGCATTTTCTGCTCATGCACATTAGCACGCGCATGTCATAGACCGTCAGAGGGGGTGGAGTATCGACCCAGCGCTTAGAGACATTGGTGCTGGGGAAAGGTAAGTAAATAAAATAGTTTTAACCCTTTATTTACCTGGGCGGGGAGGAGGGGTGCGAGGGAGGGGGAGAAAGGGGGAGCTATAGTGGCAGGAACACAGCTTTGTAGTCCTGGAGCTATAGTATCCCTTTAATGATATACAGTTGTGGTAATATGTATACCCTAAGTTACTACTAAACAAGGCTATAAATGTAGAAGTATATTTTTTTAACTACACAAAATATCTCTTTGTCTAACTATTCATTGCTTTATTTGCTACAAAACTCATTACAAAATGTAATTCTTTTTAGAAAAGATATATATTGCATTTTTGTCTGTTGTCATGAATAGAATGTTTGCATATTCTCAGTAACAAATTTAAAGAAGCACTATATATATATATATACACACACACACACATATATATATATATATATTGCAGCTGAATCTACATTATGATAAATAGTTGCAGTTTGCAAGACTGTCTGTTGTTAAAGAGATACTTGGTACCCACCAATCTGCCAAGGTTTATAAAGATATCTCCTGTGCCCTGTTTTTGTTGTTGAGAAGACCAACTGTATCTTTACCAAACAATTGTACTACCCCAACTAACAAAACAATACATTGAGGTGTGTTGACAACCAAACTGAAAAATAAAGGCCATAATAGCAAAGTTTGAAAATCATCTCTTTTTTTTCATTGACACCAATTATGGGTATTGCAGAAAATGTTCCTATATAAAATTCACAATGTGATCTAAATTTGGTTCACACTGTCTTATTCAGGCTTATTCACTAAAGTGAGAATTCAGAGTGAATTACAAATTTAATGACAAAATAGCCAACTGAAAAATTCTCCAAGTCAGTTATAATTCCAGTTTGACTATTATGGCCTTAAATGTGGAATTCACTTTGAAGTCTCATTTTAGTGAATAAATCCTTGTATGCTCATAGATCGTATTGTGAGAAAAGTAAGTAGTGGAAATTGTAAGTCTTACCTGGAAAACTGCAAACTTTGTCCCAATGTTCTGCTCAGCCAGCTGTGTTCTGGCTTCACGAAACAGAATTCCAATGGGCCACAAAGCAATTACAGTAGAAAACCCAAGGATGGAGTTCATCCAGAGTGCAACGCTTCCAAGAGACAACTATAACAGCAAAACAGTTATTACATTACACAACATGCTGTTATACTGTAATGGTCACAATATGAAGGAGTAATAAGAGGAAATGTCACCCCCACTCCTTTAATTTCATGACTTAAGGTCACACTATAAGGGCATCTGAGAATTTATAGTCAAATATTGCTATTGTAATGTGCTCTCTGTACACACCTTTTTATTGAGTGATGAGGTACGGTATGTTTAATGTTTTTTATACTTTTCTTTTACTTTTTTTTTTTAACCTATGCAGGTATATTTTCAAGGGGTATTGTTTTGTATGCCCATATGACTTGATTGTCTCTTCTTAATTGACTAGGTACAGAATGCCAGTATTAGTCTACAGGCATCCATAATTTGTATGTAACTTCCATCATTATCAGAAACCTTTCCACATCAGTTCAGCAACATGGAGCAAATAAACATTTGAAGTGTTCAGGGGTATAATCAGAATTAAACAAAATTTTAATTTCAATATCTAACATTACCACAATGGAGTATATTGCATTCTATCCAAACCATCATGTATTATTTATGGTTCTTAATTTTGACTGTAGGCATCATTAAAACTTTGCATCATTGCAAAGGTTATTGCATATAGAGCCCACTGCCCTTGTGTCACAGCACGCATTTGCATTGCAAGCTCCCTGCCTTGGTGTTTGAAGGGATTCTTGTATACATTTATTGTGTTTTAATACAGGAGTGTGTTTGTATGTAATATTTGTGTTTGATTGCAGGGGTGTGTCTGAATGTAATGTTCACTTTTAAATGTGGATGTACATTTGTGTGAGGTATTTGTGTTTCTGTGAAGGGCTGTGTTTATATATATATATTTTTGAGATTGAATGCAGGGGTGTGTTTGTATGCAATATTTGTGTTAGATTGCAGGAGTGTGCTTGTATGTTGTGCTGGTGTTTGACTGATTAGATGCATGCACACTACAACATACATGCATATTTACACAGATATTCATGCACATTAACATAGAGATGCATATAAATGCATATAGACACCGACATATACACACATATAGATACACACTGACACATACACACACATACACACATAGATACACACCGACATACACACATGCACCCTGACACACACAAACATTAATACATGCCCACACCATGACACATATACACACACTAAGTCAAAAAAGAAATATCCAGGCACTCAAGTTTTAAAGCCGCAGGTGGTTCCTACAACTATCTTAGCAACATATACTCCCACTGACATAAAAACACACACCCTGACACACAGAGGCACATACAGAGATGTGTGCATAAAAACAGACACAGAAGCACACTGTCATATATATATATATATATATATATATATGCACACACACACACACACACTCACAAACATCCTGACACACACACACATACACACACTGGTGCACACACACGTACACATACTCACACTCATACATATACATGTGATACTCGAAAAATTCGAATATCGTGCAAAAGTTCATTTATTTCAGTAATGCAATGTAAAAGGGGAAACTAATATTTGAGATAGATGCATTACATGCAAAGCAAGATAGTTCAAGCTGTGATTTGTCATAAGTGCGATTAAGTGCTCATGAAAACCCCAAATCCACAATCTCGGTAAATTAGAATATTGTGAAAAGGTGCAATATTCTAGGCTCACAGTGTCCCACTCTAATCAGCTAAGTAAGCCATAACACCTGCAAAGGGTTTCTGAGCCTTTAAATGGTCTCACAGTCTGGTACAGTAGGAATCACAATCATGGGGAAGACTGCTGACCTGACAGTTGTGCAGAAAACCATCATTGACACCCTCCACAAGGAGTGAAAGCCTCATAAGGTAATTGCGAAGAAAGTTGGATGTTCCCAAAGTGCTGTATCAAAGCACATTAATAGAAAGTTATGTGATAGAGAAAAGTGTGGAAGAAAAAGGTGCACAAGCAGCAGGGACGACCGCAGCCTGGAGAGGATTGCCAGGAAAAGGCCATTCAAATGTGTTGGAGACTTTCACAAGGAGTGGACTGAGGCTGGAGTCAGTGCATCAAGAGCCACCACACACAGACGGATCCTCGACATGGGCTTCAGATGTCGTATTCCTCTTGTCAAGCCGCTCCTGAACAACAAACAACGTCAGAAGCGTCTTACCTGGGCTAAAGAAAAACAGACCTGGTGGTCTGTGCTCAGTGGTGCTCAGTGGTCCAAAGCCATAAGAAAACACATACTCTATGCTAATCTCAGTCTAATTTATGCTTTCATCTTTCAAGTAAATCCATACCCCCTAACAGCAGTGTCCAGTGAAGCAGGAAGTCAATGGGCAGGGAAAAAGGGAGTGTCACTGGTGCGAATCACGTGACCAGAACTGCTAAAAGGGGTGAACATGCCCAAAAAGAATTGGAAGGCCAGCCTAGCATGAATGCATGTCAGGCTGCCTGTCAATCATGCAGGCTGTCCAACTAAGGGCATACTATGCAGGCAGCACTCTGAGCTTGACATAAATGCATCAAATGATGCGCCTACTCCACGCTTTCTAAGGACTGTCCCCTAGCACTCACATGTCCACTTGACTCCTTACCATCTTACTAGCAGGCAGAAGTTCCTGGTATATAGTCTGGGACAGAGTAAAGGTGTATGCATAGGCGTGCGCACGGGGTGTGCCGGGTGTGCCTGGGCACACCCTAATCCCCGCGGCGCGCCTATGGAGTGAGACAGGCAGGGGAGATCTCAGGATCTCCCCTGTCAGCTCATGCAGAGCCAGCGCTATCCGAGCGCCGGCTCTGCTCTAAGCCTCCCTCCCCAC
The DNA here is from genome assembly GCA_933207985.1 of Pelobates cultripes. Classification (NCBI taxonomy): domain Eukaryota; kingdom Metazoa; phylum Chordata; class Amphibia; order Anura; family Pelobatidae; genus Pelobates; species Pelobates cultripes. The sequence goes on along the minus strand of OW240913.1, from coordinate 124,852,333 downwards.
ATGCAGGGAGGGAGGCAGGAGAGGACCCGGGGAGCTCAACCAGCAGCTCCGCCGTGTTCCTCTCACGAGATCTGAGCATTTCAGCGGCAACGCTCAGATCTTGCGAGAGTGAACTCTAGCCCCACTCTCCACTGGACTAGTGATGTCGCGAACACAAAATTTTCGGTTCGCGAACGGTGAACGTGAACTTCCGCCATAGACTTCAATGGGCAGGCGAATTTTAAAACACACAGGGGCTCTTTCTGGCAACAATAGTGATGGAAAAGTTGTTTCAAGGGGACTAACACCTGGACTGTGGCATGCCGGAGGGGGATCCATGGCAAAACTCCCATGGAAAATTACACAGTTGATGTAGAGTCTGGTTTTAATCCATAAAGGGCAGAAATCACCTAACATTCCTAAATCACAATCAATATGGATTGACACCTGACATATGACATATTGACACCTTGACATATGGATTGACACCTGTCCTCAGAGCCCCTGATGCACACGGATACAGAGCAGAATAGAGACTGGTCCCCCTACATAGGGTCACTTGGCAGATATGGATTGACACCTGTCCTCAGAGACCATGATACACACGACACAGAGCAGAATAGAGACTGTTCCCCTACATAGGGTCACTTGGCAGATATGGATTGACACCTGTCCTCAGAGATCCATGATACACACTGACACAGAGCAGAATAGAGACTGTTCCCCCTACATAGGGTCACTTGGCAGATATGGATTGACACCTGTCCTAAGGATCCCTGATACACACTGACAGAGCAGAATAGGGACTGGTCCCCCTACATAGGGTCACTTGGCAGATATGGATTGACACCTGTCCTCAGAGACCATGATACACACTGACACAGAGCAGAATAGAGACTGTTCCCCTACATAGGGTCACTTGACAGATATGGATTGACACCTGTCCTCAGAGACCATGATACACACTGACACAAAGCAGAATAGAGACTGTTCCCCCTACATAGGGTCACTTGGCAGATATGGATTGACACCTGTCCTCAGAGACCATGATACACACTGACACAGAGCAGAATAGAGACTGTTCCCCTACATAGGGTCACTTGGCATATATGGATTGACACCTGTCCTCAGAGACCATGATACACACTGACACAGAGCAGAATAGAGACTGTTCTCCTACATAGGGTCACTTGGCAGATATGGATTGACACCCATCCTAAGGATCCCTGATACACACTGACACAGAGCAGAATAGAGACTGTTCCTCCTACATAGGGTCACTTGGCAGATATGGATTGACACCTGTCCTCAGAGATCATGATACACACTGACACAGAGCAGAATAGAGACTGTTCCCCCACATAGGGTCACTTGGCAGATATGGATTGACACCTGTCCTCAGAGACCATGATACACACTGACAGAGAGCAGAATAGAGACTGTTCCTCCTACATATGGTCACTTGGCAGATATGGATTGACACCTGTCCTCAGAGCCCCTGATACACACTGACACAGAGCAGAATAGAGACTGTTCCTCCTACATAGGGTCACTTGGCAGATATGGATTGACACCTGTCCTCAGAGACCATGATACACACTGACAGAGGAGAATAGAGACTGTTCTCCTACATAGGGTCACTTGGCAGATATGGATTGACACCTGTCCTCAGAGACCATGATACACACCGACACAGAGCAGAATAGAGACTGTTCTCCTACATAGGGTCACTTGGCAGATATGGATTGACACCTGTCTTCAGAGATCATGATACACACTGACACAGAGCAGAATAGAGACTGTTCCCCTACATAGGGTCACTTGGCAGTTATGGATTGACACCTGACCTCAGAGACCATGATACACACTGTCAGAGAGCAGATTAGAGACTGTTCCCCCTACATAGGGTCACTTGGCAGATATGGATTGACACCTGTCCTCAGAGACCATGATACACACCGACAGAGAGCAGAATAGAGACTGTTCCCCCTACATAGGGTCACTTGGCAGATATGGATTGACACCTGTCCTCAGAGACCATGATACACACTGACAGAGAGCAGAATAGAGACTGTTCCCCCTACATAGGGTCACTTGGCAGATATGGATTGACACCCGTCCTCAGAGCCCCTGATACACACTGACACAGAGCAGAATAGGGAATGTTACCCCAACATAGGGTCACTTGGCAGATATGGATTGACACCTGTCCTAAGGATCCCTGATACACACTGACACAGAGCAGAATAGGGACTGTTCCCCCTACATAGGGTCACTTGGCAGATATGGATTGGCACCTATCCTAAGGATCCCTGATACACACTGACACAGAGCATAATAGGGACTGTTCCCCCTACATAGGGTCACTTGGCAGATATGGATTGACACCTATCCTAAGGATCCCTGATAAACACTGACACAGAGCAGAATAGGGACTGTTCCCCCTACATAGGGTCACTTGGCAGATATGGATTGACACCTGTCTTCAGAGACCATGATACACACTGACACAGAGCAGAATAGAGACTGTTCCCCCTACATAGGGTCACTTGGCAGATATGGATTGACACCAGTCCTCAGAGACCACGATACACACTGACACAGAGCAGAATAGAGACTGTTTCCCCTACATAGGGTCACCTGGCAGATATGGATTGACACCTGTCCTCTGAGCCCCTGATACACACTGACACAGAGCAGAATAGAGACTGTTCCTCCTACATAGGGTCACTTGGCAGATATGGATTGACACTGTCCACAAGGACAAGCTGCAGGCTTCCTGGCAGGGCCCATACAAGGTGGTAGAGCAGGTTTGTGATACCACCTTTGTGATTGGTGCGGTCACAGGCACGGGAGGCAAGCGCATGCTCCATGTGAACATGCTCAAGCCATACCACGAAGAGGTAACCGCGATCTGTGCACCTGCCACTGAAGATTATGATAATTTGCCACTCCCAGATCTCCTAGACCTAGAGGGCCAGAGCGGAGACCTGGGAGAAGTACAGTTAGGAGAACGGTTAGACCCCCACGAGCGAACCTAGGTCCAAAGACTAATCCAGGACAAGGGGGCCACGTTTTCCAACCTACCTGGGTACAGTCCATTAACCACTCACAAAGTTGAAACCCTAGACCAGACCCCCCTTCGCCAAACCGCCTATCGCATACCCGAAGCAGTTAAAGAAAATATTCAGAAAGAAATTGAGGAAATGATGCAGTTAGGGGTGATAGAACACTTTGACAGCCCCTGGGCCTCCCCGGTAGTACTAGTACCGAAACGGGACGGCACGACCCGTTTCTGTGTAGACTACCGGAGGCTAAATGATAAAACAACCTCAGACGCCTCGTCTATGCCCCGGATAGACGAGCTCCTAGACAAAATGGCCAGAGGCCAGTACCTCACCACAACAGATCTGTGCAAGGGGTACTGGCAAATTCCATTAGCCGAGGACGCCATCCACAAGTCGGCATTTGTCACCTCGTTTGGCCTGTATCAGTTTAAGGTCATGCCATTCGGGATGAAGAATGCCCCGGCTAACTTTCAGAGGATGGTAGATTGGCTACTGGATGGGTTTCAGGAGTATGCCTGCGCCTACTTGGATGATATAGCTATTTTTAGCTGCTCCTGGCCCGAACACCTGACCCACATAGCAGCCGTACTAGACCGATTAGGGAGGCCGGACTGACCCTAAAGCCCAGTAAGTGCCATATAGGAACGCGTAAAAACCTCCCCAAGATAGTAGTATGGGCCCCAGAGTGTGAACAGGCCTTCCAACAGCTCTAGACGGCGCTCATTAAATCACCTGTACTTTCTGCTCCTGATCCAACTAAACGCTTTCTCGTCCATACAGACGTTTCTATGTTTGGATTGGGAGCAGTACTGAGCCAAGTCGGAGCAGATGGCGGCGAGCAACCCGGGGCTTATCTAAGCCGGAAACATTTGCCCAGGGAAGTAGATACACTGCCATTGAAAAGGAGTGCCTGGCGGTGGTGTGGGCCCTCAAAAAGCTGCAACCTTACTTGTATGGACAACCGTTTACTTTACTCACAGATCACAACAAATTTGGGGCACTGCGCGTGCAATCTAATGTGCCACCAGATAGGAGTGGTGTGTTAAGTAGTACTATTCTTATCAGTTTAATCCCCGTTACGTCCCCTATCCGTTGATGTGGAGCAAGACGCAGCAGCAGAAGAGGACTCAGCCGAGGAGGTTATGGAAGAGGATGGAGTAGGAGGAGTAGAGGAGGTGGCAGCAGGCCTGCCTGCAAGTCATGGCGGTGTCACCAACTCCTCTGCAGAGCCATGCATTCCATGCTTGGCAGCCGTCAGCAGGTTTGCCCAATGCGCAGTGTAGGTGATATACCTGCCCTGACCATGCTTTGCATACCAGGTATCAGTGGTCAGATGGACCCTTGCCCCAACACTGTGTGCCAGACATGCCCTTATTTCCTTTTGCACAATCGAGTACAGGTTGGGGATTGCCTTTTGTGAAAATAA
>OW240913.1:124829335-124847509 GCA_933207985.1 Pelobates cultripes | reverse complement strand
ATTTAACTATGGTCAAATAATATTTTTATTGTCACTTTTCTTCATTTTCCAAAAAAGACAGTCTACCTGTCAAATACATATAGGTTTTTTTCACACAAACACAAAACAAAACACTGTTTTGTTCTCATCTGTATCTAATCCAGCACAGATCGTATGATTTATTGGTCAGCCTAGTAGTCAGGGCCGGTGCAAGGATTTTTGCCATCCTAGGCAAAAGTAAAGTTTGCCCCCCATGTGACATCACAATGCTCCACCCATATGATCTGCCATGTTAACTAACGCCAGTGCTGCAGTGCCGCCGTGTTTACATTATAAGGCATGCAGGGACAGGCTATAGACACCAGAACAACTACATTAAGCTGCAGTGGTTCTGGGGACTATAGTGTTTCTTTAATGTGAGGTAAATTAGAGATTAGTACCACGAATAATATACTAGATTGCCTACTTACAACGAGATGAGGATGATGATGGGCTCTAGCTGCAGTCTGGCTCCACTGGTCTGGTGTAAAACAGGCTCTCTGGAGGCTGTTTGTAACTGTGGTCACAAAAATCAATGTTCTGGGAGAACGGGAAGCAGCTCCATTTTTTGGGGGCCCTTTACACAGCTCAAGGTCTGGGTCCCAGGGTCCACCTTTATGTTCCACCAATGAGTTTGTTCACAGGGGGTGGAGTGTGTAGGGGATGTCCTGAAATGTGTGTAAGGAATGCATTGTGTGAATCTGTGTTTGTATGTGTAAGGGCTGCAAGGTGTGTTTCTGTGTATGTACAGGATGCAGTGTGTGCGTGTGTAAGGGGTGCATTGAGTGTGTGTTAGGAATGCATTGTGTGAATCTGTGTTTGTATGTGTAAGGGCTGCAAGGTGTGTTTCTATGTATGTACAGGATGCAGTGTGTGTAAGGGATGCATTGTGTGTAAGGGTTGCATTGTTTGTGTGTGTGTGTCTGTGTGTGTAATGCATTGTGTGTTTTTCTGTGTGCAAGGGGTGCATTGCATTTGTGTGTGATGGATGTCAATCTCTCCCCCCTCCCTTGTCACTCTCTTCTCTCCCCCCCGTGTCACTCTCTTCTCCCCTCCCCCTTCCCACTCTCATTGCCCCTCCCTCCCCTGTCACTCTCACCCCCGTCAATTTCTTCTCCCCCCCACCAATTTCTTCTTCTCCCCCTGTCAATTTCTTCTTCTCCCCCGCCCCTACCAATTTCTTCTTCTCCCCCCGCCCCTACCAATTTCTTCTTCTCCCCCCTCCCTACCAATTTCTTCTTCTCCCCCCCTCCCATTTTCTTCTCCCCTCCTCCTACCAATTTCTTTTTCCCACCCCTCCCCCATTTCTTCTCCCCCTCCCTACCAATTTCTTCTCCCCTCCCCTACCATTTCTTCTTCTCCTGCCAATTTCTTCTCCCCCTCCTCCCCATTTTCTTCTTCTCCCCCTCCCCTACCAATTTATTTTTCTCCTCCCCATTTCTTCTCCCTTCTCCCTCCCAATTTCTTTTCTCCCTCCTCCCATTTCTTCTCCTTCTCCTCCCAGTTTCTTCTTCCCCAAGTCCTCCCAATTTCTTCTCCCCCCATCCCTCCCAGTTTCTTCTCCCCATCCTCCCCATCCTCCCAGTTTCTTCTCCCCATCCTCCCCATCCCTCCCAATTTCTTCTCTCCCCCCATCCCTCCCAGTTCTCCCCCCATCCCTCCCAATTTCTTCTCTCCCCCCAATCCCTCCCAGTTTCTTCTCCCCCCATCCCTCCCAATTTCTTCTCCCCCCATCCCTCCCAATTTCTTCTCCCCCCATCCCTCCCAATTTCTTCTCCCTCCCAATCTCCCAATTTCTTCTCCCACCCTCCCAATTTCTTTCTCCTCCCCCCCACCTTTGCTGTAGCGTGGCCGAGCCCAGTATAGTCCGCGGGTACAGGGAGCTTTTGTTTCCTGTACCCGGCCGGACTAACAGGAAATGCACACTCATGATGCAGGGCTCGGCCACGCTACAGTGAGGGAGCTGACAGGAGGGAGCGCTGAGCACTGAGCGCTTCCCTCCTGTCAGCCCCTCTCCTCAAGCTGCGCCCGGGCGGTGCGGTCCGCCCTCAGGGACGCACCGTCCGGGCAAAGCTGCAGCCGCCTGAGGCTCTCTACAGAGCGCTCGGGCGGCTGCAGCTTGAGGGGGGCCGGCGCTCCTGGTGGCGCCCCTTTCCAAGGGGCGCCCTAGGCGGCTGCCTAGTCCGTCTAACAGGTAGCGCCGGCCCTGCTAGTAGTCAAAGGTTAACTCCACTCTTTAAATCTCAGTTAAGGTTTTGGTGAAATATGCAGTCTGTTAGTTTTACAAACAAATTCTGGATGTCAGGAGATCTCACACGACGACTATTTTTTTAAAATTTATTTCCAATTAGATGTGGCAGCACAGGTGTTTACTTAAAAAGTTTTTTTTTCTCTCTCTTGCTCTATTAATTCAACTGTTATCACCCAGAGACAGCATCTGCATGCTCCAGCAGATTATCAGCAGAGCATGTTATCAGCAGAAAATTCTAAATGAAACAGATTGTGCAATAAAGGAAGATTAATAATTAAACCTCTCTTTGCAGAAAATATGTAGGGTTAAAGTGAAGATTACATGCAGGGGAGGTGTGACTAGGACTTTATAAACAAAGTGAATTAAACAGCTTGTCACTCCCACATTAAAAATGAGTATTTTATAAAGATAGTGTCTTTGCTCATTATTATTTGCTGAAATTCCAACCCAGTCAAGCGAAATACAGAGACAAAATAGGGACTACTTTGTCTCTGTATTTTTCCTCCGCCTGACATTTCCTGATACAAGATGGGTTATCAGTGGCAGCTGCCAGGTATTAACTTGGTCTTTGGAGGATCCTGCTGTCTCGCATGCGTGAGAGTAAAACAGTGACGAGTACAGTAGTGGCGTTGGCTCCTGGTGCTGAAGCCACCAAGATGGTGGTGCCTGCGGGGGACAGGTTCAGTTAAGTAATCTCACCCTTACATGCCACTGCATCCACTGTACCACCAGTGGCAATGCCACCATTAGGGGACTTTACAAATTCAGCAAAGTCCCCTGACTGTGACCGTGCCGCTTTAAACTCCTAAATGACAGAGAACTGAGCAGTTAGACTGTATGATCTATACACCACAACCACTTCATTAAGCTAAAGTTGCTTTGGTGCGTATAATAAATGGTGTTCTTTTAATAAATAAAAAAAGTTCTGACATTCAGCATATCTTAGTTGATGAGATTGCTTTACCAGGTAGAAATACCCTTTGCAATTCTTAAATAAGAAGTAATGTTGGCTGGCTTGAATTGGTCCTTTGCACAAACTGCTTTAAAAATAATGTTCTATTATGTTATATTACAACCGTCAGGCATAACGTCTGGCCAACCCTGGTTATCAAACCCATGCACATGTATTCTATTTTAAAGTTATATGCAAATTGAGCAGTAGTAGAAAAGGAAGAGGAAAATAAAATTGTTCTGTGGAATAGCATAAGGCGTATTTCCTGTAGTGCTCATTGTGCACTACTTGCTGGTAAACTCAATAAAAGACGAATTGCTATAGGCTATGGTTGTGCAATGATTTCAGATAAAAATGTACAGCTGTCTGTAGAAGAACAATAATCCAGAGATTTATGATTTGTGTTGCCAGGCTCCTTGCGTCACAATAAAAGCCATAAAGATTTCCTTCAAGATACTTTTATTTTACTGTTGGTGCGTGGAGTGTGCCTATAACTGCTTATAACTGAAGCTCAGAAAATATTCTGTGTCATAGTGAATTGTTTACTTTTTTCCTGCGATTGAATTGTGATATAATTACATAAGGTTCGAAAGGTTAAACAAAGCAATCAATCAAGATCAATGTTCCAAGAGCCTATATTTGTTGACAATTTTTTAAAACACGAATGTTGCTTAGGCAACTAAACAGTACTTCAGAAAGCAGGTACATGAATGGCTCATTATTTTATATATCCCTAGCCCAGGTCACATAAAGTGAAAAGCATAGCCGACTTGTAGAATTTTTCCAGTTCAACTATCTGGACCTTGAATTTGACTCGAATTATCCTGATAGTGTTTTATTCCACAACACTGAGTCAAAATGTCCACAAAGGATCTGTTCCACCAAATCGTCTAGCTATCACATCTTGTTTATCGCTTGCACAAAAAGCAACATTACAACTAAGTCAATGATGAGAATGAACAAATAGTTATACACAATTAAAACAAGACAAAACCATTAGACTAATCTTCATACTTATTTTATATTACAAACCAAAGAAAAACAAGTTACCTGCGCTCTCTCCTTAATCCCTACGTATTTTTAAACAAATGGAGGTTTTTTAGTTACCTCCAATGGCCATGAGAGGATGAGCCCACCTGCCAACGTCAAGGCAGACCCCCCTAGGTGGGTCCTAACTCTAACCATTCACCTTGCTTCCTTGAGCCAGAATTAACATACCAATAAAAACAGAGTCTGCAGACACTCCCCTACAGTGTACACAATCCCTCCCCTCTGCCTGTGATACAATTACAAAGACAATGGGCTAATTCAATTAACTTAAAAACATACATTTTTACAAACCTCAAAATACAACATATCCTCACACCCCCTGATAGCCCCGATCTGGGTGAACAACATATCCAAAAATCACCCAGATCGGTTCAGGGGTTCAGGAATTTCCTGGAAGTTTTATTTTTGCCCCACCGTCCACATGGTCCCATGCCCAAAACAGTTTCATACACTCGACGGCAAAACACTGCTGGACAATTTAACATGGCTACTGCCACATGTTTGAAGACTTTTGAACATGGATTATCACAGGGCCCACAGTCCCCAGAGTAGGAGGCTGGCAAACAAGCCCCTCCAAAAACCAGTGAAGTTGTTTTCGTCACAGTACATTCTAAGAATGCATTAAAATGTAGCAGTTTTGCTTTCACTCCAAACAGTACCCATGGGCACCTTATCACCTGGTGGAAAATGCTTAGCAACAGACTTGTGCTTTCAGATTTAGGAAGATTAGCTGTATCGGTATTTCCAAAACTCCATAAGGGCATGTATCCGAGCAAACGTATACTGCAATGAACGAACAGGTTAAATTGCTTCGACCACAAAAAAAATAAATGATTGATGGTAAAAATAAATAAATTATTAATGGCTAGGGGACATCCACCAAATGTTGATGTGAGATGTGGAAAGTGACCAATAGAGGGGAAAAAATGAGGAGCAGTTAAAAAAAAAATTCTATATTTATACATTTCAATATCATATATGTAATATATATACATAAATATATAGAGATTTTTTACTGCTCCTCCTTTTTCTCTCTATTGGTTGCTTTTTCTTACTTGTTCTGTGAACCTAATGATATAATTATATAAACAGATTTTTTTTAATACTCCTATCATTCCCACTGGTTACTTTTTCTTGCTTGATCTGTAAACCAAATGAAGGTAAACTGCGCTTATCTGTGTACAGCAAAATATATACATAATATTTACTTTGTGTAAATATTTTGCAGCACACTAACTGGCTCATTTTAGCTCCAATTCCATTCATATGAATCATTTTCTCATTTATTGTATGGACAATATTTGGACAAACCCAAATGTGTAAAGGAGTCATTATCAGACTGGAGCAATTTAAATGGAGTCCAAGAGAAATGGGATTATTTAAAAGTTGCACTATTGAAGGCAACAGAAAATTGCATTAGGCTTGTCAGTAAAAGCAAAAAATTCAAGAAAACATTGTGGTACTCCGCAGTGGCGTCTCTAGGATTCATTTGTCGGGGGGGCACATGGAGGGCCAGTGACAAAAGTAGGGGGGGCACATTTAACCCCGCCCTCGCCGCAGTTTGACCCCGCCCCTGTCGCATGTTAAGCCACGCCCCCGACACAATGTGTTTTGTTTTTTTAATAATACCTGGTGGAGGATTCATTATTTATCACCAGGGATTATTAAAAAAAAAAAACACATTATCCTTGATACAGTGCCATAGTTGCCAACATTTGAAAAAAAATTTCCAAGGACATTTTGCAGCACAGCTATCAATTACTGTCTGGGTATAATATCCCTGGACAGTCAGTGCTGTCTGTATAATACAGGGTTGTGTGTATAATAAATTGGGACACTCAGTGCTCCCTGTATAGTGCTGCTCTCTGTATAATACAGGTCTGTTTGCGTATAATATCCCAAGACAGAGAGCAGCACTATACAGGAAGCACTGACTATCCCGGGATATTTTATACACACAGATCTGTATTATACAGATAGCTGAGCATATACCCCAATATCTAGACTACTAGTACCTGTCAAAAGCAGCTCCCAGGCACGTGTAACAGGGCTAAAGTGTGCGGCAGCTCACACAGATTATTCAGCGGTAAAGTGCCCTCGCTGGCAGAGCCAAACTGGGAATCCCTGGGAATCCAAAGCAGCCCTGGAAAAAAAAAACGTATGCCATTCCTACAAGTCAAAATATATATATATATAGTACAGTGAGCACGCAAGCTCACTGACATGCGCAAATAGGCTTACTGACAGACAAAACTCCCTGACTCACACACAAGCTTACTACAGACACTCACTTGTATAAACAGAAGGCTCACTACAAAGAAGTTCAGGGACACACACACAAGCTCACTAAAGACAAGCTCACTGACACACACACATGCTCACTAAATAGAAGCTCACTGACACACACAAGCAGTACCATTTTAACAGAGTTAAGGGCCCCTGGGCAAAGCAATACACTGGGGCCCTTCCTACACAACAACTCACAGGAATTTTAATTATTGATCGACTGCGGAGTCCATGCACACACACAGAGTGCTGAGTCCATACACACACACACACACACACACACAGATTGCTGAGTCCATACACACACACACACACACACAGATTGCTGAGTCCATACACACACACACACAGACTGCCGAGTCCATACACACACACACACAGACTGCCGAGTCCATACACACACACACACAGACTGCCGAGTCCATACACTCACACACACACACAGACTGCCGAGGTCCATACACACACACACACACACAGACCGCCTAGGTCCATACACACACACACACACAGACCGCCCCAGTCCATACACACACACACACACACACAGACTGCCGAGTCCATACACACACACACACACACAGACAGACTGTTGAGTCCATACACACACACAGATTGCTGAGTCCATACACACACACACACACACACACACACAGATTGCTGAGTCCATACACAGACACACAGACAGACTGCTGAGTCCATATACACAAACACTGCTGAGTCCATACACACACACTGCTGAGTCCATACACACACACTGCTGAGTTCATACACACACACACACACTGCTGAATCCATACACACACACACACACACACATACACACACACAGACTGCTGAGTCCATACACACACACACAGACTGCTGAGTCCATACAGTGTGTGTGTATGGGAATAGTGTATGTGTGTAGAGTGTATGTGTATGGGGGGCAGAGTGTGTTTATGGGGGGCAGTGTGTGGGGCAATGTGTGTGTATGGGGGGCAGTGTGTGTGTGTATGGGGGGCAGTATGGGGGGCAATGTGTGTCTATGGGGAGCAGTATGGGGGTCAATGTGTGTGTATGGGGGGCAGTGTGTGTGTATGGGAGGCTGTATGGGGGGGCAATGTGTGTGTATGGGGGCAATGTGTGTGTGTGTGTAGAGTGTGTGAACCCCCCCCCCAAGCCTACCTGTCACGGCAGGCTGTTGCTGGGGGTCAGGCAGCCATCTTCTGAAGCAGCATGGGCTGCTGCATTACGGCGGGGGCGCGGCTTATCGGCGGGAGGCGGGGCTCCGTTTGGGGGCGGAGCCTGTGCCGGGGAGCCAATCAGTGCTCCCTCCAGCCACAGACCGCCCCCAGCACCTTAGCACTGCATCCCGGGCTGTAACAGGCTGTTACAGTCCGAGGGAAGCCCATGGCCAGCAAGTTGCTGGCATTTGGGGGGGCCCAAGGGGGGGCCCAGCATGATGTAGGGGGGGCCATGGCCCCCTCTGGCCCCCCCCCAGCGACGCCACTGGTACTCCACAGATGTGGCCAAAATAGTTAAAAACAAAAAGTTAGCATTTAGGAATTATAAAAAAACCCAGAGTGAGGAAGACAAAATGATCTATAAGATTAGGCAGAAAGAGGATAAGCAAGTTATAAGAGCTTCCAAATCACACACAGAAGAGAAAATAGCACAGTCAGTAAAAAAGGGGGATAAAACATTTTTTAGATACATAAATGAGAAAAGAAAAGTAAAACAAGGATTAGTTAGATTAAAAACAAAAGAAGGAATGTATGTAGAAGAGGATAATGGTCTATCTGACTGCCTCAATGAATATTTTTTGTTAAGTATTTACAGGTGAAAATGAAGGAAAGGGAAAAATGACAAATGAGTCATTTGTTACATGTGAGTTTACAGAGGAAGAGGTTCTATTTCAACTGTTAAAAGTAATGACCAATAAGTCAATGGGACCTGATGGAATACACCCAAAGTTATTAAAATAACTTAGTGGTCTAGCAAAACCATTTGCCAATGATTGTTAACAGAAGATTGGAAGTTAGCGAATGTTGTGCCCATTCAAAAGAAAGGTAGTAGGGAGGAGTCGGGCAACTATAGGCCAGTAAGCCTTACTTCAGTAGTGTGGAAAGTAATGGAAACCATGTTAAAGGATAGGATTGTTGAACATCTAAAAACACATGGATTTCAAGATCAGAAACAACATGGGTTTAATTCAGGGAGATCATGCCAAACTAATCTTATTGATTTTTTATATTGGGTAACGAAAATAATAGATCAGGGTGGTGCAGTAGACATTGCTTACCTAGATTTCAGTAAGGCTTTTGACACTGTTGCACATAGAAGGCTTATCAATAAATTGCAATCTTTAAGTATGGATTACAATATTGTTGAATGGGTAAGGCAGTGGCTGAGTGACAGGTAGGCATGTGCATGGGAACAATTTTCGGTTTGGTTTGGCATTCCGAAATTCGGGACTTTCGCAAATTGGGACTTCGGCAATTCGGCACTTCGGAACTTCAGCACTTTGACACTTCGAAAATTCGTCAAAACCCACCGCTCTAGGGGGGCCAGGAAGGAGGACATTAGGTACCCCCCCTTATTCCAATTTAGGGCCCCCACCCGCCGCTCAGGGGTGGGGGCCAGGGAGAGGACTTTAGGGCCCCCACCCACCGCTCAGGGGTGGGGGCCAGGGGGGAGAACATTAGGTCCCCCTCTCATTTTACTGTAGGGCCCTCACCTGCTGTTCAAGGGTGGGTGCTGGGGGGGAAATAGGTCCTCCTAACCCTTCAGGTTAGAATTCCCCACCTGCGCAGCACGGGTGGGGGCTTGGGAGGGGGGGACTTTTTTTTTCAAAGTGAGCTGCCACTGTTTAATACACATGCCCCTACTCGCAGTATAGCGAGTAGGGGCATAATTTACTAATACTAAGTAATCTTTACTTAGTATGAGTAAATTTGTCTGAAAGACCAATTTAGGTATTCCAGCCTTTTAGTAGATAGCTCCCTAATACCGTGGGAATTAGGGAGTTATCTACTTATTCATTCCTGTCATTACACTGACTGGCTAAGTAACTTCAGCACTTCAGCACTTAGGAACTTGGGCAATTCAACACTTCGGAAATTCGGTAATTTCGGGCCTTCAACCATTTGGCAATTCATCTATTCGGACACTCGGAAGTACCAGAATGTCCGAATTGCCCGAAACAAATTGCACATGTCTAGTGACAGGCAACAGAGGGTTGTAGTCAATGGAGTATATTCAAAGCTTGGGCTTGTCACCAGTGGGGTACCTCAGGGATCTGTACTTGGACCTATTCTCTTTAATGTTTTTATTAGTGATATTGCAGAAGGTCTTGATGGTAAGGTATGTCTTTTTGCTGATGATACTAAGATATGTAACAGGGTTGATGTTCCAGGAGGGATAAGCCAAATGACAAATGATTTAGGTAAACTAGAAAAATGGTCAGAATTGTGGCAACTGACATTTAATGTGGATAAGTGCAAGATAATGCATCTTGGACATAAAAACCCAAGGGCAGAGTACAGAATATTTGATAGAGTCCTAACCTCAACATCTGAGGAAAGGGATTTAGGGGTGATTATTTCTGATGACTTAAAGGTAGGCAGACAATGTAATAGAGCAGCAGGAAATGCTAGCAGAATGCTTGGTTGTATAGGGAGAGGTATTAGCAGTAGAAAGAGGGAAGTGCTCATGCCATTGTACAGAACACTGGTGAGACCTCTCTTGGAGTATTGTACGCAGTACTGGAGACCGTATCGTCAGAAGGATATTGATAACTTAGAGAGAGTTCAGAGAAGGGCTACTAAACTGGTTCATGGATTGCAGGATAAAATTTACCAGGAAAGGTTAAAGGATCTAAACATGTATAACTTGGAGATAAGACAAGACAGGGGGATATGATAGAAACATTTAAATACATAAGGGGAATCAACACAGTAAAGGAGGTGACTATGTTTAAAAGAAGAAAAACTACCACAACAAGAGGACATAGTCTTAAATTAGAGGGGCAAAGGTTTAAAAATAATATCAGGAAGTATTACTTTACTGAGAGGGCAGTGGATGCATGGAATAGCCTTCCAGCTGAAGTGGTAGAGGTTAACACAGTAAAGGAGTTTAAGCATGCGTGGGATAGGCATAAGGCTATCCTAACTATAAGATAAGGCCAGGGAGTAATGAAAGTTTTTAGAAAATTGGGCAGATTAGATGGGCGGAATGGTTCTTATCTGCCGTCACATTCTATGTTTCTAAATGTAAAATGGACAAGTTCCTGAACTATATTTTATTTTTGGAAAAAATGGTTCAGCCAAACCAACTTTTTTTTTTTTTGCTGTGCACAAGTCTCATTTATCCTTAGTGAATTTCCTCTTAGTTTACTTTGGATAGTTTATTTAATCCCTTCTATGTGGCATTCATGTATACCATCCCATAGACCGTAATCTTCATACTCACCCAATCACCCCTCACACACACACACACAGAACCCCACTGTAAACACCACGCAAGACCACAAGCAGCACCCCCACACACACAACACACTGCAAGCATCTTCCTCCACACATACGCTCACAGACACAGAGACACAATGACACAGATATGCATTGCAGGCCCAGTCATAGATACACATACACAGATAAATAAACTCACAAGGGTAGTCACTGCCCGACACATACACTCAGACAAATACATTCTTCATAATGCCAGAAATGCACATACAGGTACAAATACACACACTGTGAATTTGTGACTGTAGCAGCCAATGTATCTGTGTGTATGTGTGTCATTGTGTGTCTCTGTACATCATTTTGTTTGTGTGCGTATGTGCATGGATCAGAATGTGTATGTGCATGCATTTATCTAGTGCATATGTGTGCATGAATCCTAATGACTATATGCATTTGTGTATCAGTGTGTGCTTGTCTGCGCATGTATTTCTGTGTGTTCAAAGTGGCTACATGGCTGCAATGTGAGGGTGATATAGCATGGGAAATGTGACAACATATACAATATACATTGGGGGATATATATATATAATTGTTCTGCTCCCCACCCTCACTGCAGCTATACCCCTCCCAACACCGCAATCCAATTATAATTAAATTTAAAAAAGGTCTTAAGGAGGGAGTGACTAGAGGTGTGCTTTCAGCCAAATGTAAAAAATGCCTTTTCTCAGGAACATATTACACTGTCTGAGAAAACGGGTAGCATCTATTCACAAAAAACACTACTTTAACATGCAGAGGTTCTACTGGTTAGTGTCTCCCTGTGAGGCATGATTTCTAGAAAAACTATGTATAATGGAACCTCTGGCACCCCAATCGCTGACGGATGCTCCTAGTGCTTTCCGAGGGCTCCAAGCACTCCACCTGACACCATAACCACTGCAGACCACACGAACTGTTGCAGCTTGGTTGGGGTCTCGCCGTCTCCACACACTCTGGACCCAAGACCAGGGCCCAGCTTCGTGTAGGTTGACCTCTCCGAATTGCAGAGAGCAGGAACAGGAACAAGCTCTTACCAGAACTTAGTGATTATACCCTGGGGAGTATAGTGATTATAGCAATCCCCAGAGTGTAGTTCTCCAATCCCCCATTACAATAGCCAATCAAAACATTACAGTACAGTAAGACACTCCCAGCCAAGGTACACAAACCCTCCCCTCTGCCTGTGATATAATTACTGAACACAATGGGCTAACTTAATGATCACAGACAGGAAAATATACAGTTTTATACAATTTTCATAACTTCCAAACTATACATACAATTCACATAGCATAAGCAGTATATAAACATATGTCAATATCATACAAATTGGTCCAGTGGTTCAAAAGTTAGGTGGAAGTCCTATTTGACCGACTGCAAGCATGGCTTTCCTGCCCAAAACAGTTCCACAGATTTCGGCAGTGCAGCTGGTCTATCTTCTCCTCTATCCTGAAGATAATTGGCTTAAGTGGGTGTGGTAACTTAATTATCTCCAGGTACAGGGAATATCTCCATTTACAACAACAGTAAAAATACATAAACATTCATAATTTCTATTATACTGAACAGAACCCCCTCATTCAACCTATCCCTAGATAGCTTGGATCTGAGCGCTTAATATAGGCGAACAGCACTCAGATCCCACAAACAGAATAAAATCGCCATGGGGTGAAAGTTTAGCAAGAGCTGATGAGAGATTGAGGAGGGACAAAGCAGCCAGTTTAAACTGGTCTGGCAGTGTCCCTGGTACAACGCCCTGCTGGATAAACAATAGACAGGAAAAAGGGGGAGGGGAAGAGGCACATTTTCTCATGGAATTAAAGGGGCAGAAAAAGTGTTACAATCCAATATGCCCAAATAATGTTTTTACTGGCAAAGTCTCCCAGGGACCATAATCATAAGGCAGGAGGCTGGCAATCAGGCTTCTCCAAAAACCAGGGGCAGAGGGCAGTTGGTCACATAAAAAGCCAGTGACAAAAGGCAGTTTGTCACACATTGCAATGCTCATCACTAACTACTGAAAATAATATTCACTGGTTCAAAATCAATGTTCAATATTTATTTCATATACGATATTTATGTAGATATATATTATAGAAGAAATAGAACTAATATATATATATATATATATATATATATATATATATATATACACATATATATATATATAATATATATATATATAATATATATATATATATATATATAACACTAATGTATATAATAGATATTATGGCGCCACAGTTACAAAAAAAACAGTGCAGCAAGAATTCACCCAAGTGTTAGGTCACAGCAAACACTTATACATACGAAGTTCTGAAGTACAACATAAGGTGATAGCGCACAAAATGGTTATTGTAGGTCACAGCAATATGAGTAGACAAGGTGGAATTAATTTAGGAGCACTCAAAGTCGGCTCTGGGTATTTTCAAAACTCTCAGGTTGATGTGGTGTATCAAGTTTCTGTTATGCTGCCCGTCTGGATTGAGCATCAGGAACCAGCAAAGTGAGTATGAATACACTTTATTTAAGATTAAAAAACAGCAAAAAAAAAAAGGCTGTTTAAAAGTATATATTTTATCAGAGTCCATACAGATGTTCAAACAGCTACTAGATGCATACTTGCAAAAACAGAATATTCAAGGACATACTTTTTCAATGTAGGGTAATAACTTCTTGATCTAAGGATAAATCTGACTGCAATTCTGGGGTCAAGAAGGAATTTAGTTCCTAGTTTGTTGCAAAAATGGAAACGCTTCAGACTGGGTTTTCTTTTGCCTTCTTTTGGATCAACAGCAAAAAACAAATGTGAGAAAGGCTGAACTTGATGGACGCAAGTCTCTTTTCAGCTATGTAACTATGTAATAAATATATACACAGTACTCTTGACCAAGAAACAACCTGGCGAAAAGTACAGAAAGGGTTACAGGGGTACTAAAGGGCTTAACCCTGGAATATACAAGAAAAATAAGGAGATGAGGGAAAAATACTCCTCTATCTAGAGATGAAGCTAGTCCCATCAAAACCAGTACCCCCTTAAGAACAGTACATATATAAAAGCTTGCAGAGAACTGTATATCAGACACAGCTTAGAAAACAATATTTTTATTAATGATGAAAAAACATAAAAAGAAGAAAACCACACCGAAAACTATCTACATAGATACACCAAACTGCTTGGCCTGAAGCTATATATATATATGTGCTCAAAAAAAGCCGCAACATAGTTATACTAAATGCAATTAAATACCTAATATGTAACTAAATCAAGTGAGAAGTGTTGGATTGAGAAATGTTGCAACATAAATAACAAAACAACAGTAGAGCTAACCAATATCCAGCAATCATAGCATGATCAATATCAGCTGTTATATTAAACCCCAAATAGTCAAATAAATTGAACTATATTTTATTTTTGGAAAAAATGGTTCAGCCAAACCAACTTTTTTTTTTTTTTTTTGCTGTGCACAAGTCTCATTTATCCTTAGTGAATTTCCTCTTAGTTTACTTTGGATAGTTTATTTAATCCCTTCTATGTGGCATTCATGTATACCATCCCATAGACCGTAATCTTCATACTCACCCAATCACCCCTCACACACACACACACAGAACCCCACTGTAAACACCACGCAAGACCACAAGCAGCACCCCCACACACACAACACACTGCAAGCATCTTCCTCCACACATACGCTCACAGACACAGAGACACAATGACACAGATATGCATTGCAGGCCCAGTCATAGATACACATACACAGATAAATAAACTCACAAGGGTAGTCACTGCCCGACACATACACTCAGACAAATACATTCTTCATAATGCCAGAAATGCACATACAGGTACAAATACACACACTGTGAATTTGTGACTGTAGCAGCCAATGTATCTGTGTGTATGTGTGTCATTGTGTGTCTCTGTACATCATTTTGTTTGTGTGCGTATGTGCATGGATCAGAATGTGTATGTGCATGCATTTATCTAGTGCATATGTGTGCATGAATCCTAATGACTATATGCATTTGTGTATCAGTGTGTGCTTGTCTGCGCATGTATTTCTGTGTGTTCAAAGTGGCTACATGGCTGCAATGTGAGGGTGATATAGCATGGGAAATGTGACAACATATACAATATACATTGGGGGATATATATATATAATTGTTCTGCTCCCCACCCTCACTGCAGCTATACCCCTCCCAACACCGCAATCCAATTATAATTAAATTTAAAAAAGGTCTTAAGGAGGGAGTGACTAGAGGTGTGCTTTCAGCCAAATGTAAAAAATGCCTTTTCTCAGGAACATATTACACTGTCTGAGAAAACGGGTAGCATCTATTCACAAAAAACACTACTTTAACATGCAGAGGTTCTACTGGTTAGTGTCTCCCTGTGAGGCATGATTTCTAGAAAAACTATGTATAATGGAACCTCTGGCACCCCAATCGCTGACGGATGCTCCTAGTGCTTTCCGAGGGCTCCAAGCACTCCACCTGACACCATAACCACTGCAGACCACACGAACTGTTGCAGCTTGGTTGGGGTCTCGCCGTCTCCACACACTCTGGACCCAAGACCAGGGCCCAGCTTCGTGTAGGTTGACCTCTCCGAATTGCAGAGAGCAGGAACAGGAACAAGCTCTTACCAGAACTTAGTGATTATACCCTGGGGAGTATAGTGATTATAGCAATCCCCAGAGTGTAGTTCTCCAATCCCCCATTACAATAGCCAATCAAAACATTACAGTACAGTAAGACACTCCCAGCCAAGGTACACAAACCCTCCCCTCTGCCTGTGATATAATTACTGAACACAATGGGCTAACTTAATGATCACAGACAGGAAAATATACAGTTTTATACAATTTTCATAACTTCCAAACTATACATACAATTCACATAGCATAAGCAGTATATAAACATATGTCAATATCATACAAATTGGTCCAGTGGTTCAAAAGTTAGGTGGAAGTCCTATTTGACCGACTGCAAGCATGGCTTTCCTGCCCAAAACAGTTCCACAGATTTCGGCAGTGCAGCTGGTCTATCTTCTCCTCTATCCTGAAGATAATTGGCTTAAGTGGGTGTGGTAACTTAATTATCTCCAGGTACAGGGAATATCTCCATTTACAACAACAGTAAAAACACATAAACATTCATAATTTCTATTATACTGAACAGAACCCCCTCATTCAACCTATCCCTAGATAGCTTGGATCTGAGCGCTTAATATAGGCGAACAGCACTCAGATCCCACAAACAGAATAAAATCGCCATGGGGTGAAAGTTTAGCAAGAGCTGATGAGAGATTGAGGAGGGACAAAGCAGCCAGTTTAAACTGGTCTGGCAGTGTCCCTGGTACAACGCCCTGCTGGATAAACAATAGACAGGAAAAAGGGGGAGGGGAAGAGGCACATTTTCTCATGGAATTAAAGGGGCAGAAAAAGTGTTACAATCCAATATGCCCAAATAATGTTTTTACTGGCAAAGTCTCCCAGGGACCATAATCATAAGGCAGGAGGCTGGCAATCAGGCTTCTCCAAAAACCAGGGGCAGAGGGCAGTTGGTCACATAAAAAGCCAGTGACAAAAGGCAGTTTGTCACACATTGCAATGCTCATCACTAACTACTGAAAATAATATTCACTGGTTCAAAATCAATGTTCAATATTTATTTCATATACGATATTTATGTAGATATATATTATAGAAGAAATAGAACTAATATATATATATATATATATATATATATATATATATATATACACATATATATATATATAATATATATATATATAATATATATATATATATATATATAACACTAATGTATATAATAGATATTATGGCGCCACAGTTACAAAAAAAACAGTGCAGCAAGAATTCACCCAAGTGTTAGGTCACAGCAAACACTTATACATACGAAGTTCTGAAGTACAACATAAGGTGATAGCGCACAAAATGGTTATTGTAGGTCACAGCAATATGAGTAGACAAGGTGGAATTAATTTAGGAGCACTCAAAGTCGGCTCTGGGTATTTTCAAAACTCTCAGGTTGATGTGGTGTATCAAGTTTCTGTTATGCTGCCCGTCTGGATTGAGCATCAGGAACCAGCAAAGTGAGTATGAATACACTTTATTTAAGATTAAAAAACAGCAAAAAAAAAAAGGCTGTTTAAAAGTATATATTTTATCAGAGTCCATACAGATGTTCAAACAGCTACTAGATGCATACTTGCAAAAACAGAATATTCAAGGACATACTTTTTCAATGTAGGGTAATAACTTCTTGATCTAAGGATAAATCTGACTGCAATTCTGGGGTCAAGAAGGAATTTAGTTCCTAGTTTGTTGCAAAAATGGAAACGCTTCAGACTGGGTTTTCTTTTGCCTTCTTTTGGATCAACAGCAAAAAACAAATGTGAGAAAGGCTGAACTTGATGGACGCAAGTCTCTTTTCAGCTATGTAACTATGTAATAAATATATACACAGTACTCTTGACCAAGAAACAACCTGGCGAAAAGTACAGAAAGGGTTACAGGGGTACTAAAGGGCTTAACCCTGGAATATACAAGAAAAATAAGGAGATGAGGGAAAAATACTCCTCTATCTAGAGATGAAGCTAGTCCCATCAAAACCAGTACCCCCTTAAGAACAGTACATATATAAAAGCTTGCAGAGAACTGTATATCAGACACAGCTTAGAAAACAATATTTTTATTAATGATGAAAAAACATAAAAAGAAGAAAACCACACCGAAAACTATCTACATAGATACACCAAACTGCTTGGCCTGAAGCTATATATATATATGTGCTCAAAAAAAGCCGCAACATAGTTATACTAAATGCAATTAAATACCTAATATGTAACTAAATCAAGTGAGAAGTGTTGGATTGAGAAATGTTGCAACATAAATAACAAAACAACAGTAGAGCTAACCAATATCCAGCAATCATAGCATGATCAATATCAGCTGTTATATTAAACCCCAAATAGTCAAATAAATTGAAATCATATATAAATGGGAAAACAGTATTCCCTCTATACCTACTAACTGTAACCAAAGGTCCTAAGGGATCCAATCAAGCTAACAGAAAAATCTTCTTGTTTAGTATCAAGTCAAGGC
>OW240913.1:124815830-124827134 GCA_933207985.1 Pelobates cultripes | reverse complement strand
GATGGTGGATGGTGCAGTTACAGCTACGGGTGAGTCGGCCACATGGTGGGTCACATGCTTATTGGCACTAGGGCCTCATGCAAGGGGTGCCCTGAAAACGAGGCTAGTAGTGGGGATGGGCATCACAAACTCATCAGGCATGGTTCAGTTTCCCCGGACTGCGGAGAGATAGGAGTAGCTCCCCATGGTCCCCTCCCAGACAAGCAGGGGGGCGACCTCGCAGTACGGGGGAGGCACACAACGGGAGTCCTATGCAGAGGGCCAGAGCTTGGAGATGTTCTCTAGGGGGTCCCCATTTGGACAGGATGACATAGGGCAGACTAACAGGGGTTCCCCACGGGTGGGCAGCTCCAGGAGTGTTCTTTGGGGTCTGAGGCAAAGAGACGGCAGGGGATCACCTGTGGATATTAATCGTGGTCGACGCTCAGCTTCTCCTGTTAGGTTGGAAGGTGACGGACACTGGGGAGCTCATTCTTCCAGCAGGAGTTCTCAGGAGGGGGATGATAGAGGTCACTCTGCCAATGCGGTAAGGACACCAGAAGGCAAGGGGGGGAGCTTACGTTGTCAGCCCCGGGCAGACGAAAGGGAGGTCAGAGCACACTCAGACAGCCAGGGCCGGTGCAAGTGTAAAGTTTGCCGCCCTCCCCATGTGACATCACAATGCCCCACCCATATGATCTGCCATGTTAACTAACGCCAGTGCTGCAGTACCGCCGTGTTCACATTAAAAGGCCTGCAGGGACAGGCTATAGACACTAGAACCACTACATTAAGCTGCAGTGGTTCTGGGGACTATAGTGTTTCTTTAATGTGAGGTAAATTAGAGATTAGTGCCACGAATAATATACTAGATTGCCTACTTACAACCAGTTGAGGATGATGGGCTCTAGCTGCAGTCTGGCTCCACTGGTCTGATGTAGAACAGGATCTCTGGAGGCTATTTGTAACTGTGGTCACAAAAATCAATGTTCTGGGAGAACAGGAAGCAGCTCCATTTTTTGGGGGCCCTTTACACAGCTCAAGGTCTGGGTCCCAGGGTCCACCTTCATGTTCCACCAGTGAGTTTGTTCACAGGGGGTGGAGTGTCCTGATATGTGTGTAAGGAATGCATTGTGTGAATCTGTGTTTGTATGTGTAAGGGCTGCAAGGCGTGTTTCTGTGTATGTATGGGATGCAGTGTGTGCGTCTGTAAGGGGTGCATTGAGTGTGTGTAAGGAATGCATTGTGTTTCTGTGTGTGTAAGGGATGCATTGTGTGTAAGGGTTGCATTGCTTGTGTGTAATGCATTGTGTGTTTTTCTGTGTGCAAGGGGTGCATTGTGTGTGTGTGTGATGGATGTCAATCTCTCCCCCCTCCCTTATTACTCTCTTCTCCCCCCTCTCCCTCCCTTGTCACTCTCTTCTCCCCCCTTGTCCCTCTCTTCTCTCCCATGTCACTCTCTTCTCCCCTCCCCTCCCCACTCTCATTCCCCCTCCCTCCCCTGTCACTCTCACCCCCTGTCAATTTCTTTCTTTTCCCCGTCAATTCCCCTCCCTTTCAATTTCTTTCTCTCCCCCCTCCCAATCAATGTCTTTCTCCCCTGTCAATGTCTTTCTCCCCCCCATCCCTGTCAATTTCTTTCTCCCCTCCTGTCAATGTCTTTCTCCATCCCTCCCTGTAAATTTCTTTCTCCCCTGTCAATTTCTCCCTCCCTGTCAATTTCTTCCCCCCCCCTGTCAATTTCTTTCTCCCCCCTTCCCTACCTCTGTTGTAGCGTGGTCGAGCCCTGTATGGTCCGAAGGTACAGGGAGCTTTTGTGTCCTGTACCCGACCGGACTAAAAGGAAGTGCACACTCAGAGTTTAGTTGGGCCTTTTTCTGGGCATATCAGGGGAGCGAACTGGTCAGTAGAAATCGATTTGGTCATGGGGGTTTGCCGCATTCGGAGGTTGAATTGTGGGAAGATCGTGTGGGATTATATTTAAGTAGTTCTAACACTGACGTTTTCGGTACGGGTTGCTCTGTGGCGCTATTTTCATTGCCAGATGTCAAAGTTTGTCCAGTCTATTCAACTTTTGCTTTTAGAGCAATACGTGCTGGGGTTCGGGTTCGTTTTTGGCTCATGCCGATGGGTCCTCCTTATCGAGGTGTTTCGGTTAGCTTTGGCACATATGGTTTTAGGCAACCCGTCTCGGTTTGAAGGAGGACTTGGTTAAGAAGATTAGTAGGTGGGAATCAGTGCATTTTAAAACCTATGTGAGACCTGACCGTTTAGTTTAAATCCAGGTGAGTTACTTGTATATGTGTTAACCGGCCTTTCTCCCATTATTTGGAATGCTGGGGTGATATGAAACTTGTTCGATTACTGGGCAAAAAGTAGGGCTGCATTTAGTCGTCATGGCATGCAGCTGGGCTTTCCTTGTTCGGTAGTCCGAGTTCTGCGGTTGTGTTTGCTATTTGTTATTGAAGCGGGTTGTAGAGGGTCAGGTGCCGAATATGGTGTGTGTATCTTGGTATGCCTCTACATTGTGAACGCTGGAATGGTTTATGTTTTATATGTTTATTTATATGTTATAAGTGGTATCAATGATTGTTTCTGTGGGTCATCGGCGGGGTAGATATGTTAAAGGAATGGGGGTTAATATTGTATTGTGTTGACAATGACCTTATAATTTTATATTTTTATCTTTATATCATTAAAGCTGTGATAATAGTTTTCCAATATAAGGTATATGAGTATTTTTGGGAGTATGGGGTAGATTAAGCATATGCCAAAAGGGGACTATGCATATGTCAAGTGATTTTGTATCCTGTCAAGCCCCATAAATTCTAATTCTACAGGATTAGAATGGTGATAATCTAAAATAAAAGTTTAGATACACTATGGAGGTCAAAGCCCTTATTTATATTTCTAACATGTTCATTAATGAGAACTTTTAAGGGCCTGGATGTTCTTACTACATATTGTAAGCCACACAAACATTGTAGTAGATAAATGACATTGTGTCACAGGTTATTAGAGATTTAATTTTGAACTCTTTTTGGGTTACCATAGATGCAAAAGTTTATTTTTTCTCTTTGATAATTTTCAGTTGTTTACATGCATTACAACTGCCACAGTGAAAAAGCTATTTTGTGAATTAGATCATTTATCTAGAAAATTATCTTCCCTATCGTTTTCCATGTAGCTTGAAGTTAAAATGCATTTAAAATGTTTTGCGCACCTAAAAAAAAAATTGTGTTTAGGGCCCGTAAAATCATCTAATTCATAATTTTGTTTTAAAATATGCCAATCTTTTTCAGACATCCTACATTTGAACTACAATAAAATAAATTTAAAAATAATTAAAAATAAAAGAGATTTGTTTTCATTTATCTCTTCATTTTTATCCTTGTAATTTAATAATTCTGATCTATCTAATATTTTTTCCTAAATGTACACAATTATATCCTTTCTCTTCAAATAGTTTTTTAAGAACTTCAGATTGAATAATCAAATTTGAGCAGTTTCGTCTCAGTCTCAGA
The DNA here is from genome assembly GCA_933207985.1 of Pelobates cultripes. Taxonomy (NCBI): domain Eukaryota; kingdom Metazoa; phylum Chordata; class Amphibia; order Anura; family Pelobatidae; genus Pelobates; species Pelobates cultripes. The sequence goes on along the minus strand of OW240913.1, from coordinate 124,823,631 downwards.
AATTGACCCTTGGGAACAGTCGGTGATGGCAACTATCTTTTTCTATAAAACTGTTTACATCTACCTGTTTGAATAAAGGTTGAGTTCTTATTATTATTTAAAATATAAATATTAAGATCTAAAAAATTAATATTACAATAGAGATAAGGGGGCGCATTTGTGAAACTCATCCTGGGGCGGGCTTCCTGATGTGCTTGGGAGGTTTCTGATTGTATTGGGGACTTAGGGCTTTGGCGATTCGCGCTATTTTGGAAACTGGAAAACGGAACTATCACCCAGAAGAACCATACATGGTTATATACGCGTTGTACTTATACTTTAAACACCCTCATTTTTGTTGTGTTTTAATCTTAAATACAGTGTATTCATACTCACTTTGCTGGTTTCTGATCCTCAATCCAGACGGGCAGCATCACGGAAACCTGATACACCACATCAACCTGAGAGTGTGGGAAATACCCGCTGAGTTCAGAGCCGACCTTGAGGGCTCTTAAATTCATTCCACCTCGCCTATTCGCATTGCTGTGACCTACAATTACCATTTGTGCGCTATCACCTTATGTAGTACTTCAGAAATATATTATAGTATGGCCAAAAGGTAGAGTATCATAGGAATTTTAGTTCTACAACATCTTGGGTTCTACCTCTTTGCCACAAATACATTGGTTGTGCATGATGTTATAACTTTGCTATATTATATTTAAAACATTTTAATAAAAAGTTATTAACAATTATAGCAAGACAAAAGGAATTTTTGCAGTAATACTAGTAACCGTCTGGCAGGGGGCAGTATGACAGTTGTGTAGCACAAGATAAAATACTGTGAGCATTGCTGATCATATTGATAGCCATTGAATATTGGCTCATGTATGAGTTTTTGTTATACATCCTGTTATTTCAGAGATTTCTGTGGAATTTGAAAACAAACCTATCGAGAAGCTAGTACTAACCCATCTTGGATTTTGTGACTGTGGACCTGATTGACCAAATGCTCACTATTAATAGACTATCCAATGTTAATTATTTGTCCTCATTTTCCTATTTTGTATAAATAAAGCACTAAAAATGCCATTTTCCGCTTGAATGATTCACTGTGCATCCTTGTAAATCCCTGGACAGTTTTTGTCCTCTAGTTAAGTCTGCCCAATCCAAAATCTATAAGGTCAGTCTAGCCTGCCCCTGGTCTTACTTTTTGAGAGAGAATTACTAGGTGTGAAGAAAATTGACTTTTACTTTACATTTTCTTCGTTATTCTGTAGTTTTCCTGTGTACTACCTTTATAGTGAATGTATCCGTTCGTTAGTATGAAACCACTGATGCCGACCACCCTCCTGGCATGTTAACTACAAAGGAACCAGCTATTAAGTGCTCTCTGGGTGGCCGCTGTTCGTATAGCCGAACACCACGTGGAATAGAAAATGGCGGCCATCTTGTTCGCACAAGGGGAGTCAGCGGGACTTGGTTGTCGAGTGTCTGGAACTAAAATCGGACACTCGACCTCGCGAACCACCGCTGAAACTACCGAACGCCGTCTTCTTGTATTTCCCGAACAGCCAGGGAAGCGCCGTTCGGTAGTTCTATGCGAACAGACAAGGGGAGCAATCACTGCTATGAGCCAGGGGTTTTTTACAGATTTGTGAATTGACCGACCGCACACGCTGAATTCATGGAACTGTTTTGGGCAGGAGCCGCATGTGTGGTTGGTAAAACGGACCCTTCACACTTTTTCAGAACCCCTGAACCGATATGGGTGAAATTTGGATATGTTTGTCCCCCAGATCGGGGTTATCAGGGGATATGTAATTTGTGGGGATACTTTGTGGGGAAAAGGGTGTTCTAAGTTTTGGGGAAATTGTGCTCCATGCCGGGTGCTCCATGCCGTCTTCCCCCACCTGGCTCTGCCTGGAGATAATTGATTTATTCCTTAACTTATCTCAATATCTCCCAGGCAGAGAGGAGGCGTGTATTACTGTAAATCTGTATGTTGATTGGCTGTTGTCTTTGTTTGCTGTGAGAGGTCCTCTTGCAGGAGGATTTCTCAAAAAAGCCTGTATGTGTCAATAAAATTGAATCCTGTTACACCCTTCATGAAGTCTAGGCTCATGTTTGGGGGATATTCTACTTGCTGGGAAGAATCACCTTGGAACTGCATTTCATCTATCTTATTCCTCTACTCTCTGCTGCAGCTATAATCACTCATGCTCAGCTCTTGGGAGAGGGAACCAAAGACTGCGGCACCATAACCACTGCAGGTCTTAACAACTATACTCCCCCTTAGTTCCATGGGTTGGCATACCCGCCTAGACCCTGCTGGGTTGGCTAGGGGATGTCCGGGTCACATAATTAAACATCCAAGTCCGTTTGACTGGAAAGTCCATCCGCATTGCCATTCTGCTTGCCCGGACGATATTGCAGCGTAAAATTGTAGGGTTGCAACGCCAAACTCCAGCGTAGCAACCGGGGATTGTCGCCAGAGACTCGGTTGAGCCAAATGAGGGGGTTGTGGTCAGTCAGTCAGTAGGATAAAAGCACGGTCATAAAGATACGGTTGAAGCTTCTTTAATGCCCATACTAGCGCCAGGCATTCTTTTTCCACGGTGGCATAGCTGACTTCCCTAGGTAACAACTTGTGACTGAGATATGCCACCGGGTGCTCCATGCCATCTTCCCCCACCTGGCTCAGCACGGCTCCCAGCCCAAACATGGAGGCATCTGTATGGACGAGAAATGTTTTGTTAGGGTCTGGAGCCGCCTGTACTGGAGCTTCGCTCAAAGCCGTTTTAAGTCTCTGGAACGCTGTTGCACACTCCGGGGATCACGCTACCTGCTTAGGTAGAGACTTTTTGGTCAGGTCGGTAAAGGGTTTGGCTAGGGTGCTATACTCAGGAACAAACTTTCTATAATACCCTGCGGTACCTAGAAAGGACAATACCTGCGTCTTGGTGGGGGCTGGGGCCAATTAGCTATGGCCTCTACTTTAGCGGGTTCGGGGTGCTGTTTCCCAGACCCTACTCTATGCCCTAGATATTGCACTTCAGCCATGCCCACTGGCATTTCTCGGGTTTCAGGGTGAGGCCGGCTTCCTGCAACTTCCCAAATACCGTAGCTAAGTGCGACAGGTGTGACTCCCATGTGCTGCTATAGATGGCAATATCATCTAGATAGGCACATGCGAAGTCCTGCATTCCCTCCAGAAGTCGGTCTGCCATTCTTTGAAAAGTAGCTGGGGCATTCTTCATCCCAAACGGCATAACCCGAAATTGGTATAGCCCGAATGGGGTGACGAATGCCGACTTAGAGATGGCGGCCGGATCTAGCAGGATCTTCCAGTATCCTTTGCACAAATCTAGGGTAGTTAGGAAGTGCCCGCTGGCCATGCGATCGAGCAGTTCGTCGATCCGTGGCATGGGGTAGGCATCTGTGATAGTCCGGTGGTTCAGTTTCCGGTAATCAATACAGAAGCGAGTCGTACTGTCTCGCTTAGGTACTAGAACCACCAGAGACGCCCAGGGACTTTGGGAAGCCTCAATAACCCCTAGTTCTAACATCTCTTGAATTTCCTTCCACATGCTAGTCCGCACTGCTGTCGGAATACGGTACGGCTGCTGCCGTAAGGGAGTCTCCCTCTGTGTCTCCATCCGGTGTACTGCGGCGGAGGTGTACCCGGGTAGGACCGAGAACAGCTCACCGTATTCCTGCAGCAGTTGTTTTGCGTCTGCCTGCTGAGAGGTGTCTAATTTCTCTCCCAACCCGACCTGTTCTAAGGTACCTTGTTTAGCTGCCAGCAGGTCGGGCAGGGGGAACCCTTCACTGTCATCAGAGGACGGGGCACAGATGGCAGCCACATCCTCAGAGCGTTTGAAGTACGGCTTCAACATGTTCACATGAAAGGCTCGTCTGACCCTTTCATCGGAACATTTAGCCACAATATAGGTGGTGTCGCTGATTCATTCTACCACCTTAAATAGCCCCTGCCAAGCTGCCTGGAGCTTGTCCTTTTTGGAGGGTCTGAGGGCTAGTACTTTTTGCCCTACCTCCAGGTTCCTGTCTCGGGCTCCCCGATCATACCATTGTTTCTGACGCTTCTGGGTCGCCTGCAGGTTCTCCCAAACTGATTCGGTTAGGGCCTGCAAGCGGTCCCGAAACTCCAGCATGTATGGCAAAACCGGGATCCCCTCCTCTCCTGTGTTACCCTCTGTAACGGAACCACTGGCACCCCGACTGGGTACCTTCCGCCGACGGATGCTCCTAGCGCTTTCCGAGGACTCCAAGCACTCTGCCTGACACCATAACCACTGCAGACCCCACGAACCGTCGCAGCTTGGTTGGGATCTCGCCGTCTCCACCCACTCTGGACCCAGGACCAGGGTCCAGCTTCCAGCAGGTCGACCTCTCTCCGAATTCCAGAGAGCAGGAACATGAACAAGCTCTTAGCAGAGCTTAGTGATTATACCCTGGGGAGTATAGTGATTATAGCAATCCCCAGAGTGTAGTTTCTCCAATCCCCCAAACATGAGCCGAAACTTCATGAAGGTACAAGATGATCTGACTCCAATGAGCGTTTATTACTCTTATATACAAGTTTTCAGGTCAGAGGCACACCCCCTGGACCTGGTGGTAAACTGTGACAAAAGGGACACAAACCAATGGGAACACTAATTAACATGATAACACTCTCACATACACAATGAAATCCCTCCTCTCCATCCTGGAGATAATTGGCTTAAGGCACTGCAGTAAACTCAATTATCTCCAGGTACAGAAAATATCTACATTTAACACTAGCAGCAAAATACGTAAAAGTACATAAAAATACATAATTCTTATTTTATTACACAGAACCCCCACATTTAACCTATCCCCAGATAGCTCGGATCTGAGCGCCCAATCTAGGTGAACAGCGCTCAGATCCCATGAACAGAGTAGATTTTCCATGGGGTAAAGCATAGCAAGGGCTGTTGAGAAACCAAGGAGGGACAAAAGCAGTCAGTTCCAACTGGTTTGGCAGTGTGCCTGGGACAACGCCCTGCTGGAGAACAATAGACAGGAAATGGGGGAGGGGAAGAAACACACCTTCCCATGGATTAAAATGGGAAGAAACTGTCTTTAGAAGCCAATAAGCCCCAAATAGTCTTTTTAAATGGCAATACACCCCAGGGCCATAGTCATGAGGAAGGATCCTGGCAATCAGGCTCCTCCAAAAGCCAGGGGCAAAGGGCAGCTTGTCACCTAACAATCCAGGGACAAAAGGCATTTCGTCACACATCTCCCCTTTGGGGGGGAGACTAACCAGGTACCTGACCTGTCGGTCAGTGCCTGAGTTAGTCGATAAACCCACCCACAGTGAACAAGTACATGAGTAGCCCACCCACAAATAACAAGTGGCAAAGTAGCCCCCCCACAATAAACAGTACTGGCCGGTAGGTTCTAGGTTGTTGGATAAAAATGCAGCATCCTCGGCCTTCCTGGTGCAGCTGGGCAAATAGCTGGTGGTACTTGGGGGGCAAAGGCCAGCGGCGCTCTGCCCTGATGTCACCTCTTGCGCTGGGATAGCCGACAGAATGTCAAGCTCTGTACAAGGGTCAAAGGGAGGGCAGAGGCCGACTGCACTCTGCCCAGCTGTCAGCTCTTCTGCTGGGGTGCTGGGAACATAGTCCGGCTCAGTAGCCAGGGAAACATGGGAGTCAGTGGGGGTTAGCATCTCCTTTGTTAACCCTGGGGCAAAGTTAGGAGCTAGCTGGGGAGGGGAATTTGTACTTACCCCCTCCTCCTGTTGTCCCTGTGAGGGTAGTTGGGGATCTGGACAGGCTGTCCAGCATCCCTGTAGGTCGGGCACGGAGACCACGGTCCCCTCTGCGCCATCTGGGAGAATGGTGTCTCCCCTTGGTAGGGTAAGCTGCCGCTGGGGAGATAGGGTGCTGTGCTCCTCTCCCTGAAACACAGTCTGCCGCTGGAGAGGGAGACCGCCTGTCTCCACTCCCATAACATTGTCCTGCTGCTGGAGAGAGAGACCAACTGCCTCTTCTCCCGGTAGGACACACTGCTGCTGGGGGGGAAGGACGACACCTTCGGCCCCCTGGAATTCACACTGCCGCTGGGGCGGAAGGGCGACACCTTCGGCTCTCTGTAATTCACACTGCTGCTGGGGAGGAAGGACGACACCTTCGGCTCCCTGTAATTCACACTGCCGCTGCGGAGGAAGGACGACACCTTCAGCTCCCTGTAACTTGCACTGCCGCTGGGGAGAGAGACCGGTTGTCTCTTCTCCCTTGTCAACACACTGCCGCTGGGGAGTCAGGCCGACTGTCTCGACTCCCAGTGATGATGGTTGCTGCAGGGACGAGGGACCGACAATCTCCTCTCCCTGGGATGCTGTCTGCCGCTGGGGAGAGAGACCGGTTGTCTCCTCTCCCTTGACAACCCACTGCCGCTGGGGAGTCAGAGCGACTGTCTCAACTCCCAGTGATGATGGTTGTTGCAGGGACGAGGGACCGACAATCTCCTCGCCCTGGGATGCTGTCTGCCGCTGGGGAGAGAGATCAATTGGCCACAGCCCCAATCTCCGCAATCGGAGCTCAAATTCCCATGCCGCTCGATTCTCCTCATCCAACTTGCGCATGGTTGCCAGAATCGCCAAAGATATATCTGGTTAACCGCCTCTTGACCTCCTCCCTGTAAGCTTCGCCCTCAAAGCGATAGGTCATGTTTGCTGTGAACAGGGGCGCTGTATGAATACTAGCGTTGCCCTCAAATTGTAATTCCAAATGTTACCGGTGCCTCTGCGCTGCTTCTCCTCGCACTAGGACGCCATCCCACCGCTGCCACCACTGTAACGGAACCGCTGGCACCCCGACCGGGTACCTTCCGCCGACGGATGCTCCTAGTGCTTTCCGAGGACTCCAAGCACTCTGCCTGACACCATAACCACTGCAGACCCCACGAACCGCCGCAGCTTGGTTGGGATCTCGCCGTCTCCACCCACTCTGGACCCAGGACCAGGGTCCAGCTTCCAGCAGGTCGACCTCTCTCCGAATTCCAGAGAGCAGGAACAGGAACAAGCTCTTAGCAGAGCTTAGTGATTATACCCTGGGGAGTATAGTGATTATAGCAATCCCCAGAGTGTAGTTTCTCCAATCCCCCAAACATGAGCCGAAACTTCATGAAGGTACAAGATGATCTGACTCCAATGAGCGTTTATTACTCCTTATATACAAGTTTTCAGGTCAGAGGCACACCCCCTGGACCTGGTGGTAAACTGTGACAAAAGGGACACAAACCAATGGGAACACTAATTAACATGATAACACTCTCACATACACAATGAAATCCCTCCTCTCCATCCTGGAGATAATTGGCTTAAGGCACTGCAGTAAACTCAATTATCTCCAGGTACAGAAAATATCTACATTTAACACTAGCAGCAAAATACGTAAAAGTACATAAAAATACATAATTCTTATTTTATTACACAGAACCCCCACATTTAACCTATCCCCAGATAGCTCGGATCTGAGCGCTCCTCCAAAAGCCGGGGGCAAAGGGCAGCTTGTCACCTAACAATCCAGGGACAAAAGGCATTTCGTCACACCCTCCCAGTGTTCCCGTATGAGGTCCAGGGGTCCCCGGACTTTTCTCCCGTATAGGAGTTCGAAGGGGGAGAACCCAGTGGACGCCTGGGGCACTTCTCGGTAGGCAAACAGGAGATGAGGTAAAAACTTCTCCCATTGACCATAGGACTCTGTGAATGCTGTGAGCATTTGCTTAAGTGTGCTGTTGATGCGTTCGCAGAGACTGATAGTCT
>OW240913.1:124792855-124807345 GCA_933207985.1 Pelobates cultripes | reverse complement strand
CCCCAGGTTGTCACAACTGAACACGACCTGCCGATCCTAAAGAAAAGACTCCTACAGATACACTGCCACTATGATCAGAAAAGCTACAGGACTGCCAAATTCCTTGTCAGCCCAGCCAAGTGCCAAGAACCCTGCCAGGTGTCCGCACACCAATGCGTGCTCAAAATAACCCCAAAGCCCACCGAACCCGCAGCATCGGTGAACAGATGGAACTCTACATATAGCACCTCAGGCATTTGCCAGTAAGATCTACCATTGTAACCCTTGAAAAATGCGATCTACACTGCCAAGTCATCCCTTAGTGGCCTGGTCAGACGCACAAATAATATGGCTTCAGAACACCCGATGTTGCGGCCGCAAGTCGCCTTTTGAATTGCCCTGCCCATTGGCATGATCCGACAGGCAAAATTAAATTTGCCCAGGAGCAATCTTCCGGAGCCCCTCCGTGGCCTCAACCGCTACCCGCATGGGGGACCTTGTCAGCCGGCCCCAAAGGGCAAACCGTTTTGTCCAGAGCAAGGAGAACCCTGAAGGAACTAGCAATGTCCGCACTGACTAAAGCAACTTGGAGCACACCACAGACTGGGTGGGACTAACACACAGGAAATCATCTGTACATTGGTACAGCTAAAAAATAAGCTAAAACACTCAAAATAAAAAAATGAAATTGAGCGCTCAAGTCCACATAGTATTGACCATCGAATACACAACCCAGAAGGTGATGACACTCCAGGTGCACCGGGAGGAGGCGAAAATCTGATTCGATGTCGGTTTTCGCCATAAAGCCCGTGGACCCGCCACCTGCATCATCCGCACCGTCACATCAAACGAAGCGTAGGAAACCAGACACAATTCTGGGCCAGCCATCGCCCACAGAGCTACCTCCTTGTTCAACTTTTCGCCCACCACCGTCGGATGGTCCCGCACCAAACGAAGATTCAGACAAGATGTGACCGGTGCTCTATCCCGGTGAAGGATCCAAAAACTCTAGTTAAAGCCTGCAAGTAGCAGTGCCACCGCTTTCTTATTTTTATAATGGCTTAGCCAGGGGGGCATCGCAGCAACGTCCACTGGCTTCCTTGCTCTTAGCGCCCACGGTGCCTTTTTCTCCCAAGACTTGCTCCGCTTACAGGGATGGGACCCTCCGCAAACATAGCATTTGTGTTTGAACTTACACCCTGTGCCCCATTTAAACTGGTTGTCTTTGTATTGCCAGCAGCAGCCAAGACTCTGCTGTTCAGCCGACATGGAGGACACCCCTGATAAAGGATGCCAGCCCACATCATGATGGCCAGCCACAGACCCATGTCCATTTGGTCCCACCCTGTAGACGGGCGCACCACCAACCACTGGTGGAATTGCTTGTGGTAACGTCATCAGCCTAACTCGCCGTAAACCCGACACATGTTCCAAATGAGATCTTGATAGCAAAAAAGAGCCGAATATTTGTCCAGGCTCTTTCTCCTTGATCACACTGGCCAAGATCGAAAAAGCCCTGATCCAATTACCAAAGGTTTTAGGGATTATCCGGTACCGGAAACGCTCCCTCTCCTTCTCAGATTCCTTAGAGTCCTTATCCACCATGGGTAAGTCTTACTGGGGTAGAAGGGAAAACACCCCGAGCCTGGTCCTCGCAAGAAGGACTAAAACGGGCCAGTGCAGCTCCCGGTGACACAGGACGCTGTGAATGCGGGAGGGAGCGTCGGCAACCACAGCGGCACTCTGCAGACGCTCCAGCTGAGCCTGCAAGTGCCAGCCACCATCTATCAGTGTCTCAGCCTTGAGGGCAGTAAGAATGGCCTCAATATCCATCAGGCCAACCTAAAAGCACTGATAACAGCAAGGGAAGGCTGTTACCACGCCATAATTTTAAAATGGCTGAGGTAAGGGGGCAAAAGGACCACCTATATATACCACAGCCCCCTTCCCCTCTACCACACCCTTACCTAATGCTCCTCACCCAGTTACACCTACACTTTCCCACACCCACACACGCCTCTTATCCAGCCAGACTTTGGCCGCCTTCTCAGGCTCTGAAAATAGAGAAATCAAGAAACAGCTGCGTCAACAATTCAAGCACATGATCTGCATCCTTATTTTGTATAGAAAGACATGAGTTCAGAGAGTTCAGCATAAAAAAAGACACCACAACAATATGCGTCAGTTGCTTGGATATGTGCTGCGGCAAACCACAGTTAACCAGAAAGCATGTTTTTATTAAACCTCTCCAAAATTGTTTAACAAAAAACGGAGGGAGTTCTCCTTATTACCATAACAACTACAATGAGAGGTAGTTGTGGTGCTAACAGTATCCATTAAGCTATTTGGTGAGCAATAGTTTCTGGTCTATTTCAGATAATGAAATATTATATGTATCAGCAATCAATTCAACACTAGAGTGAAAAACAGTAATTTTGGTCAGGGAATTGTTTACAAACAAGAGAATTGCTGAGTTTAGGTCAAAAAATGCCAAATTGGGAGAAATTCCTACTCATCTATGTGACCAGTTCAGCTACTTTACTATTAGATTGTCACTTCGTCTCCAATACAGTTTACATGTTAACAACATCTTAACTCCCTTTGAGCTTTAAAAATACTATCAGGCTAATTGATTTTGTGATCTGTTTCTTGCTTTTCATAGCCTAAATTGAATGTCATAGTAGCTGTTAATACATCCACTATAAACAGGTTTCTGTCAGTTTAGTAAACTGGCTACAACTGCTGTTCCTGCCTATATTTCATTCTGGATGACACACAGGCCTTGACTTTCAACAGTCAGACCTGCTCATTATCTAGCAACAAACAAAAAATTCCATTCCAGGTAGGATAGCAGAGGTGAAAATGTCAGGTCATTGCCCAGAAGGATATGTGAGGAGCCCACTAACATTATAGCCCTTGGAAAATTAACCCTTAAGAGCATCGGTGCCTAAACCCCCAGATGTTGTAGAACTACAACTTCCATGATGCTTTGCATGCCTTTAGAATGACAAAGCATTATGGAAGTTGTAGTTTTAAAACATTTTAGAGTGTGCTTTAGAGTGTGATGAGTTCTTATCATATCTTACATTCTAATAATTAGTTTTTTCTCCTAGGGCATAGCCCCCAGTCACTGGCCCCTATGGTATTTCCCTGAAGACTGAAGTATCTGAGGCTGACTTGGCTTGACTCTGATGGTGTTGTCAAGTGACTGTAGGATGAGGTAACACAATGCTCGAGAGATTTAGTAGCTGACCAGCTGCTAGTCATTTAATACAGCAAGCAGCCGTTGGCTGCTTGTTATTTAGTGGATATGCCCTGCCAGGGCTGGTGCAAGGATTTTTGCCGCCCTAGGCAAAATAAAGATTTGCCCCCCCCCCCTCTCTGGGACATCACAATGCCCCACCCATATGATCTGCCATATGAACTAATGCCAGTGCTGCACACAGTGTTTGTTTACATTAAAAAGCCTGCAGGGACAAACTATAGACACCAGAACCACTTCATTAAGCTGCAGTGGTTCTGGGGACTATAGTGTCCATTTAATGTGAGGTAAATTAGAGATTAGTGTCACTAATAATATACTAGATTGCCTACTTACAATTAGATGAGGATGATGATGGGCTGCAGTTTGGCTCCACTGGTCTGGTGTAGAACAGGATCTCTGGAGGCTGTTTGTAACTGTGGTCACAAAATTCAATGTTCTGGGAGAACGGGAAGCAGCTCCATTTTTTGGGGCCTCTTACATAGCTCAAGGTCTGGGCCCCAGGGCCTGACGGTGAGTATGCCCATAAAGCCCACCCATAAGTCCACCTACATGTTCCACCCATGAGTTCGCTCACAGGGAGTAGAGTGTGTAGGGGATGTGTTATGTGTTACTGTAGAGGATCTAATGTGTGTGCTTATGGAATGTAGTGTATAGGGATACCAGTTTGTGTAGGTGATGCAGTGTGTTTGTGTGTAGTGGAAGCAGTGTGTTTTTGTGTAAGGGATAGAAAGCAGTGAGTGTTTGTGTATAAGGGATGTATTGTGTGTTTCTTGTTGTGTGTAAGGGATGCATTGTGTGAATCTGTGTTTGTATGCATAAGGGATGCAAAGTGTGTTTCTGTGTATGTAAAGGATGCAAAGTGTGTTTCTGTGTATGTAAGGGATGCAGTGTGTTTCTGTGTATGTAAGGGATGCAGTGTGTGTGTCTGTAGGGGTGCGTTGAGTGTGTGTAAGAGATGTATTGTGTTTCTGTGTGTGTGTAAGAGAAGCAGTGTGTGTTTGCATGTGTGTGTTAGGGATGCATTGTGTGTTTCTGTGTATATGTTCAAAGGATGCATTGTCTTTATGTGTAAGGGTTGCATTGTGTGTTTCTCTGTGTGTAAGGGAAGCATGTTGTGTTCCTGTGTGTATAGGGATGCATTGTGTGTGTGTGTGTGTGTGTGTGTGCGCGCGTGGTGTGAAAGAGCTCCCTGTCCTGCCCCCTGTCCTGCCACCTTCCATTCCTTAGAGATCTCCCCTGCCCCTTAGTGGTCTCTCCTCTCCCCCCCACCTCCCTTAGTGGTCTCCTTTTCTCCCCGACTTTCCATTAGTGGTCTCTCGTCTCCCCCTTAGTGGTCTCTGCTCTCCTCTGCCCCCCTTTCCATTAGTGGTCTCTCCTCTCCTCCCACCCTCCCCTAGTGGTCTATCCTCCACCCCCCTCCCTTAGCGGTCTCTCCTCACCCCCCTCCCCTAGTGGTCTCTCCACCGCCCCCTCCCTCCTTTAGTGGTCTCTCTCCTACGTTCTCATCTCCCACCCCCTGTGTTCTCCTCTTCTTCTCCCCCCATGTTCTCCTCTTCTTCTCCCCCGTGTTCTCCTCTTCTTCTCCCCGTCCCTGTAATCTCTTCTCCCCCCCTCCTGTAAATCTTCTCCCTCCCTCCCTGTAATTTTTTCTCTTCTTCCCCTTCCCTCCCTGTAATCTCTTCTTCCCTCCCCATAATCTTCTCTTCTTCCCCCATAATCTTCTCTTCTCCCCATAATCGTCTCTTCTTCTCCCCCCTCTCTCCCTGCAATCTCTTCTTCTCCCCCTCCTCAATCTTCCTCCCACACCCCCCCTCCGTCCCTCCAATCTTCTTCTTCTCCCTCCTCCTCAGTCTTCTCCCTCCCCCCCTCCTTCCTGTAACCTTCTCCACTCCCCTGTAATCTTCTCACCCCCTCCCTCCTGCCAATCTTCTCCCTCCTCCTAATCTTCTCCTCCCCCTCCTCCTGTAATTTTCCTCCTCCCCATTAATCTTCTCCCCGTAACCTTCTCCTCCCCCCTCCCTCCTGTAATCTTCTCCCCCCTCCCTCCCTGTGATCTTCTTCCCCACCCTCCCTCCCTGTAATTTTCTCCCTCCCCTGTAATCTTCTCCCCTGTGGCCTTCTCCTCCCCATCCCTCCCTGTAATCTTCCACTCCCCCTCCTCCCATAATTTTTTCCTCCCCCTCTGCAATCTTCTCCCCCCCTCCTGTAGCTTTCTCCTCCCCCTCCCTCCATGTAATCTTCTCCCTCACTCCTGTAACATTCTCCATTCCCCCTCCTGTCATCTTCTCCCCCTATGATCTTCTCCCCCCTCTCCCTGTAACTTTCTCCACTCCCCCCTCCCTCCCTGTAATCTTCTCCCCCCCTGTAACCGGCTGCCTAGTTCATCTTATAGGAAGCGCCGGCCCTGTGCCCTGCATTGCAAGTGGAGGCATGGGGGAGGTTTAAAACCTCCTTTATACTAATATTGGGGTTATATTGAACCTGTTCAGGCATTTTAAAATTATTTTCACACTGGCTGATATTAATATGTCCTTGACAAATGTCCTTGAATTGTCAAATCTGAAAATTCAAATGTAAAGTATAATATTGCTTTTTTAAATCTATATTATTATTTGATGCAATATGTATTGGTTCCCAATAAGCCTTTAGTTTAAGCAGATTAAAAGCTTATTGGGAGCTGATAAATATTATTGGCAGGAATGTATTCAAGGCCAAAATATGTGTTTGTATAATTCTATATATCTGGACTTGTAAAGAACCATATTATTAAATAGTATTGCTATATTATCACTGTTTTATCTAACTTATTAAAGGAACAGGAATGCTTGGTTGGCATTTTACATTCAGATGTTAAACAGTTTTCAAACGGTATAACCCAAAATTGATCCCCCAGCATCCAACAACTCTGCCTTCTCTCTTCTTTCCTCCTGACCACCGTCCACTCCAGTAAGGTTTGCTTGGAGGCTGCTGATGGGCTGACAGTGTTAGTCAGGAGGAAGGAATAGAGGAGACAAAGCTGTCTGGTACTGGAAGACTAACTTTGGGAATTAAATAATTAGAAAATGGTACCTGTAAAGGTATGATGGTGCTCAGACTCTCGTGACCCCATAAAAGCTTCATAAAGTGGGGGTGGAAGTGTTCGTTTAAAGATATTTTAAAATCAGAAAGTTAGTGAATAAAAAGAACAGTAATAAAATATGCACATTACAGATTGAAATAAGAGTAGTTTCTGTGCTTAATGGGATACTATTCGCACCAAAACAACTTAAGCTAAATATAATGGTTTTGGTGTATAGATATTGCCCCTGTAGTCTCAATGCCAAATTATCTGCCATTTAGGAGTTAAAAACGTTTGCACCCCTAGATCACACCTTCCCTGCATGTGATCTACACAACTTCCCACAACCTTTCCTGTAAAGAGAGATCTAATGTTTAAGCGTCCTTTGTTGCACAGTGTGTAAAATTTAGAATTTCATATTTGCTGCTCTAAAGTTCTATTAACAGAGCAGAAGATCCAAAATTCTAAAGTAAACACACTGTGCTGTCACATATTTTTGCATTTAAGCTGTGTGACACAGTTATAGGAAGTGTGGCAAGGGCTGAATAAACAGAAAGAAAGTGATTAACTACTAAATAGCAGAGAGCTGAGCAGTAAGACTGCAGGGGCATGATTGTAGCAGAGCCCTAGTCCTGCCCAGGACTTTCCTCCACTGGATCACCAAGAGTATACATCAAGAACAAGAAATTGCCCACCTTCTTCCCAGTAACTGGACTACACAGAGTTCTGGTAGTACAACTAAAGTTTATTCTGCCACACATGACTTTTATGCACTGGCCCCTAGCATGGGGTTTTCACATCAAGAACACAGGGGTTTCTTCCTAAGAGCCTTTGTGTTTGAGACATAATTGAGCTCAAATTAGGATAATTCAATTATCTCTCAAATACAGAAACTTACATACATTTTTAACATATTCCAAAAATACACGAAAAGAATAAAGTAACCCCATAAAAATCATATTCCCAAATAGCCCCTATATTAGCGCACAACATATGCAAAAAGCGCTCAGATCTGTTTCGTAGGATGAAAGTTCTGTTCGACTAAAGTAAAGTTTTGACTGGCGGGCCACGAGGTGATAGCCCAAAACAGTTCCAGAGTATTGGGCAGGATCACCGGTCGGCTTTCGGGGGTTCCTGTGCGAACACCGATGAACGCTCCCCCTGACTGCTATAGAGCAAATGCTCCCCCTGTTCGGTAGATCCTATCTCCCGAACTCCGTTCGTCTAGTTGGTCAGAAAGTGGGACGGGCAGCGATACCATCTTTGTCCGGTTTTACAGAGATGCAAGGGCGAAAATAGTTCCACGCGTTCGATGACCAGGTACTGCTGCCTGCGTTCGGGAGACAAAATGGCCGCCATGCACTGGACCACATGCATTTGGTTATATGAATGGCGGTCACTCAGGGAAAGCCCTCAAGAAGGTGTCAAGTTGTCAATTTGTGGTTAACAGCCAGGGGAGGTAGGTGCTCGCTGGGGCATAACAAGGGGAACACACACCAGTCATTTGGGAGACGAACAAGGTGGTACGGACAACACAACACAAGGGAATAGAGTCTGCTACAATGATCTGTACACCAAAACTGCTGGTGCTTCTCAAAGCAATATCCCAGTAGCAGTATCCCTGTAAGGGTTTGCACATAAAGACCTTGTACAAACCTACTATATTGTTTTAGAAATATTCATTTAAAATTAGATTTACTACCATGAAATAATAATAATAATAATTGAACTAATTAAAATCATCATACAATCAGTGATACTTTCTTCAAATTGTTTTTCTGTACCTTCTTCATTAGAAGCTGAATTCATTGCAATGCCATAGTCCTGAAACAGTTAAATGAGTGTGAATTTTGTCAGCAAAAAGGTCACCTCAGTTACAATAAAACAGATAATGACAGATATACCTTTCAGAATGTACTTTTCAGACCCTCTTTTTAACCTGATACAATATTTGAAAGGGAACACGGTGCTCCCTGAGCATAAAATCTGACTTGATTAGAGTTTCCACATGAAATGCTTACAGTAATTTAAGCAGAACAAGCAGTAGATCACTGACTGGCTGTACGGCCATTCTGTTCATGCCAAGATTATGTACATGTAAATTGGACGATCTAACACAGAACAGTCCGTACAGGGATTCCACATGCTGTATCATTGGCTGAGCTCCCAGTCAGTTCTATCATCTCCCAAACCTAATTGTCACCACACACTGTCTATTGCTCCTACACATCTTTCTAATTCTGCTGCACCACCAAATAACATTCGCTTATATTCCACACACTGGTGGATCCGGGGGGGGGGAGAGGGGTGGCGCAACGGGGCAATTGCCCCCCTGAGATTCTCCCATGCCGGCTAATGCAGGGCTGGCATTGTCCAAGTGCCAGCCCTGCAATGTGCCTGCGGACCGGGGAGGGAGATCAGAGATCTCCCTTTCCCGGTCCGCAGGCACTTTGCAGGCAGCCGACGGGAGTGAGAGAGGACCCGGGAGCCTACTCTCGCGAGCACGGAGCGCTGCTGCGGTTACCACGGCAATACTCCAAATCTCGCAAGAGTTCACTCTAACCACTGGGACCTCCAGAAATTACCCACCGGACCACCAGAGATGGAGAAATGTCCCCCCTCCTCCCTCAGTAAAGGTAAGAAGGGAGTGGGGGACATAAATGTATTTAATTTGATAAATTCTTTATTTTTTTTTATTTTTTATCAAAAAGCACCCCTACCCTCCTCACCCCCCCATACACACACACTGTCTCCCACATACACTGTCCCCACTCACACATACACTGCCCCCATACACACACACACTGCCCCCCATACACACACTGCCCCCTACACACATACACTGTCCCTCCCCATACATGTACACCATACACATTCACACATTGCACCACACACATATACACTGTCCACCCATACACATACTGCCCCACACACACACACATTGCCCCCCACACACATACATAGCCCCCCATACACACATTGTCCCACACACCCTACACATTCACACATTACACCCCCACACACACACACTGCACACCTCACATTACACCACTGCTCCTATGCCCTACTACAGCCCCATATCCCAGCAGATCCCAGGTAAGTTGTCAAACTGTTCTTAAACGGTTTGACTACTTACTCTGGGAGGGGGTCCCGGCACTCCTGGCACCATAACTACTACACAGAGCTGTAGTGGTTATTGTGCATGGATTATTTCTTTAAATAATATAAAAGTGCCCCTCCCGAGATCAGCCTCTGGATCCGCCACTGATTCCACAGTACTTTATTTAGGCATTAGTGAGAAAATATCTCTATAACTAACCTGTACACTAAACCACTAAACCACAAAGAAATAATTTAATTTGTGCAAATAGTTATTGCAAATTAAACAGGGCAAATTTAGAGGAGTAATTATGCACAGATTCAAGGTAAAAAAACTAAACTGGATCGATCCCCTTTTCTTACATATTTTTTATTTTATTTTGTACATGCATTATCTCTATTTTTCAGTTATTTACTATGAATTTTACTTAATTTTGTCATGTTGTAAAATGCAATTTGTATGATTATATAGAACCTGAGGAAAGTTGTATGTTCGAACTGAAACATCGACATATGGATTTTTTTTATGTAATAAAGAAGAATTTTATTAAGAATCCCAAATTGCTGGTATGATCCTTACTATGTATATACTGTGTTGCTGAGCCCAAGAAAACAGATGTCAAATAGATTATTTAAACTGGAGTGCAGAGCTATTGGGATTAAATATATATATATATATATATATACACTGCTCAAAAAAATAAAGGGAACACTTAAACAACACAATGTAACTCCAAGTCAATCACACTTCTGTCCACTTAGGAAGCAACACTGCGTGACAATCAATTTCACATGCTGTTGTGCAAATGGGATAGACAACTGGTGGAAATTATAGGCATTTAGCAAGACACCCCAATAAAGGAGTGGTTCTGTAGGTGGTGACCACAGACCACTTCTCAGTTCCTATGCTTCCTGGCTGATGTTTTGGTCACTTTTGAATGCTGGCGGTGCTTTCACTCTAGTGATAGCATGAGACGGAGTCTACAACCCACACAAGTGGCTCAGGCAGTGCACCTCATCAAGGGTGCACATCAATGCGAGCTGTGGCAAGAAGGTTTGCTGTGTCTGTCAGCGTAGTGTCCAGAGCATGGAGGCGCTACCAGGAGACAGGCCAGTACATCAGGAGACGTGGAGGAGGCCGTAGGAGGGCAACAACCCAGCAGCAGGACTGCTACCTCCGCCTTTGTGCAAGGAGGAATAGGAGGAGCACTGCCAGAGCCCTGCAAAATGACCTCCAGCAGGCCACAAATGTGCATGTGTCTGCTCAAACAGTCAGAAACTGGTACTGGTATGAGGGCCCGACGTCCACCGGTGGGGGTTGTGCTTACAGCCCAACACCGTGCAGGACGTTTGGCATTTGCCAGAGAACACCAAGATTTGCAAATTCGCCACTGGTGCCCTGTGCTCTTCACAGATGAAAGCAGGTTCACACTGAGCACATGTGACAGACGTGACAGAATCTGGAGACGCCATGGAGAACGATCTGCTGCCTGCAACATCCTCCAGCATGACCGGTTTGGCAGTGGGTCAGTAATGGTGTGGGGTGGCATTTCTTTGGGGGGCCGCACAGCACTCCATGTGCTCGCCAGAGGTAGCCTGACTACCATTAGGTACCGAGATGAGATCCTCAGACCCCTTGTGAGACCATATGCTGGTGCGGTTGGCCCTGGGTTCCTCCTAATGCAAGACAATGCTAGACCTCATGTGGCTGGAGTGTGTCAGCAGTTCCAGCAAGAAAAAGGCATTGATGCTATGGACTGACCCGCCCATTCCCCAGACCTGAATCCAATTGAGCACATCTGGGACATCATGTCTCGCTCCATCCACAAATGTCACGTTGCACCACAGACTGTCCAGGAGTTGGCAGATGCTTTAGTCCAGGTCTGGGAGGAGATCCCTCAGTAGACCATCCACCACCTCATCAGGAGCATGCACGGGCGTTGTAGGGAGGTCATACAGGCATGTGGAGGCCACACACACTACTGAGACTTATTTTGACTTGTTTTAAGGACATTACATCAAAGTTGGATCA
Organism: Pelobates cultripes; assembly: GCA_933207985.1. Lineage (NCBI taxonomy): Eukaryota > Metazoa > Chordata > Amphibia > Anura > Pelobatidae > Pelobates > Pelobates cultripes. The sequence continues at coordinate 124,795,912 of OW240913.1, read as the reverse complement.
GCCTGTAGTGTGTTTTTCCACTTTATTTTTTATTTGAAATTTTTTTAAATGTGTTTTTATTTGTTTTGTATAAAGTAAATATTTCACAGTTTGTTAACAATATTTCCCCCAAAAAGATTGCAGTCAAATTTTGCTTTAGTATTTATAGCACACAAATGTTAACTAGTGGTCTTTGGCATAATGTTGTTTTTTCATTACAACTTTGCACACTATCAGAATACAAATATATTGAAATCACCTATACATTTTCAGTCCCTGATTGGAGCTTGTGATAACTTAATTTTAAACCTTTTAAGATTGTGGTAGAGTCTGACATCCACGGTGTGAATCTTTAGTGAGGGAAGGTGTAGTGGGAGTGGGAAAAGGGGGTGGTGTCATGGAAATTGTAATACATATATTTGGTTTTTGTTTCTCATTCAGTCTGTGGGCTTACACCTGGTCCCCCACCTCCTTAGTCTAAGTGTGAAGTCTCCCTACGCTGTCTTGACGTTTTCTCCCCTCATGAAGTTGTTCCATTGGCCCCATACATTTAGAAACTTTGGGTAGTTTTTGGAAATGGCATATTTTTAGTTCCTCTATTTTCTTCACCTGTTCCACTCTGTTGATCCATTCCCTTAAGGTCGGGGGGTTTGCCTGTTTCCAGTATTTAGGGATCAGTTGGTTTGTGGCTGTTAGGAGGTGAGCAAGTAGTGCTGTTGTATGTTTGTTTATATCTGGGATAGGTAGCAGAAAGAGCACATACTCTGGGGATTGTGGGAATGTGACTCCCCTGATTATTTTAGTCATTGTGAGTATTCTTTGCCAGAATGTGCGTATTTGTGGACAATCCCACCAGATGTGGGAGGGATGTGCGTCGGGTTGGTGGCATCTCCAGCAAGTATGTTGTGAGTTTGGGAAGAGTGTGTGTATTTTAGCTGGTGTATAGTGCCAGCGTGACAGTCTTTTATAGTTGGCTTCTTGTGTGGCAGTGCAGGTGGAAACTTTATGCGTTCTTCTAAAGATTTGTCTCCACTGTAGTGGCGTGATTCTTATCTGTAGTTCGTCTGCCCACTTTTTTGTGTATGCGGGAAGACTCTGTGACTCTGTCAGGTTTAAAACTTTGTACATTGTTGAGAGTAATTTATTTTTGAGTGGGTGAGATGAGCATAGCTTCTCAACTCTCGTGAATTGTCTTGCTCCCGCAGGTAGTAATGGCATGGACCGGATAAAATGTTTTAGTCTGCTGTATTGAATGTATTATGTCCCTGTGTGGCAATGAGACGCACTGAGTTCTGGCAATGTTGATAGTTTGTCCCCTTGTATCACATCCTTTAGTTGTGTGTGGGATAGCGTATCTGTCATGTGTAGCATTCTACCTCTAATTCCCGGCTCAAATAGGAGGTTATGCGTGATCGGGTAAAGTGGGGAAGGGAAGTGTGAGATGTCTGGGTGGTTGCGACACTCCAGCCACACATTCAGTGAGGCTTCTATTGTTGTCTGTGTTTTAGTAGATGATATACCTGTTTATGCCATGGTATTGTCTGGATCGGTGCTTTGAAGAATGTGCTCTCTATCGCTCTCCATTGTTGTGATGAGAGTGTTTTCGTCCATTCGTAGATTCTGGTGAGATGTATGGCCTTATGGTATCTGTCTAGATCCGGGAGTCCGATCCCTCGCCTGTGTCAGAAGTGCGTGGGCTAGCCTAGGGTGTTTTTGAGACCATATGAAGGTAGATATGATTTTGCGAATGTCTGCAAAGAATATTTTCGGGATCCCTATAGGTAGTGTTTGGAGTGAGTATAGAAGGCGTGGGAGCACATTCATTTTGATTATATTCAATCTACAGGACCAGCTAAATCCTGGTTTGTTCCATTTGTTTAGGTCTTTAGTTATATTGTGTACTAATCGAGGGAAGTTTAGGTCATATATACGGTTCAGCTCCTGGGGTAGGTGTATTCTTAGATATTTTATAGAGGAGCCGGGCCAGCTAAAATCGAATGTATTTTTAATGCTTTTTATCAGTTCTGGATCTGTAAATAGTGGCAGAATCTCACATTTGGTTAGATTTGCCTGAAAGTTAGAGACTTTGCTAATTGCCATATATGGACATTTCTTCTAGAATATGTGGGAGAGATTTATCTGGATTTCCTATCGCAAACATGATATCGTCTGCAAAGGCTGAGCTTTTATATTCTGTTTTGTTTATATTGAACCCTTGTATTTGGTGGTTGTCTCTAATGCCCTGTAGGAATGGCTCCAGTACCAGTATAAAGAGCAGAGGGGACAGTGGGCAGCCCTGTCTCATACCGTTACTTATTTTTACAGGGATTACAGGAATTTTTACAGGATAATTGGCCATTTATACGCAATCTCGCTGTTGGCATGGAATAGATTGCTCCCAGCCAGTCTAGCCACTTCGGTCCGAAACCCAGTGTTTTTTTTTTTCAATTTGACAATTTTTATTTTGTCATAAAAATGCAATAGAGGGGTACAGAAAGGAAGAAGGGGGAGGGTAATGGACAATGGAACATGCATCCTACATCATTTCGTCGTTTAACAATTCACAGTCATAATAAATGCTCATTTCTACCTGTGTGGGATGTGCATTGGCAGTTGTGGCTTTTTGTGTATGTTTATTAGTGTTCGTGTCTACTCTCAGAATTGCTACTGTGCGTGTGATTGGCTACTTCATGTTGACCTTACTTCAGGTCGGGTGCTTCAGTTCCCAGTTTTCCCATACCTCATGTCTCCAACTTTTATTAGGTGGTATGCGGGATATGCTAGATTCGAATTTCCCAATTTGGGATATGTGTCTGATCAATTCTCGCATTGTTGCGTTAGTGGTCGATAACCAGTTTTTTGCAATAAGACTTTGGGCAGCTACCAGTATGTGGAGTATAAGGTATTTAATCTGTTTCGGGTAGTCGGTACCCAATATAAATAGTAGCAAGGACTTTGGGGAGTTTGGTATCGTAATTGAGGTGTGTTGGTGTATTAATAAGATAACCTCTTTCCAGTATGGCTGTAGTTTTGTGCATTTCCACCAGGTGTGTAAAAAGGTACCTGTTTCCTGTTTGC
>OW240913.1:124770712-124792755 GCA_933207985.1 Pelobates cultripes | reverse complement strand
AGCCTGTAGTGTGTTTTTCCACTTTATTTTTTATTTGAAATTTTTTTAAATGTGTTTTTATTTGTTTTGTATAAAGTAAATATTTCACAGTTTGTTAACAATATTTCCCCCAAAAAGATTGCAGTCAAATTTTGCTTTAGTATTTATAGCACACAAATGTTAACTAGTGGTCTTTGGCATAATGTTGTTTTTTCATTACAACTTTGCACACTATCAGAATACAAATATATTGAAATCACCTATACATTTTCAGTCCCTGATTGGAGCTTGTGATAACTTAATTTTATACCTTTTAAGATTGTGGTAGAGTCTGACATCCACGGTGTGAATCTTTAGTGAGGGAAGGTGTAGTGGGAGTGGGAAAAGGGGGTGGTGTCATGGAAATTGTAATACATATATTTGGTTTTTGTTTCTCATTCAGTCTGTGGGCTTACACCTGGTCCCCCACCTCCTTAGTCTAAGTGTGAAGTCTCCCTACGCTGTCTTGACGTTTTCTCCCCTCATGAAGTTGTTCCATTGGCCCCATACATTTAGAAACTTTGGGTAGTTTTTGGAAATGGCATATTTTTAGTTCCTCTATTTTCTTCACCTGTTCCACTCTGTTGATCCATTCCCTTAAGGTCGGGGGGTTTGCCTGTTTCCAGTATTTAGGGATCAGTTGGTTTGTGGCTGTTAGGAGGTGAGCAAGTAGTGCTGTTGTATGTTTGTTTATATCTGGGATAGGTAGCAGAAAGAGCACATACTCTGGGGATTGTGGGAATGTGACTCCCCTGATTATTTTAGTCATTGTGAGTATTCTTTGCCAGAATGTGCGTATTTGTGGACAATCCCACCAGATGTGGGAGGGATGTGCGTCGGGTTGGTGGCATCTCCAGCAAGTATGTTGTGAGTTTGGGAAGAGTGTGTGTATTTTAGCTGGTGTATAGTGCCAGCGTGACAGTCTTTTATAGTTGGCTTCTTGTGTGGCAGTGCAGGTGGAAACTTTATGCGTTCTTCTAAAGATTTGTCTCCACTGTAGTGGCGTGATTCTTATCTGTAGTTCGTCTGCCCACTTTTTTGTGTATGCGGGAAGACTCTGTGACTCTGTCAGGTTTAAAACTTTGTACATTGTTGAGAGTAATTTATTTTTGAGTGGGTGAGATGAGCATAGCTTCTCAACTCTCGTGAATTGTCTTGCTCCCGCAGGTAGTAATGGCATGGACCGGATAAAATGTGTTGGTCTGCTGTATTGAATGTATTATGTCCCTGTGTGGCAATGAGACGCACTGAGTTCTGGCAATGTTGATAGTTTGTCCCCTTGTATCACATCCTTTAGTTGTGTGTGGGATAGCGTATCTGTCATGTGTAGCATTCTACCTCTAATTCCCGGCTCAAATAGGAGGTTATGCGTGTCCGGGTAAAGTGGGGAAGGGAAGTGTGAGATGTCTGGGTGGTTGCGACACTCCAGCCACACATTCAGTGAGGCTTCTATTGTTGTCTGTGTTTTAGTAGATGATATACCTGTTTATGCCATGGTATTGTCTGGATCGGTGCTTTGAAGAATGTGCTCTCTATCGCTCTCCATTGTTGTGATGAGAGTGTTTTCGTCCATTCGTAGATTCTGGTGAGATGTATGGCCTTATGGTATCTGTCTAGATCCGGGAGTCCGATCCCTCGCCTGTGTCAGAAGTGCGTGGGCTAGCCTAGGGTGTTTTTGAGACCATATGAAGGTAGATATGATTTTGCGAATGTCTGCAAAGAATATTTTCGGGATCCCTATAGGTAGTGTTTGGAGTGAGTATAGAAGGCGTGGGAGCACATTCATTTTGATTATATTCAATCTACAGGACCAGCTAAATCCTGGTTTGTTCCATTTGTTTAGGTCTTTAGTTATATCGTGTACTAATCGAGGGAAGTTTAGGTCATATATACGGTTCAGCTCCTGGGGTAGGTGTATTCTTAGATATTTTATAGAGGAGCCGGGCCAGCTAAAATCGAATGTATTTTTAATGCTTTTTATCAGTTCTGGATCTGTAAATAGTGGCAGAATCTCACATTTGGTTAGATTTGCCTGAAAGTTAGAGACTTTGCTAATTGCTATATATGGACATTTCTTCTAGAATATGTGGGAGAGATTTATCTGGATTTCCTATCGCAAACATGATATCGTCTGCAAAGGCTGAGCTTTTATATTCTGTTTTGTTTATATTGAACCCTTGTATTTGGTGGTTGTCTCTAATGCCCTGTAGGAATGGCTCCAGTACCAGTATAAAGAGCAGAGGGGACAGTGGGCAGCCCTGTCTCATACCGTTACTTATTTTTACAGGGATTACAGGAATTTTTACGGGATAATTGGCCATTTATACGCAATCTCGCTGTTGGCGTGGAATAGATTGCTCCCAGCCAGTCTAGCCACTTCGGTCCGAAACCCAGTGTTTTTTTTTTTTCAATTTGACAATTTTTATTTTGTCATAAAAATGCAATAGAGGGGTACAGAAAGGAAGAAGGGGGAGGGTGATGGACAATGGAACATGCATCCTACATCATTTCGTCGTTTAACAATTCACAGTCATAATAAATGCTCATTTCTACCTGTGTGGGATGTGCATTGGCAGTTGTGGCTTTTTGTGTATGTTTATTAGTGTTCGTGTCTACTCTCAGAATTGCTACTGTGCGTGTGATTGGCTACTTCATGTTGACCTTACTTCAGGTCGGGTGCTTCAGTTCCCAGTTTTCCCATACCTCATGTCTCCAACTTTTATTAGGTGGTATGCGGGATATGCTAGATTCGAATTTCCCAATTTGGGATATGTGTCTGATCAATTCTCGCATTGTTGCGTTAGTGGTCGATAACCAGTTTTTTGCAATAAGACTTTGGGCAGCTACCAGTATGTGGAGTATAAGGTATTTAATCTGTTTCGGGTAGTCGGTACCCAATATAAATAGTAGCAAGGACTTTGGGGAGTTTGGTATCGTAATTGAGGTGTGTTGGTGTATTAATAAGATAACCTCTTTCCAGTATGGCTGTAGTTTTGTGCATTTCCACCAGGTGTGTAAAAAGGTACCTGTTTCCTGTTTGCAACGCCAACAAACGCTAGATTTCTGTGGGTCCATGGTGGCTAGGCGTGTTAGGACCATGTACCAACGGTAGAAGAGTTTACGTGTTGTCTCTAAGTGCGAGGCACAGAATGTCAGGCCTCTGGTCGCATTCGCTGCGGCCAGCCAGGTCTGCTCTGATAGTGTTTGGTCTAAGTCTTTTTCCCAGGAGCGTACACATGCAAGGGATTTAATCCCTTGCTGGGGCTGTAATAGTTTGTATATGGTGGAGATGGGCTTTACCACTGGCGTATCTGCTATTATGCTTTTTTCAAAGGGCGTTAAGATAGTGGTGGTAGGCGATATGGGACGTGTGACATGGATTTTCCACCAGGAGTGTAGCTGAAGATAGGAGTAGTATGCTGTGTTCGGCAATATGTATTTGGTTTTCAGTTGGTCAAATGTGGCCAGTTCGCTCTTTTCTAATAGGGAGTGTATATAAAATACCCCACATCTGTTCCACACTCTGTAGTTAAAATCAGGTGAAATCCAGTGTTTTGATGGTGTTTTTCCACTATAATTTTGAGTGTGACTCCAAACCCAGACCTCCATGGGTTGAAAAATTTGTTTTCCATTTTTAAATTTTTGTGTGATTTTGTTGTCAGCACATTCAGCTATGTAAAGAACAAGGTATTTCAGAAGAATATTTAATTCATTCAGATCTAGGATGTGTTATTTTTGTGTTCCCTTTTTTTGAGCAGTGTGTGTGTGTGTATATATATATATATATATATATATGTATGTATGTATATATGTATGTATGTATTTAAAGAAAATTCTGCAAGCGTATCTTAATAAAAACTATTTATACAAAAAATATCAACTTTGATGTAATTAGCTTCCCAAAATCACTCCCAGAAAAGTCCCCCTTTCTGTATATACTTCAAAGAGAAATTCTGCAGATATTAAATGTGTTTATTTATGAGGATCAATGCACTCAAGGTCCTGTGCACATTACCAGGCAAATAGTTGATGCTGAAGTTTAGGCACTTGGACTTGACAAAGTTCATCAGTGCACAAGGGCAAAGATTACTAGAGCTGTGGACAGCACAGAGTACAGCAGGAATCAGGAGAACATGGCGTCCACAGATGAACTTCTACCAGACCCAAGGTAGTGTAATATGTCTTTATTGTATGGATAGAACAAACATTTTTACAAAACTCTTGATAAATGAACAACGTTGGTCTGCTACTTTAATTGAAACATTATACATATATTTTATCACAATGTGATGTAAGACTGAACTTTCTATAGGGCTGGACTTCCAGTTTTGACTACTGCACAAAACAGAAATGGATTGATGTGATTAGAGATAAGTATTTACCATATAGTGAAAATAATAGTGAAATATAGTGAAAATTATTTGACAAAAATAAACATATAAACCACATAGAATAAGTCGACTCAGAGAAGAACAACATGGGATGCATAGCCCTTCTCTGGAAAAGTAACATGCATTAACGTTTGGACTGATGTCTTATATTCGTCACACCAATCGTGACCAGTCTGTGATTATATTGTGGGCAGAATTGGTTGTTGTCTGGCATCATAATCTATTATTGCTTGTTTTTACTATGTTACTCTGTATTATCTCTATTATGAAGAATGTGGTCAACTTGTAAACTTGCCCTTGTATCAGATATAATATTGGAAATATGAATTTGCTGTATTAGTCACTATGGTTCCAAAAGGTGACTTTGTCAGACTGACAGACATACCCTTCCAGACATGGTACAGGTCTGTAGATTTTGTAGAATTAGTTTAAATTGTGTTTCCAAAAAGGATTTAACTTATTATTTATTTAAATGAGAATATTCTATAAAGTAATTGTGAAATATATATATTTTTTCCTCTAAAAACAATTTTTTTTTAATATATAAAGAAAGAGCACTTTCTAAATACCCGACAGTTTAATGAGAAATACACACATAGAAACATAGAAACATAGAAACATAGAATGTGACGGCAGATAAGAACCATTCGGCCCATCTAGTCTGCCCAATTTTCTAAATACTTTCATTACTCCCTAGTCTTATCTTATAGTTAGGATAGCCTTATGCCTATCCCACGCATGCTTAAACTCCTTTACTGTATTAACCTCTACCACTTCAGCTGGAAGGCTATTCCATGCATCCACTACCCTCTCAGTAAAGTAATACTTCCTGATATTATTTTTAAACCTTTGTCCCTCTAATTTAAGACTATGTCCTCTTGTTGTGGTAGTTTTTCTTCTTTTAAATATAGTCTCCTCCTTTACTGTGTTGATTCCCTTTATATATTTAAATGTTTCTATCATATCCCCCCTGTCTCGTCTTTCCTCCAAGCTATACATGTTAAGATCCTTTAACCTTTCCTGGTAAGTTTTTATCCCGCAATCCATGAACTAGTTTAGTAGCCCTTCTCTGAACCCTCTCTAAGGTATCAATATCCTTCTGAAGATACGGTCTCCAGTACTGTGTACAATACTCCAAGTGAGGTCTCACCAGGGTTCTGGCATGAGCATTTCCCTCTTTCTACTGCTAATACCTCTCCCTATACAACCAAGCATTCTGCTAGCATTTCCTGCTGCTCTATTACATTGTATGCCTACCTTTAAGTCATCAGAAATAATCACCCCTAAATCCCTTTACTCATATGTTGAGGTTAGGACTCTATCAAATATTCTCCTGGAACATCAACCCTGTTACATATCTTTGTATCATCAGCAAAAAGACATACCTTACCATCAAGACCTTCTGCAATATCACTAATAAAAATATTAAAGAGAATGGGTCCAAGTACAGATCCCTGAGGTACCCCACTGGTGACAAGTCCAAGCTTCGAATATATTCCATTAACTGCAACCCTCTGTTGCCTGTCACTCAGCCACTGCCTCACCCATTCACCAATATTGGAATCCAAACTTAAAGATTGCAGTTTATTGATAAGCCTTCTATGTGCAACAGTGTCAAAAGCCTTACTGAAATCTAGGTAAGCAATGTCTACTGCACCACCCTGATCTATAATTTTAGTTACCCAATCAAAAAAATCAATAAGATTAGTTTGGCATGATCTCCCTGAAGTAAACCCATGTTGTCTCTGATCTTGAAATCCATGTGTTTTTAGATGTTCATCAATCCTATCCTTTAACATGGTTTCCATCACTTTCCCCACTACTGAAGTAAGGCTTACTGGCCTATAGTTGCCCGACTCCTCCCTATTACCTTTCTTGTAAATGGGCACAACATTAGCTAACTTCCAATCTTCTGGGACTACTCCTGTTAACAATGATTGGTTAAATAAATCTGTTAATGGTTTTGCTAGTACACCACTAAGCTCTTTTAATAGCTTTGGGTGTATTCCATCAGGTCCCATTGACTTATTTGTCTTTACTTTTGACAGTTGAAATAGAACCTCTTCCTCTGTAAACTCACGTGTAATAAATGACTCATTTATCCATTTTGTCAACTGAGGTCCCTTTCCTTCATTTTCATCTGTAAATACAGAACAGAAATATTCATTGAGGCAGTCAGCTAGACCTTTATCTATCTTTACATATCTTGATGATGTCATTTCCACTAATTATCATCTGTAAATTACGTGTGAGGATAAATGCTAATCCTAATAAATTGTGCTGCTGTCACATATTAAGTCACAGCCAAAGATAAACCAGGCAGTAAGTTGAGGCAGTAAATTGAGGCTACCAGCATGTCTAACAAGGGCCTGTTCTACCTTCCTCCACCAGCTGCGTGATTCGCGAATCTCACAGTAGAGGAAAAACTTTGCCACTCTGATTCCCGTAAAGAAACAAATCTCATCCCGCTAATATAGTTATTATATCACATTTAAATAATTACTTTATGCACTGTAGTGTGTTGAGAGGATGACACAGAAATGCCACATTCTCTCTCTAGTCTTCAGTAACCACAAGTCTCAGTCACTATTTGCAACAGCATTTGTGTCATTAAGTGTTTCCAGTATTGTATCAGACTTATAAAAAAAAGATGAATTCTGTAACAAATTATGCTTAGTTCTTGTCTTTATGTGCAAAATATATACCCATTACAACACACTACTTAAAGGACCACTGTAGGCACCCAGACCACTTCAGCTTAATGAAGTGGTCTGGGTGCCAGGTCCAGCTAGGGTTAACCCTTTTTTTTTTTTTTTATAAACATAGCAGTTTAAGAGAAACTGCTATGTTTATAAATAGGTTAATCCAGCCTCTAGTGGCTGTCTCTTGACAGCCGATAGAGGCGCTTGCGTACTTCTCGCTGTGAAAATCACAGTGAGAAGACGCAAGCGTCCATAGGAAAGCATTATGAATTCTTTCCTATGAGACTGGCTGAATGCGCATGCAGCTCCTGCCGCGCATGCGCATTCAGCCGAGGAGGAGAGGAGGTGGAGAGAAGGAGGAGAGCTCCCTCTCCGGTGCTGGAGAAAGGTGAGTGTTTAACCCCTTCCTCTCCCCAGAGCCCGGCACCCTCAGGGCACTATAGTGCCAGGAAAACGAGTATGTTTTCCTGGCACTATAGTGGTCCTTTAATGCTATATCAACATTTATCATGTCATAATAGATAAAAAATTTGAGAAATGTGCCACCATTGGAGGTAAAATTACCAAAACCTTAGCATTATCAACATGGGTCACCATTATGAATCTGAGAGCTGAGTGTAAATTTGACAGGTTGAAAATTCAAAATTTGCTTTGAATTTACGTCACACTTTAATGAATAACACTTTTGTGTGTGGACTGAACAGAGGAAACAGCATTGCGAAAAATTTGTCTCTCGTTTGTACTAATGTAGTAACTGTTACTAAATCAGTTGGGTAATGTCTCTGAACTGCACAACTGACCCATGTCATTGAGTGTGCCGTGGGAGGTCTTCTCCATGTGTGCTGTATTCAAGGCTTAGAACTCGATCCAGGCAGGTTGCTTCAGACGCCCATATGCATGTTATATTTATATCTATTGCAATCAGATATAATAATTTAAAGGGACTCTCCAGACAGCAGTTTTAACTCACCTGGTTGCAGCGCCAGGAGCCCAGTGAAGCCATGCCCCCTATTTCATCAAAATTATTAAATAGGTGGGCGCGAGCAGGAAGCAATCAGACGCTTCCATTTTGGAAGCTTCGCCGCACATGCGCACATACTTCATAGGGCGGCATTCATGCCGCCCTATGAAGTCCTGAGCGCATTACCGCGCATGCGCGCAGTGTGCGCAGCCGCGAGCTGAGTTGACTGACAACTCAGCTCGCGGTCTTTGCCCGCCCCCTCTCCTCTGCTGACAGGCAGGAGAGAGAAGGCGCACACACAGTGACTTCTCTCTCCTGCACACGTCAGATGTATTTTAATATGTCTGACGTGTACATGGCCTTTTTAGGGCCCTACATGATAGGACGTCCCTCTGGTGGCCGTCTGAGTGACGGCCACTGGAGGTATTCCTATCAATCAATGTAAACACTGTATTTTCTCTGAAAATACAGTGTTTACATTAGATTTCCTGCAGGGAGCTATAGATCTCACCTGAACAACTACATTAAGCTGTAGTTGTTCAGGTGAGATCTATAGTGTCCCTTTAAAAAAGTTATGGATGTGTATATTCACACCTTCAAGTTACAGAAAAAATTAGAAAAGCATAAGACCTAACGAGACAGAAAGACACCACGGAGACATTGAAGATGTTCTCTTAATTGTTCTTAGTTTTATCTGGTTTTAAGACCGTTAGAACCATTGGCACTTCAATAGCTGGATGACAGTTTTAAGGTTATTTACTAAACTCTGAATTGTAGTGAATACGAATGCAAATGGCAAAGTTCAGGCTAGAACAGCAACACTGTAATGGAGTCGAAGAGTGTTTAGATGTGTTTATATAATATATATTTAGAAATTATTATTTTTTCTTAGTGGGAAATTATGCCACCTAGTGGAGTGCATTCATTTTCGCATAACATTATCTTAATACAAAAGCTTCATAATTGTTTAGCAATGATTCCGAGACCCAATAAGTCTTGAATTGATTGTTTCATTAATAGGCAGTAATCCCCAATATATCGGTTACCTTCCAACCCCACACCAAGACAATGTGTTTGTGTCAGATGGGTCATTTTAAAATCAGCAAGATGAACTATTCTGATATTGTATAAACACTGGGTGGCATTCTTCAATGTTTCGGTTTTAAATTTCTCATCATAATAGTAGTTGTCCTATGGTTTTAGCTTTCAGACATAGCCGTATTGGTTCACCCAACAGTGGACGTTTTCTATGTTTGCTTGTGTGTGTTAATTCGGGCAACACATTGTCTATTTTTTATGACAGATTCACCTGTAGTGTTGAAAGGGCAACAACAGAACGTTTTGAAACAATGTAATTAGAATTTTCAAATTTGCATTAATAAATGTTATACTTCTAATGAACATGCATCAGCAGTGATACTGTAACACTGGAAAGAGACCTAAATTTAGGATATTTAATGTCCCCACCTACTCCTCTTTAATCATCATATTCTTCTTACCCCACCTAATAACTTGTTTCAACCTTTCAACTTGCAGCTCTTTTCAACCTATTTTGAACAACCTTAAAGGATCGCTATAGGATCAGGAACACAAACATGTATTCTTGACCCTATAGTGTTAAAACCACCATTTAGCCGCCCCTGGGCCCCTCATGCCTCCATAAATATAGCAAAATCTTACTGCATTCAAGCCTGAAGATGTAGATCTGCATGCTGCGTGCCTTGGAAAAAAGCTGTCTGCTGACATCATCAGAAGTGGTGGCCTGATCCAATCACAATGCTACTCCATAGGATTGGCTGAGACTGACAAGGACGCAGATCAAGGGCAGAGCCAGCATGATTCAAACACAGACCTGCCCAATCAGCATCTCTTCATAGAGATGAGTTGAATCAATGTATCTCTATAAGGAAAGTTCAGTGTCTGCGTGCAGAGGGTGGAGACACTGAATGTCTGGATGCATTTTAGGCAGCCATGACACAGGAAGAATCTCTAACAGCCATCTGTGGAGTGGCCAGTGAAGTAATCACTAGGCTGTAATGTAAACACTGCATTTTCTCTGAAAAGACAGTGTTTACAGCAAAAAGCCTGAAGGTAATGAATAGTTGTTCTGGTGATTATAGTGTCCCTTTAATCTAGACCTCGTTATAGTACACCAAAGTTTTCCATTGGGTAAAATAGCCCTGCTTGATTGTACGTAAGACCTAAATAAAGTTAAATGGGAATCTCTCAGACATCATGCAATCCATTGCTGACGGATTCCAGTAATTGTATATCTTAGTATTAACTTTTATCTGTGTGGTAAGAGTCACTCTAATGAGAAGTATAATCAGAGCCTATGTATAACATTGGTTTAACCAATATTTGTATATCATTAAAAATATGATTTATGAATAGTGAGTATGCAGAAAGGATATAGGTCATAGAAGTATAGGGAATGAAAGGATCTCCCTCACTGGCTTGGTCCATGGCCATTGAGGCCCACTGGGCGTTTTTTGCAGAACCCTCCACCTCCCACCTGAAATTCCAAACCGTCCACTAGTGGGCGGTAGGGACCAGGTTAACTACACCTGAAGACTGACAAGCAAACTGGTGGGAATGTTTTTAACTAAAGTCCAAAGCAGATAATCAAGAAAGAGCTAGTGCTTCACATGAAAGTGATATCTTGACTTTACATTTTTTTCCCCAGGTTTCCACCAGGTTTTCTTCAGCTCCTGATCAAAAATTTCAGCATTCCAAGGGCCTGTGTATCCATAGCTCCATCTTCCTCAAAGCTTCCATATTGTAGGTACATCATTTAACTTAACAAAACAACCCAAGGTTATACTGTATTCTATGTGTATATACTTGCTTTTGGCTATATCTTAATTTGCGGTGCAGTATTGTGACCAACATATGAGATAGTGATACAGTGTAAGGATATACATGGTGATTAATTACTGTACCATTTAACTAACTTTCATTATAGAATGCTGCCGTGCAAAGTACTGCAAGGAATACTATAAATTCAAAGACAAAAAGTTAATATAAGATGGTGTAGATGAAATATAGAAAAAAAACTGGAGGAAAAACAGAATTAAATAAACTGTGGTGGTCTTAATGTATATTGAGCAGAAAATGGTTGTCTCCCGCAAATCATATCAGGTCCTGCTGTTTTTGTTTTATAGTAAGAGATATCAATGTTTGTATGGGGATTGTACTGAGATAAAAGTTAAAAAAAACACTAACAAAAATAATTAAAAAAAATGCATTCACAAGTGAAGTCTATGTGCATATTTTTAATGCATGTTGACATGGTTATTCACAAAACTGAAAATTGCCAATAATTCAAGGTGAATTTAAGGCCAAAATAGCTGAACAAAAAAAAATTCTCCAAGTCAGCTGTTTCCAGTTCAGCTAATTTGGCATCTAATGTGAAAATCCCTTTGAATTTACTTTGAATTTCCATCAGTTCCTCTTGCTGGTTATTCAGTAAAATGAGAATTGACAACAATTCAGAGTGAATTCAAAGTGAATTTTAAATTTAAGGCCAAACTAAACAAACTGAAAAAAAAGTCTCAGTCAGCTACATTGACTTTTAATTTGAAATTCACCTTGAATTCCAGAAAAGATCTCGCTTTACTGAATAATCGTATATCATTGTTTTCTTCTAACATGACACCAATAACACCAGGCACAGTCAGATACCACAATGAAGCTGCGGCAGTCATTGGAGATCATGTTGCCTGATACTTGACTAGAATCATACTGTACCTTTCACCATCATGAATGCTAAGTGATGCGTTTTTGTTTTAGTGCTGGACACATTGCAACTCAGCATTTTGGGGATTCTCACAGTCCTCGCCATATTATCAATTATTATTTATTTGGAAGATGCTTTCTACTTGAAGAAGAAAGTGCGATGTCCAGTCAAAAGGCAAACCCTCTTATGGAACAGTGGGGCTCCCACGGTAAGACAATGTTTATCGGGTTACGTTAAAATTCTGCCATTTGTCACAGATGGTGTTTCTTAAAAAAAACTGGTATTACTGTCACGCAAAGTTTGTGTCATGTCCCTAAATAAAAAAAAAAAAATACTGACACTAGGTGGGATGACTATTTTCCAATCATCATGCCCCAGTGAGGGGTCAACACCAAAGTACTGGTGGAAGAATATGGATTGCCACCTACTGATCCAAAATTCTTTCCAGTATGTCCAATTGAACTTACATTGTGTTGTGACATCCTGTCATGGATAACACAGGGGAAGCCTTGTTTCTTCTTGCTTCTGCCTCAAGAGTTGGCTAGCCCTCACATTACGGTGGAAATATAAGCTAGCCTCCTGCAACGCTTAAGTATGATTTGCCTTCACTACAAGCTGTAGGATGTATGCAGAGCAGCACACACCTACAAAGGAGACATCTTACAGAACTTTGACCATTTTAGCAGTTCAGCTGGTAACCACAAAGCCAATGAGCACATTGGTGCCAATTTCCCACCATTTTTCTGGTTGCCTGCAAGATGTTTTCTTAAGTGTGCTTTACAATGATTGCTTCAGCACATAGCAAGAGAGCTTGTCCTGCTACCCTGCACATACACTCACAGCCTGCCATGCTGTCAATCTCAGTGTGGAAAAAAAATAGTGCCCTATTAGATTCTTCAAGTGCACCTGGAGAGGTAGCCATACTGCAAGACTCAGCCAGGGCTGAGTGAATAACCCCATTGGTGTGTGACATTGTGATCTTTGGAAGGTATTTTTATTAACTCTTTGCAAAAAAAAGTATTCTAAAACGTGGTAGTGATAATTTTGGTTATAATGTTTTCAAATGCCTTTTATTGTAGTTGTTTCGCCCTGATTGGAGATCCAGCTTCTCTAGTGTCCATCTAGTGTATACTCCAATACAACCATAATCTATGAAACAAAGGATACTACATGCAGTACTACACTTTGTCTAATACTGCGAGGGATAATAAAAATTGCTTTACTGATGCCTCAGTTTTTGGAGTGAATTGCCATTATAAAGTACCTATCAAAATATTTAACATTTAGAACTTGCAGTTTTAACTGAGACATTTCTAAAATGAGTTCAGATTCCCACTTTTTTATCCAACAAAACAATGAGTCCTTATGTTGGGTAAAGGGTCTATTTCATGGTCGACTGCAAATATTTGCTAATCACCATATAACTAAATGAGTATTCACACACTACAACAAACACTGATTCATTGCAGCAATACGCAAGTGGAAATTAACTTTCACATTACCTTAAAAATAGTTACATTGCGGTCTTTTTAATATACATATCCTAATTTCTAAATTTAATGCCAGAGATGTAAAATCATAAAGTGCATGTAAATATTATATCGGCACAGATATGCCAGCAATTTTTTTTAGAAGCTGTGCAATCTACCAGTTTATCCATAAAATAAGACAGAATTCATTTATTTTAGAATTCATGTGTGGTGTACCATTTCATGTTAATAATCTTTTTAAATTGTTTGAGGAAATATTCCTATTATGGTGTAGTATGATTCTTTAAAGCAGCACTGTCACTTGTAGGGTCTTTGATTTTTTTTTTTGCAAAGATTCCAGATCATATATCCGTTGTGTGGAGGTGATGCAGCTGTTTGGTGATATATCTGATTGTGTGGAGGTCACGGAGCAGTTAGGGTTGTATACATTCCTTAAAGGGATACTATAAATACCTGGAATACAGTATTCCTGGCACTAGATCTCCCTCTGTTCGCCTGTCTCTCGTGCCCCCAGTTGTTGCTGAGACGTGGCTCCAACTCCTCCGACGTCCCTTGATGAGCAAATGCCATGCGCGCATTAGACCTCCCCAGCATCAGTTACCGGACCAAAGGCCTGTTTTGATCCAGGAAGTGACTCCAGTGGCTGTCTGGGAGACATCCACTGAGGGCAGACTTAGAGCTACAATGTAAACATTGCATTCTCTGGAACTGCAATGTTTTACATTGCAGCACTAAGTGCAATAGGGACACTGCACCTAGGTCACTTCAATGAGCTGAAGTGGTCTGGGTGCGTATAGTGTCCCTTTAAGTTATCTCATCTTAATACCTTATTGTTTCCTCAACCATACTTCTTCGGCCAGAAGTCATTGTCACTACTGTACTCTTGTGTGTGTATGAGAGTACAAAACAAGATATATGCCAGATTCTGTAAGACCACAGTATTTTCCATATATATTTCACATTTGTTGGTTCTATGCACCAGTGAGACTAACAGCTGATGGGAAATGAAAGCATAAATTGTGTCTATCACCAAATATTGCCAGTTACATGACACAAAGTGGTCCATACTTTGTCTCATGTATATGACACAAAGTATGAACTACTTTGATTCTATAGTTATGGAACGCTGAAAATGACAGAACCACCTTAAGACAGTTAGTAAGCATTGTAAGGTTTCCATACATATGGTCATGTATATTGTTTGCATGGAAATGGAACAAGATATGCATAGAATTAAAAAGGCAGGTGAATGATTTTGATGTGAAAATTGTTTTTGCAGGTGGTCGCCATCTTTGCCTGCTTTGGTCTGTGGATTCCACGCTCTGCCTTGTTTATAGATATTGGTATTGGCACGTGAGTGACAACAAAACAACACAATTCAATAAAAACACTAGACACACAGGAGTTTTATTCACCAAACACCAAAATGTTGTAAATTGAAAACCGAATTGCAAAATTTAGGCAAAAATATCCAAATTATAATTATAACTAAGTTTAAGAATGTTTCCAAATTCAAAATTATTTTCTTAATTTTTGTAATTACAATTTCGTGTTTAGAGGATAGAAAAGTGAATCTTTCATGGTTCTGATCCGCTCAGACAAGAGACTTATGCCGGGTTGACTTGAGGTTCTTTATTTGAGTGTTTAGACATGGTTAAACAAGAAAAACAATATGAGTAACAGGATTTATAGTGAAGAGGAAATAATAAAGACAAAAGGGAGATGGTAGAACCTAAATCGCCTTAGGGCAGACTGTGTTGGGTCCTCGGTCAATGACCGAGGACTCGACACCAGGAGGGGTCCCGGCGATTTGCTCTGTTCGCCCCTGGTGCGAGGCCCCTCTAGTCTGTCCCGCAATGTGCAGAGCTGCAGACCATGTGTTTTGCGAGATCTGGCAAATCAGAGCATTGCCGCGGGTTACCATGGCAACTCTCTGACTGGATCTCGCGATCTCGCTGAGCTGCAGGTCGGATATTATAGCCACTGGACCACCAGGGAGCTAAAAAAAATATATGTATTCCATTACCAGCACGCCCCCCTCCCTCCCAACATTATCACTCACTCCATCAATACCCCCCTTCACATCATCATCACCTCCCTCAGTCCATCAATACCCCCTCCATCAACACCCTCCTCACACCACCAATACCCCCTCTCCCTCAAACCATCATTACCCCCCACTACATCAATAACCCCTTTATTCCATCAATACCCCCACTCCATCAATACCGCCCTCACTCCATCAATACCCGCACTCCATCAATACCTTCCCTCACACAATTATTACCCCCCTCCCTCACATCATCATCACCCCTCTCACTCCATCAATACCCCCACTCCATCAATACCCCCCTCACACCATTAATAGCCCCCTCACTCACATGATCATCACCCCTCACTCTATCAACACCCCCACTCCATCAATACCCCCTCACCATTAATACCCCCCTCCCCACTCCATCAATAACCCTCCTCCCCCACTCCATCAATACCCCGCCTTACACCCTCAATACCCACCCCTCCTTCACACCATCATCACCCCCCTCCCTCAGCTCACTGACACACAAGATCATTGAAACACACATGCTCACTACACACAAGATCACTGACACACACACTCACTACACACACACTCACTACACACACACACACACACACACACCACACACACTCACTACAGACACAGTATTTAAACCCTACCTGGCACTGGAGGCTGTGGAAAATTAAGTTTTCTCTGGGAGGCCATTTTCAGGCCTCTTCCTGCAGCAAGGTCCGCTGCTTGAGTGCAGGAGGCAGAGCTTATGTGTGGAGGCGGGGCTTCTGAACAGGGGAGGAGCTTTCACGCGGGGGCAGAGCTTCCATGCATGCTGGGCCAGGGCATAATTGAAAAAATTAATTGAATAAAACATTAGGGCTTTCTGCCAGCCCCAGATGCCGCGGCCCACAGGGAAAATTCCCGGTATCCCGGTGGGCCAGTCCGGCCCTGTCAGTAAGCAATTGAGATGATCAGCCTCTTTGGTTTGAAATCAGAACTATAGGTTTAGATTTTTATAATTAGGGTATTTCAGGATACTTACAAACAATAGGAAAGTCTATAATATCCAGGAAAGTTGTGTTGTTTTAGGTAGGAGAACCGTAGGTTCAAACAAAGCAATAAAGGTATCAAAGTCCAGAATGAAATGAAGCAGGTTGGTTGGATTAAATCAGGATTGTAGATCGGGATGGTTCAAAGTAAGTAAGAGTAGAGCAGGTTTTCTTTAATAAGAGCCAGGAACAGAAGACTTGTCAGGTTCAAAACAATAACTTATCTCATTGTAAAGGCAACTCATATAGTTGGGTGTGGCCTTTTATAGCAGATTTGGATTGTAGGAAATAAAACAGAAGAAATGAAACATGATTTGAGTTGTCAGGATAAGATCCTGACAGAATCATACAAGGTTATTCACAAAATAGTGATAAGCAAATTGGATATATTTGGTTATGTTTCAGTTTGGCTGTTTTGACATACGCACCATGAATTCACTTTGGATTCTTAACAATTCACATTTTATTGAATAACCCTGCAAGTTTCTCTATGCACTTTTCATTAGCAAAGATTATGCATGATAACCTTTCAATACGTCCCTTAATATACCCTTTTTCTTCATAAAACAGTAATTAAAATGTGCTCATTATTAGTAATGTTTGCCAATTCCTAGGTATTTTGCAACCTGTTTCTATTTCACAATAATGGTCATTATTGAAGGATATGGAGGAAAAGATGCATTGATTAAGAGAATGGAAAATTCCCCTATGCACATCAATACAGGCCCATGCTGCTGCTGTTGCCCATGTCTGCCTCTCATGAAACTTACCAAGTAAGAATGCACAGAGATTGGTTAATAAACACCATAATCACTACAGCATGATAAGATGTCAAACTGTTCTAAAATGTTTTGACTGTGAACATTGGGGAGCTAAATGGGTTATGGGGCATTAAAAGAGCTTGAATAGTTTAGTATCCAGTGCATGAACAGCCACACTTCACACAGCTCTCTTACGTTCATGCACCAAAGGACAAACAGTTATAAGTAAAATAGTTGATCTTAAAGGACCACTCGAGGCACCCAGACCACTTCAGCTTAATGAAGTGGTCTGGGTGCCAGGTCCAGCTAGGCTTAACCCATTCTTTTATAAACATAGCAGTTTCAGAGAAACTGCTATGTTTATGAATGGGTTAAGCCTTCCCCCAAAGCCTCTAGTGGCTGTCTCATTGACAGCCACTAGAGGCGCTTGCGTGCTTCTCACTGTGATTTTCACAGTGAGAGCACGCAAGCGTCCATAGGAAAGCATTGTAAATGCTTTCCTATGCGACCGGCTGAATGTGCGCGCAGCTCTTGCCGCGCGTGCGCATTCAGCCGACGGGGAGGAATGGAGGAGGATCGGAGGAGGAGAGCTCCCAGCCCATCGCTGGAAAAAAGTAAGTTTTAACCCCTTTCCCCCTTCCAGAGCCGGGCGGGAGGGGGACCCTGAGGGTGGGGGCACCCTCAGGGCACTATAGTATGTTTTCCTGGCACTATAGTGATCCTTTAAGCGCATTTAAAAGTGCATATTTCAAGTTTTTAGATTTACATGCACATACATTATCATTATCAAATAAATAGGTGACATACAATAAGTATGTCCTGTACAATTTAAAAACAAGTATAACAGGAAGTATCAAACACACAAAGCATCTGCTATCTACCCCTGCAACTGCTCTCATATTTCATTACTTAAATTATAATTACTGGTCATTAGTAAGACATCTGTTTAATAAGTCCTTTCAATATTCACTGTCAAGACGAACGTATTTAAATTTGATACATTGGATGATTTTTTTGCAATTCTGTAAACATTCACTATTTGCTTTGCAGGAAGAAGTTGAATCTTTTAATTTTGGGCGCATTCCAGATGGCATTTCTGAAACCAGTCTTCAATATCATTGGTTTAATCCTCTCAGCGGATGGAGCTTTCAATTCAGATGATGTGAGATTGCTTGGATTTTTGCTACTTCTGTAAAATACTGTGAATGGGGTGAATGTATTTAAATGTTTACATATGAACAGTTTAAATATTCAGCTATCATTTAATCTGAAAAACTATAATGTGTTTACTTCTAGAAGTTGGAATTATATTTTAACCAAAAAGGAACAATTGTTTCATATGGTATGTTTCTCATATTTTTAAAATAACTATCCAAAACAAGTTAATTAAAAGGATATGGGAAGCAATCCCCTTTTTAAGTGCATTATATAGGTAATAAATTAACTATATAAAACAAATACCCACAATCACAGTCCTGCTGATTCTGCAAGAACAGTTCAAACAGAAGCACCAAGCAGGCCCCTCCTAGACCAGGAAGATGTTCCACCAATCATGAGCCTATCTTTCTAGAAAGCGTTTTATTCTTCAGTTGTTTTATTCTTTATTATTTGTTTGCATTTATATGGAGCTAACTTATTATAAATGGGGGGCTTTAACAACAATGATACAGTTGATACATTTTGACAGAAACAATAGGTTGATGAGGACCATGCAGGAACGACCTTACAATCTAGAGGAGGTGGGTTTTAAAAACCACAATGAGGGGATGGCAACCAAGTGCCAGAGTGGGAAATTAGCAGAATTGGAAGGTGAGAGTGAAGTGGAGTGTGAACCCACTAGTAAAATTGAGAGAGTAATAGATAGGTTTGAAGAAAGACAGTTACCAAGGGAGGCTATAGGCTATGACCCAGCATCATGCAGGGAGACAGCGCGGGATGGAGAGGAGGCAGACACAGCATGAGGGGAGAGGAGCACGAAGAGCTCCACACCCCTCACTCCCCCCAGCAGGACCAGGAGTTCAAGCCACCCTCCTGGACACACAAGGTAAGCTAACAGGAGGGTGGCTGGAGATATTACAAAAAAAGAATTTGAGTGTGTGTATTAGTGTAAGTAAGTGTGAGTATGGGTGTGTGTATGTGTGTGTATGTGTATGAGTGTTTGTATGTGTGTGTATGTGTATATGTGTATGATTGTACAGGTGATACTCGAAAAATTAGAATATCGTGCAAAAGTTAATCTATTTAAGTAATGCAACGTAAAAGGGGAAACTAATATATGAGATAGACGCATTACATGCAAAGCAAGATAATTCAAGCAGTGATTTGTCATAAGTGCGATGATTATGGCTTACAGCTCATGAAAACCCCAAATCCACAATCTCAGTAAATTAGAATATTACATGCAAGCAATAAAACAAGGAGTGTACATAGAACAATATCGGACCTCTGAAAAGTATAAGCATGCATATGGACTCGGTACTTGGTTTGGGCCCCTTTTGCAGCAATTACTGCCTCAATGCGGCGTGGCATGGAAGCTCTCAGCCTGTGGCACTGCTGAGGTGTTATGGAAGACCAGGATGCTTCAATAGAGGCCTTCATCTCTTCTGCATTGTTCGGTCTCATGTCTCTCATCTTTCTCTTCGCAATGCCCCATAGATTCTCTATTCGGTTCAGGTCAGACGAGTGTAATGATATTGATGTATGTGTGTGAAGGTGCTGTGTGTGTGGGTGTGTGTGGGTAATGGTGGGGGGGTGGATGTGGGGGGAACATTACTTAATTTCCCTCCTCCCTTCTTACCTTATGTTTTCTTGTTCCTGCTGCCATCCCTGGTGGTCCAGTGTAGTGATGCACCGAATGGTTCCCGGCGAACATAGTGTGTTCGCGTCCGCCGCGGACGGCGAACACAAGCGCGGTTCGATCCGCCCCATATTCGTCATCATTGAGTGAACTTTGACCCTGTACCTCACAGTCAGCAGACACATTCCAGCCAATTAGCAGCACACCCTCCCTAGCAGACCCTCCCACCTAGTGGACAGCATCCATTTTAGATTCATTCTCAAGCTGCATGCTTAGTGAGAGGAGGGAATGTGTAGCTGCTGTTGATTAGATAGGGAAATGCATAGCTAGGTTAGGGTATACAGTGTCCACTACAGTCCTGAAGGACTCATCTGATCTCTGCTGTAAGGACAGCACCCCAAAAAGCCCTTTTTTGGGCTAGAACATCAGTCTGCTTTTTTTCTGTGTAATGTAATTGCAGTTAGTTGTTCCGCCGTTGCCAGCTTCTGTGTCAGGCTCACAGTGCCCAGTCAGTGCCACCAATTACATCTGGTGTCACAATAGCTTGGATTTAAAAACAAAAAACTTTTTCACTGTTATAGATTGAATAGCAGTCAGTTGTCTGCCACTGCTGCCAGCTTCTGTGTCAGGCTCACAGTGCATACTGTGCCCATTTCCCCAGTCAGTGCCACCAATTACATCTGGTGTCACAATAGCTTGGATTTAAAAACAAAAAACTTTTTTCACTGTTATAGATTGAATAGCAGAAACAAAAAGTCCCTTTAAGTAGTGGCCAGGCTCACAGTGGATACTGTGCCCAGTGCCACCACTCACTCATATCTGGTGTCACAATAGCTTGCATTTAAAAACAAAAAACTTTTTTCACTGTTATAGATTGAATAGCAGTTAGTTGTCTGCCACCGCTGCCAGCTTCTGTGTCAGGCTCACAGTGGATACTGTGCCCATTTGCCCAGTCAGTGCCACCACTCATATCTGGTGTCACAATAGCTTGCATTTAAAAACAAAAAACCTTTTTCACTGTTATAGATTGAATAGCAGTCAGTGTCCTTAAAGCGGGTGTGTCAGGCTCACAGTGGATACTGTTCCCATTTGCCCAGTGCCACGACTCATATCTGGTGTCACAATAGCTTAAGCTTGACAATTTAAAAGAAAACATTTTTTTTTCACTGTAATAGATTGAATAGCAGTTAGTTGTCTGCAAGCGTCTGGGTGTCAGGCCTCCTTCAGCGTGTGCTCTGCAGACCTCTGCCCGTGTACTTTGCCACTCATATCTGGTGTCTCTATAGCGTGCTTTTACAAAGAAAAAAAGTTTTTCAGTGTAAGCTAATAGCAGTCAGTGTCCTTAAAGCGGGTGTCAGGCCTCCTTCAGTGTGTGCTCTGCAGACCTCTGCCCGTGTACTTTGCCACTCATATCTGGTGTCTCTATAGCGTGATTTTACAAAGAAAAAAAGTTTTCAGTGTAAGCTAATAGCAGTCAGTGTCCTTAAAGCAGGTGTCAGGCCTCCTTCAGCGTGTGCTCTGCAGACCTTTGCCCGTGTACTTTGCCACTCATATTCCAGTTCTATAGGCTGCCTTACAAAGAAAAAGCTGTGCGTAAGCTAATAGCAGTCAGTGTCCTTAAAGCGAAAAGTCAGCCCTTCGCCGCAGGTGCTCTGCAGACCTTTTGCCCTCGCGTACTTTGCCACTCATATCTGGTGTCTCTATAGCGTTTTACAAAGAAAAAAAAAAAGTTTTTCAGTGTAAGCTAATAGCAGTCAGTGTCCTTAAAGCCGGTGTCAGGCCTCCTTCAGCGTGTGCTCTGCAGACCTTTGCCCGTGTACTTTGCCACTCATATCTGGTGTCTCTATAACGTGCTTTTACAAAGAAAAAAAGTTTTTCAGTGTAAGCTAATAGCAGTCAGTGTCCTTAAAGCGGGTGTCAGGCCTCCTACAGCGTGTGCTCTGCAGACCTCTGCCCGTGTACTTTGCCACTCATATCTGGTGTCTCTATAGCGTGTTTTTACAAAGAAAAAAAGTTTTTCAGTGTAAGCTAATAGCAGTCAGTGTCCTTAAAGCGGATGTCAGGCCTCCTTCAGCGTGTGCTCTGCAGACCTCTGCCCGT
>OW240913.1:124738281-124770612 GCA_933207985.1 Pelobates cultripes | reverse complement strand
ACTCATCTGATCTCTGCTCTAAGGACAGCACCCCAAAAAGCCCTAATTAGGGCTAGAACATCAGTCTGCTTTTTTTTTTTCTTTTTTTTTTTTTCTGTGTAATGTAATTGCAGTTGCCTGCCTGCCAGCTTCTGTGTCAGGCTCACAGTGGATACTGTGCCCATTTGCCCAGTCAGTGCCACCACTCATTTCTGGTGTCACAATAGCTTATGCTTGACATTTAAAAAGAAAAAAAAATTTTCACTGTAATAGATTGAATAGCAGTTAGTTGCCTGCCAGCTTCTGTGTCAGGCTCACAGTGGATACTGTGCCAATTTGCCCAGTCAGTGCCACCACTCATATCTGGTGTCACAATAGCTTAAGCTTGACATTTAAAAAGAAAAATTTTTTTTTCACTGTAATAGATTGAATAGCAGTTACTTGTCTGCCAGCTTCTGTGTCAGGCTCACAGTGGATACTGTGCCCATTTGCCCAGTGCCACAACTCATATCTGGTGTCACAATAGCTTAAGCTTGACATTTAAAAAGAAAAAATTTTTTTTCACTGTAATAGATTGAATAGCAGTTAGTTGTCTGCAAGCATCTGGGTGTCAGGCCTCCTTCAGCATGTGCTCTGCAGACCTCTGCCCGTGTACTTTGCCACTCATATCTGGTGTCTCTATAGCGTGCTTTTACAAAGAAAAAAAGATTTTCAGTGTACGCTAATAGCAGTCAGTGTCCTTAAAGCGGGTGTCAGGCCTCCTTCAGCGTGTGCTCTGCAGACCTCTGCCCGTGTACTTTGCCACTCATATCTGGTGTCTCTATAGCGTGCTTTTACAAAGAAAAAAAGTTTTTCAGTGTAAGCTAATAGCAGTCAGTGTCCTTAAAGCGGGTGTCAGGCCTCCTTCAGCTTGTGCTCTGCAGACCTCTGCCCGTGTACTTTGCCACTCATATCTGGTGTCTCTATAGCGTGCTTTTACAAAGAAAAAAAGTTTTAAAGTGTAAGCTAATAGCTGTCAGTGTCCTTAAAGCTGGTGTCAGGCCTCCTTCAGCGTGTGCTCTGCAGACCTCTGCCCGTGTACTTTGCCACTCATATCTGGTGTCTCTATAGCGTGCTTTTACAAAGAAAAAATGTTTTTCAGTGTAAGCTAATAGCAATCAGTGTCCTTAAAGCAGGTGTCAGGCCTCCTTCAGCGTGTGCTCTGCAGACCTCTGCCCGTGTAATTTGCCACTCATATCTGGTGTCTCTATAGCGTGCTTTTACAAAGAAAAAAAGTTTTTCAGTGTAAGCTAATAGCAGTCAGTGTCCTTAAAGCAGGTGTCAGGCCTCCTTCAGCGTGTGCTCTGCAGACCTTTGCCCGTCTCCTTTGCCCTCATATCTGGTGTCTCTATAGCATGCTTTTACAAAGAAAAAAAGTTTTTCAGTGTAAGCTAATAGCAGTCAGTGTCCTTAAAGCTGGTGTCAGGCCTCCTTCAGCTTGTGCTCTGCAGACCTCTGCCCGTGTACTTTGCCACTCATATCTGGTGTCTCTATAGCGTGCTTTTACAAAGAAAAAAAGGTTTTCAGTGTAAGCTAATAGCAGACAGTGTCCTTAAAGCAGGTGTCAGGCCTCCTTCAGCGTGTGCTCTGCAGACCTCTCGCCTGTGTACTTTGCCACTATATCTGGTGTCTCTATAGCGCGCTTTTTACAAAGAAAAAAGTTTTTCAGTGTAAGCTAATACAGCCAAAAACCTTAAAGCTGGTGTCAGGTCTCCTTCATGCGGTGCTCTGCAGACCTCTGCCCTGTACTTGCCACTCATATCTGGTGTCTCTATAGCGGTTTCTTTACAAAGAAAAAGTTTTTCAGTGTAGTTTCAATAGCAGTCAGTGTCCTTAAAGCGGGTGTCAGGCCTCCTTCAGCGTGTGCTCTGCAGACCTCTGTCCGTGTACTTTGCCACTCATATCTGGTGTCTCTATAGCGTGCTTTTACAAAGAAAAAAAAGTTTTTCAGTGTAAGCTAATAGCAGTCAGTGCCCTTAAAGCGGGTGTCAGGCCTCCTTCAGCGTGTGCTCTGCAGACCCTTGCCCGTGTACTTTGCCACTCATATCTGGTGTCTCTATAGCATGCTTTTACAAAGAAAAAAAGTTTTTCAGTGTAAGCTAATAGCAGTCAGTGTCCTTAAAGCAGGTGTCAGGCCTCCTTCAGCGTGTGCTCTGCAGATCTTTGCTCGCGGTATCTTTGCCACTATATCTGGTGTCTCTATAGCTGCTTTTACAAAAAGTTTTTCAGTGTGTTTAATAGCAGCTCAGTGTCCTTAGCTGGTGTCAGCCTCCTTCAGCGCAGGTGCTCTGCAGACCTCTGTCTGCGGTAATTTTGCCACTATATCTGGTGCCCCCAAAGCGTGCTTTACAAAGAAAAGTTTTCAGTGTAAGCTAATAGGCAGTCAAAAGTCCTTAAAGCTGGTGTGTCAGGCCTCCCTCTTCAGCTGTGCTCTTGCAGACTTCGTCTCGTGGTATCACTTTTGCCACTATATCTGGTGTCTCTATAGGCTGCGGCTTTTATACAAAGAAAAAAAGTTTTTCAGTGTAAGCTAATAGCAGTCAGTGTCCTTAAAGCGGGTGTCAGGCCTCCTTCAGCATGTTCTCTGCAGATCTTTGCCCGTGTACTTTGCCACTCATATCTGGTGTCTCTATAGCGTGCTTTTAAAAAAAAAAAGTTTTTCAGTGTAAGCTAATAGCAGTCAGTGTCCTTAAAGCGGGTGTCAGGCCTCCTTCAGCGTGTGCTCTGCAGACCTCTGCCCGTGTACTTTGCCACTCATATCTGGTGTCTCTAAAGCGTGCTTTTACAAAGAAAAAAAGATTTTCAGTGTAAGCTTATAGCAGTCAATGTCCTTAAAGCGGGTGTCAGGCCTCCTTCAGCGTGTGCTCTGCAGACCTCTGCCCGTGTACTTTGCCACTCATATCTGGTGTCTCTATAGCGTGTTTTTACAAAGAAAAAAAGTTTTTCAGTGTAAGCTAATAGCAGTCAGTGTCCTTAAAGCGGGTGTCAGGCCTCCTTCAGCGTGTGCTCTGCAGACCTCTGCCCGTGTACTTTGCCACTCATATCTGGTGTCTCTATGCTTTACACACAAGATTTTCAGTGTAAGCAGCAGTCAGTATCATGGCGAGATTGTCAGGCCTCCTTCAGCGTGGCGCACCACGGAGCCTCACCAGTGTGCCACTCATATCTGGTGTCTGGCAGCGTGCATTTAAAACCAAAACTTTTTTTTTCACTGTTATGGGTGAATAGCAGTTAGTTACATGCTCAAAGTGTGGTAATGTCAGCCCTACAGCGTGTTCTCTGCCAACCTCTGCCAGTTCACAGTGCCACTCATATCTGGTGTCACAATAGCTTGCATTTAAAAACAAAAAACTTTTTTCACTGTTATAGATGGAATAGCAGTTAGTTGTCTTCAAGCGGGTGTGTCAGGCCTACAACGTGTGCTCTGCCAGTTCACAGTGCCACTCATATCTGGTGTCACAATAGCTTGCATTTAAAAACAAAAAACTTTTTTCACTGTTATAGATTGAATAGCAGTTAGTTATCTTCAAGCGGGTGTGTCAGCCCTACAGTGTGTACTCTGCCAGTTTACAGTGCCAATCATATCTGGTGTCATAATAGCTTGCATTTAAAAACAAAAAACTTTTTTCACTGTTATAGATTGAATACCAGTTAGTTGTCTCAAAGCGGGTGTGTCAGGCTCACAGTGGATACTGTGCCCAGTGCCACCACTCACTCACTGGTACCCGGACGAAATTTATTTTCACAAAAGGCAATCCCCAACCTGTACTCGATTGTGCAAAAGGAAATAATGGCATTCTGGCACACAGTGTTGGGGCAAGGGTCCATCTGACCACTGATACCTGGTCTGCAAAGCATGGTCAGGGCAGGTATATCACCTACACTGCGCATTGGGCAAACCTGCTGGCGGCTGCCAAGCATGGAATGCGTGGCTCTGCAGAGGAGTTGGTGACACCGCCATGACTTGCAGGCAGGCCTGCTGCCACCTCCTCTACTCCTCCTACTCCATCCTCTTCCATAACCTCCTCGGCTGAGTCCTCTTCTGCTGCTGCGTCTTGCTCCACATCAGCGGATAGGGGACGTAACAGGGATTAAACTGATAAGAATAGTACTACTTAACACACCACTCCTATCTGGTGGCACATTAGATTGCACGCGCAGTGCCCCAAATTTGTTGTGATCTGTGAGTAAGGTAAACGGTTGTCCATACAAGTAAGGTTGCAGCTTTTTGAGGGCCCACACCACCGCCAGGCACTCCTTTTCAATGGCAGTGTATCTACTTCCCTGGGCAAAAGTTTCCGGCTTAGATAAGCCCCGGGTTGCTCGCCGCCATCTGCTCCGACTTGGCTCAGTACTGCTCCCAATCCAAACATAGAAGCGTCTGTATGGACGAGAAAGCGTTTAGTTGGATCAGGAGCAGAAAGTACAGGTGATTTAATGAGCGCCGTCTTGAGCTGTTGGAAGGCCTGTTCACACTCTGGGGCCCATACTACTATCTTGGGGAGGTTTTTACGCGTTCCTATATGGCACTTACTGGGCTTTAGGGTCAGTCCGGCCTCCCTAATCCGGTCTAGTACGGCTCCTATGTGGGTCAGGTGTTAGGGCCAGGAGCAGCTAAAAATGGCTATATCATCCAAGTAGGCGCAGGCATACTCCTGAAACCCATCCAGTAGCCGATCTACCATCCTCTGAAAGTTAGCCGGGGCATTCTTCATCCCGAATGGCATGGCCTTAAACTGATACAGGCCAAACGAGGTGACAAATGACGACTTGTGGATGGCGTCCTCGGCTAATGGAATTTGCCAGTACCCCTTGCACAGATCTATTGTGGTGAGGTACTGGCCTCTGGCCATTTTGTCTAGGAGCTCGTCTATCCGGGGCATAGGGTAGGTGTCTGAGGTTGTTTTATCGTTTAGCCTCCGGTAGTCTACACAGAAACGGGTCGTGCCGTCCGGTTTCGGTACTAGTACTACCGGGGAGGCCCAGGGGCTGTCAGAGTGTTCTATCACCGCTAACTGCATCATTTCCTCAATTTCTTTCTGAATATTTTCTTTAACTGCTTCGGGTATGCGATAGGAGGTTTGGCAAAGGGGGGTCTGGTCTAGGGTTTCAACTTTGTGAGTGGTTAACGGACTGTACCCAGGTAGGTTGGAAAACGTGGCCCCCTTGTCCTGGATTAGTCTTTGGACCTGGGTTCGCTCCTGGGGGTCTAACCGTTCTCCTAACTGTACTTCTCCCAGGTCTCCGCTCTGGCCCTCTAGGAGATCTGGGAGTGGCAAATTATCATAATCTTCAGTGGCAGGTGCACAGATCGCGGTTACCTCTTCCGTGCGCTCGTGGTATGGCTTGAGCATGTTCACATGGAGCATGCGCTTGCCTCCCGTGCCTGTGACCGCACCGATCACAAAGGTGGTATCACAAACCTGCTCTACCACCTTGTATGGGCCCTGCCAGGAAGCCTGCAGCTTGTCCTTGTGGACAGTGTCAATCCATATCTGCCAAGTGACCCTATGTAGGGGGAACAGTCTCTATTCTGCTCTGTGTCAGTGTGTATCATGGTCTCTGAGGACAGGTGTCAATCCATATCTGCCAAGTGAACCTATGTAGGGGGAACAGTCTCTATTCTGCTCTCTGTCAGTGTGTATCATGGTCTCTGAGGACAGGTGTCAATCCATATCTGCCAAGTGACCCTATGTATGGGGAACAGTCCCTATTCTGCTCTGTGTCAGTGTTTATCAGGGATCCTTAGGATAGGTGTCAATCCATATCTGCCAAGTGACCCTATGTAGGAGGAACAGTCCCTATTCTGCTCTGTGTCAGTGTATATCAGGGATCCTTAGGATAGGTGTCAATCCATATCTGCCAAGTGACCCTATGTAGGGGGAACAGTCCCTATTCTGCTCTGTGTCAGTGTTAGTCCCCTTGAAACAACTTTTCCATCACTATTGTGGCCAGAAAGAGTCCCTGTGTGTTTTAAAATTCGCCTGCCCATTGAAGTCTATGGCGGTTCGCCCGGTTCACGGTTCGCGAACATTTGCGGAAGTTCGCGTTCGCCATTCGCAAACCGAAAATTTCGTGTTCGCGACATCACTATTTGTGAATAGATTTCCACACAATGGTTTGTAATGGCCCTGAATATATTTGTATAGTGTTATCATATACCCTCTGAGGCAACGTTTTTCTAAACTAAATAGGTTTAAATTTGTTAACCTTTCTTCATAGCTGATATGTTCCATTCCTTTTATTAATTTTGTAGCCCACCTCTGCACTTTTTCTAGTGCCATAATATCCTTCTTTAGAACAGGTGCCCAAAATTGCACAGCATATTCAAGGTGTGCTCTTACCAGTGATTTATAAAGAGGCAAAATTATATTCTCATTCCGAGAATTAATGCCCTTTTTCATGCATGACAATACCTTACTGGCAGTAGCCAGAAAACATTAAAGTGGCACTGTCATGCCAAACTTACCTTTCCCTAATCGCACTTCCTCTGTCAGGATCTGTTCTTCATTTCTTCCTGTCTGCTTTAGTTTTCTTTAAAACATAAGACAAAGTAGGGACTGTTTTGTCTTATGTATATTTCCAATGCTTGACCAGCTATGACCAGCGGAGGAGCAAAGTGTGCTCCAATTCCTGTGGTCTGAGAAAATTTCCCACAATTCTCACCTTTCCTCCGTGACCTCGCGATGCCCCCTTTCACTATTCCGAATGTCCTGTCATTTAGAAAGAACGCCAGCGAAACTACCGATGTTCGTCCTAACAGAATGAGAACAATTTGTTCATTCATGTAAGGACGACAATTGGTACTTTTAGGTCGGTTCAAAATGTAATTCTAATGAATGAAATTACGATACGATCCATGTCATCCACGGTATTAGAGAGCTATCTACAAAAGGCTGAAAGCCAACTTTACTAATACTAAGTAAAAATTACTTAGTATTAGTAATTAATCTGCCCCTACTCGCTTTACCACGAGTAGGGGCATGTCTAGTAAACAGTGAGCAGCCTGTGGCTACTCACTGTTATAAAAAATAAATAAAGCATCCCCCAATAAATGCCCCCCATGGCCGGTCATCTCTTAACTAGCCGTGGGAGAACATAGTGTCTCCCTCCGAATCCCCATTGGTGCCGCGTGAGTGTGGGCTATTCAACTAACTATGATTACTCCGATACACTTATTTAATTAGTTTAACTTAGAAATTTAAGCTCCAGGAGAAATGAAAATTCAGGGTTTTCCCAGTGTGAGCAATATCTATTTGATATCTAGAATGAGATACCCAAAGTTGACAAAAGTAATATTCTACGTTCATTCTCCACATCTCTCTCCTGTCTGGTAGGACATGGGTTAAGTGGTATATTCCAGGTCAAAATTTTAAAAATTTTGTAACATATTTCGGAGGTCAGGGAGTGGATTTTGACTGAGCTCACACACATTTGGGGTGTGTCCTTGTTTTCACCAAACCTGTTCTATGTTATGTCTCTTTATTCATCGTAGACGTAGCTATTCAGCTGATAGACGAGGACTGGCTACTCCCCCCAAAGACCTTCCAGTGTTGAATGGGGGGAGAACGCTTAAAGGAATCATTTAGGATATTCAAAACATGGCGATTGTCTGGACAGCGTTCCTACTACTGTTCAATATCTCTCCAGGTGAGTGGATGGTTGAGCTGCATGTGGATAGTAAGGGTTTCGTTGTATATTTTTCAGTGGTAAATATTCATTATCATCCAGTGAGGGTGCTGAGATATTTATATGAAGTCCTCTGATTGTTCCTAAGTACCATCACTATTGTGCGTTATATTTCAGTTATTATACAGTTAGTGTGTTGAGATATTTAGCTCACTGTGTGTCTTGGTGTTACAAAGTGCAGCCTTACATATCTAGGTGAAGGCATGTTGATGAAACTAAATATTTACACATCCCTGATACACGTTCAGATGAGTATTTCGATAGATAGATAGATAGATAGATAGATAGATAGATAGATAGATAAATAGATAGATAGATAGATAAATAGATAGATAGATAGATAAAATTACCATTCAGCTTGGACAGGCTTGTGGTACTGACTGTCATTTTAATATTGTTGCATACGATTTGTAAATGATTTAATCTTTTTGGATAAAAAAAATTAAAAAATTCAAAATATTAAAATATAAAAACTTATATCAGTTTATCAAAAAATATAAAAAAAAATTAAAAAATACATGAAATCATTTTAAACATTTATCCAAAAATATTAAACCACTGGAAACAACGTATTCAGAAATATTAAATCGAGGACATAGTAGTTATCGTTCTTGTTGGGGTTAAAGATGGTTTTGGATGAATGTGAGCCGATACCTGTGTATACTGTGTATGTTTTGTGGATTACTCAGAATTTCTCCAATTGATATATTTGTTTAAAATTACCTTTTTCGCTGATACATATTGTATATCAAATGAAAGTGTCCAAATATGTAACTTTTGTTTTAAATCACGTAGATCAGCAGCTTTTAGATAAAGATATAAAATTAAATAAAACATTGTAGCAAAGAATGTTGGGCTTTAGTTAAGGGACACGTCAATCTTGTGGATTGCAACTGTAGAGGTTCTAATGAGATGGACAGACAGTCTTGCACATTCTTGTCTACGGTAATGGTCCGATAACGAAGGTAAATGTGTCGGATTACCCATGTCAATTCTAGTATAGCCTTTCAGCATTATAATTACACATTATGCTTGACAGACAGCATAATGGTTGCCTTTAAAACAAATCTAAACTAGTCATTTGTTTTAAAGAGACATCAGAGCCAAAAAAATTAGATCTATTTGACCAATCTTGTGCACATGCTCCTAAGAGAGAGCTGGCAAGGGTAGTGCTGGGCCACAAACAAACTAAGATGTGGGCTGCTGTCTGAAAAAAAAAATTCTGCTGCATCTGGTTGTCTCCTGGTACAGTACCGCCGGAGAGAGGTGACAGAAGGGAATTTTGGATGGAGCTTGCCAGCTCTATGGATTTAAGCTTTTATGCTTGGACTAATGGCCATGATATCAAACTATCGAAGGTTTGACTAGTGCAAATATTCGGTTAAGAGATTTGTTTTTCCAATTATCCACAATTCGTGGATACCTTGCTTGTATGTTTGTGAAGCATGTCCATCCTCTGTGCTTACTTGGTAAATTCTTCAAGTGCTAATTCAGTGTTCTGACTGTCCGTTAAGAAATATTGGGATTCTGAGGCCAGATAGGATTTTTTGTTTTTTGAATTCTTTATTTTTGCGGTGCATATAAAGAGAAACATATGGAATTCCAGACATGACATCGAGTCATCCGGTAAGAGATCTCCTGGTACGTGTAGGCTTCTGTTTCCTACTATCATTCATTTATTTCCTTTTAGCTTTGATGGGGGCTTTCTTTTACTAGTAGAGATCTCCTGCCTGTTTGCTAGCCCTGTTTCCATCCATCTGTTTCCACTCCCTAGGGTCAGTTTTTTCTGCCCACAACCTGCATGACATCGAGTGGTATTGCGATGGTGTAGAGTATCAGACATGTTGAGAAGTAACAGTAGTAAACTTTTAGTTGTGTTCTGGGTACCCGGTGTGGTGTGACCATATGTTCTAGTATGTGTGTCCGAGTTTACTTGTCGCTTGACCTGGGCCCTCTTTTGGGGGTCGCTTGTCTTTCTGGCTGTAAGGGCATCCCTGTCGTGGCTACACTCGGTACCCTTTGACTTGTGCTTATGGGTCTGTGGTGCCCGACTGAAGGCTAGCTAGGTGTGGTCGAGTGCTGCGTTGAGCAGGTCTGTGTTGGGCCCACTAGAGTTGCTGCAGTCAGTCGGTTGTTGTGTGGGTATGAGTATGCAAAGGTCTGTGGGTGTGGCAGTCTGTGGGTGCCTCTTGTCGTGGGTGGCTTTGCTGGTCCATTTTGGGGCCTAGATAGTAGCGGTGTTCTGGTGGCAAATGGGTGGGTTAGTTTGGTTTGTAGTGCCCTTAACCAAGGGGGCTGCAGGGGGGGGGGAGAGTCGTGGTGGGCCTATTCCTACCCTCCTGTCACCTGGGACGGTGCACCGGGGTTGGTAATCCTGTCCAGCCTTGGGAACAACATAAAACATAACGAACTATCAAAACAAGAATACATTTTTGCAGGAGGAGTGCAGTTTGTATCTGTCTGCTTCTCTTTGGAGTTAGGACCCAGTCATGTCACAATGCCCGTGGCTGAGTGGTTCCATGGGGTAAAGGCGACTATTGTGGCTGGGTCCCAGGTCGGTGTTGCCCTCTGGTCTCTTGGCTCCTCGTCAGGGGCTGTCAGTCCCAGTGCTCACAATAATGTGGGCGCCTCTTCAGCAGAGGTGATCCTGTGGATAGTCCCATTGTGGCTCACTGTGAGAGCTCGTCGGGTAGTTCATTGGTATGAGATTCCCACTTGTCTTAGTCGGCTTGTGGCCTGGAGGAGAGATTTGCGCCATTGTTACATTGTTAGGTGGGCCTTGACAGGTCCTGGTAGAAGGATAGATCAGCTCCCTCGAATGTGTAGGGAGTTCGGTTTCGTAGTGCAGCAAGTAGTGCCTGTTTGTCTTGGGCTAATGCGCAGCGGACTATGGTGTCACTCACTGAGTTTGTTGGGGCTTTTGGCAGGCGGAATATGCCATCAAAGGTGAGTTTTTTGGCTTGTGGAGGCGATAGTAGCAAGGCCGTTAGGCGCCTCAGGTAGTGGGGTATCTCTGCCATGGTGACAGACTCTGGCACCCCTCTTATCTTCGGGTTGTTGCACCTGGAACGGTCCTCTAGCATAGCAAGGTGTGCAGAAAAGGTTTGTTGCGTCTTTTGGATGGTTTGAATAGAGTCTTTCATTGTAGATACTTCTTGCCTTATATCTATGATGTACTCTTCGCTTGCTCTGACTTTGTCAGTGACCATCTGTAGGTCGGCCTGAATGATTGCTACGTCTGTGGCTAGCGTCTGGCGGAATTCAGTCAGGTAGTTTTTAATGTCCTGCTTGGTGGTCAGGGCTGATAAGTCAGGGAGTCTGTAATTGGTGCCCCTGCCACTTGTGGTGGGGTGTGAGCTGGTGGGTTGTGAAGTGCTTGGGCCTGTGGGTCGGCCGGGAGCTCCTGATTCTCTGGGGCTGCCATTTTGGGCTGGGCCTGTCGCTGTAAAAGGGCACCTATGTTTTGGGATTCGGTTTGCATACCTGTTGTAGGTTTCTGGGAGCGTCTCCCCATATTTGTGGGCTGCTGTGCCGTTGATGGGTTTTCTGTGCCCCAGTAAAGCTCTCCCTGGTGTGGGATGCACCCGAGAAGATCCTCCAGGTGTGCAGGAAGATGGAAGGCCGCGGCCTTTTTCCGCCGCCGGTTTTGTCCGGTTGTTGCAATAAACGCCATGTATCGATGCCGGGTGGCCTCCTCTCCCTTGTGCCGTCTTTGGTGTGGCTGGATGGGCTGTTAATTTTGAGAATTTTGGCGGATTGTGCAGGATGCCATCAGAACGGTGGAAAATGGCGCCTGCTTCGTTCCGCGGCTAAGCCCTGCCCCCCTAGATAGGATTTTGATGGGATTGGGGGGCGACTGTTCTGCTGGTGATCCCTAAGTAAGACCTCAATTTAATATTTTGCATAAGCTCTTCAAATGATTTAATAATTTTAGACCAAGTTTTAAAAATAATTTCATAGTTTATTAAATATTTACATTTTTGATTATATATTTTTCATTATTTTAATATTTTGAAAAAATATATTATATATTTATCCAAAATTGCAAAATAAAAAGCTTATCCAAAATTTAAAATGAAGCTCTAAATGGGAAATAGCAAACGTTAAAATGTTACATTGAAGTTTTATTATATTATTGCTTAAATGGCTTCTTTTAGTGGTACGTAAGCAATTAACTTATCCGAAACAAACAAAATAAACTAACAACAAAAACTAATCACAGTTTTCTTTTAAAACTAACCTTTGGAATGTCCTACAAAATGTAGCAATTTCACTAACAGGAGCACATGGCTTGGCATTTCCTGGTCTCCAGTTTTATGCCACCATAGTGTGTGTGCGCTTGTGTATAGTGTTTTGTTTGACTAGTGAACAGTTGGGAATATAGAACAATATTACCCATAAACCTTAGCCTCCTTCCTTCCTTAAAGGACCACTATAGTGCCAGGAAAACATACTCGTTTTCCTGGCACTATAGTGCCCTGAGGGTGCCCCCACCCTCAGGGTCCCCCTCCCGCCCGCCTCTGGAAAGGGGAAAGGGGTTAAAACCTACCTTTTTCCAGCGCTGGGCGGGGAGCTCTCCTCCTCCGATCCTCCTCTTCTCCTCCCCGTCGGCTGAATGCGCAAGCGCGGCAAGAGCTGCGCGCGCATTCAGCCGGTCACATAGGAAAGCATTCATAATGCTTTCCTATGGACGCTGGCGTGCTCTCACTGTGAAAATCACAGTAAGAAGCACGCAAGCGCCTCTAGCGGCTGTCAAT
Organism: Pelobates cultripes; assembly: GCA_933207985.1. Lineage (NCBI taxonomy): Eukaryota > Metazoa > Chordata > Amphibia > Anura > Pelobatidae > Pelobates > Pelobates cultripes. The sequence goes on along the minus strand of OW240913.1, from coordinate 124,758,148 downwards.
GAGACAGCCGCTAGAGGAAATAGGGGAAGGCTTAACCTATTCATAAACATAGCAGTTTCTCTGAAACTGCTATGTTTATGAAAAAATGGGTTAACCCTAGCTGGACCTGGCACCCAGACCACTTCATTAAGCTGAAGTGGTCTGGGTGCCTAGAGTGGTCCTTTAACCCTACTACTGTATTGTACCGCTATTGTATATATATTTTGGTCCTTGTAGCAGCACCTCTATGGAGGAATGCATGTTCATGGTGTGCCCCAATACCCTTTTTTCGGTATCCTTCATTAGAACAAGCCAACTGATGCTGAGATTTTTAGCATAACTTTTCAATGCATCCTATCAGTGTCCATATAAAATGTATCATTCTTGCAGTCCGTAATTTTTTTTAATACCATAGGTTATGTCGTGGCAGCCTTTGACTAGTTTAAATGATGACATTCAGGGTGTGTGTGAAGAGAATGGCAAAGTGACATATTTATGGGTAAATACGTACGACATTTCATTAATAAGTGGGTCAAAAAAATCTCCCAGCAATACGACAGTGATTCATATATAAAGCATTCCGATCTATCTCTATCATTTACGCGGTTTATACGCCTGCTTATTCATACTATGATGTCACACGACAATCTGTACGTCCGTCCTGCTTTAGTTCTCTGCTCTCCCTTATCTAGGGACACCATGGAACTGCCCCCGGGCAGCATAGCGTGAGCACATAATTAGATGCGTTCGCACTGTGCAGCAGGTAGTATGTATAAAGTAATTAAAAGATATATAATTGGTTCAGTAAATAGTTAGAATTTTAGACCTCTTTCTTTTTTGAGATTCTTGAGCATATGAAGAAGGGTGTTGTCATGCTGTCAGTTTCCATGATACAGTCACAGTGTATTTACCCCCTAAGGACTGGCCTGTTTTGGCCATGTTGTACGTTAAGGACCAGGCCTGTTTTAACACTTTTGTGGTGTTTGTGTTTAGCTGTAATTTTCCTCTCTCTCATTTACGGTTCCCATACAAGTTATATATTGTTTTTTTCAGGACAAGAAGGGCTTTCTTTACATACCATTATTTGTATCATGTCATATATTTTATTTAAAAAAAATAATAAAATATGGTGAAAAACTGAAAAAAAAACATGTTTTTGGACTTTTACTTGGAAAATCTTTTACTTATCTACAAAAGCTAATGAAAAAAACGGCTAAATAGATTAAAAATGTTGTCCCGAGTTTAAAAACACCCAGTGTTTACATGCTTTATTGCTTTTTTTGCAAGTCATAGACCTATAAATACAAGTAGGAAATTGCTGTTTCAATATATATATACATATTTTAAATTTATCAATAGTGACATTGTAACACCGTTATCTGTCATAAATCCCCGAATCACACCTCACATGTACATATTTTTTTAAAGTAGACAACCCAGGGTATTTAAAATGGGGTATGTCCAGTCTTTTTAGTAGCCACCTTGTCACAAACACTGGCCAAAGTTAGCATTTATATTTGTTTGTGTGTTAAAAATGCAAAAACCGCTAACTTTGGCCTGTGTTTGTGACAAAGTGGCTACTAAAAAAGGCTGAACATACCCCATTTGCAATACCTTGGGTTGTCTTCTTTTGCAAATGATATGCCATCATGGGGCTGATTCTCATTCCTGGGCTATCATATGCTCTCAAAGGAAACATAACCAATCTGACAAATTTCAATAAAAAAAAAAAGTAAAATCAAGCCTTATAGTTGACCCTGAAACTTTCACAAACACTATAAAACCTCTACATGTGGGGTACTGTTTTACTCAGGAGACTTCGCTGAACACAAATATTAGTGTTTCAAAACAGTGAAATGTATCACAGCAATAATATTATCAGTGAAAATGCCGTTGCTGTGTGAAAAATGCAAAAAAGGTCACTTTCACTGACAATATCATCGCTGTGATATGTTTTACTGTTTTGAAACACTAATATTTGTGTTCAGCAAAGTCTCCTGAGTAAAACAGTACCCCCCATGTACAGGTTTTAGGGTGTCGTAGAACGTTACAGGGTAAACACAGTGCTAGCAAATTAAATTCTCTGGACTTTCGGCCTGGGTTGGCAGGCAGGTCCCTCAAATTGCAATCATTAAAATTACTTAATTAGGTAAAAATATTACATAAATACGCACGTAGAATTTTAATATATACACATATTTATATATTTGACGTCTACGTGTATATTTATGAAATTATTTATGTAATTATGTATATGGACATATGTATATTTTGTATTATTTTTATTTATTTATACATACATATATATATATCATTACATTCTGAGTGCATTTTGATATAAATATATATATATTAATATCAAAATACTGTTAGAATAAAATTACATATATATAATTTTTATTAATTATTAAAAAGAATTTTTACTTTTTGTTTATTTTTATTAACATATTATTTATAATTTATAATATATATATACAATATATATAGTTATTATATATATTGTATAAATACGTGTGTAATTTAAATTAAAAGTTTTTTTATATTAATATACGTATATATAAATATAAAAATACACTTAGTATGACATTATATATATGATATATATATACATATATTATATATAGATATAATACATGTATATATATCATATATATAGAAACATATATTATTTTTTTTATACTGATTGCTTTATTTTTTAACTTTATTTTTGATTTTCCACTTGCAGGGAGACTGCCTGTCAGCACAGACAGTCCTCCTGCAGGCAGATACACAGACATCTATTGCAGTCATGTGATCGATTGATCACGTGGCCGCGGGGTCCTGATGTGCCGAGGGGAGACTTCCCGGGCAGACAGGCAGTCCCCCTGGACCGGGAGGAGCACTGATCGCCGCCGGGGGACCGACGGCGATCAGGTAAGTAGCCCCAGACCCTTATGATGGTTCAGGACTGTCATCGGTCCCCAAGGGGTTGAGGATATCATGATTTTGGCTTCTTTGAATTTAACCGGATAACGACAATTATGTAGTTATCTAGAACACAGTGGTGTATATTTCTATTTTGGAACTTTTTGTTCTAGAGATCAGGCTAGCTACAGATGTAATGATCTGGGCAGTTTTCAAGCTTGATAATTGATAACAGGTCTAGGGTGTTTACCATGCTCTTTAATTAAATAACTTTTGAAACAGAATAAGAGTATAAAGGCACTCAACTATACAACCCAGTGCAGCCATAATACACCAAATCCAATGTCGCCTTTTTACTTCACACTTAACAACGATCATACATACCCAGCGGAAACCCACACAGTGGTTATAGTTACCATTCTTATAAATACCAACTTCTCATACCTATAAAAATAATATCCTACAAAAGAAGATAAGATAAAACTGATATAGTGCAATCTGTATATACACAAGAAATATTGTTTTCCAAAATCGGGTCACTCACATTCTTTTGAGCGTATAAAGTTGGCTCTGAATTTCTGGACTTAAAGGACCACTATAGTGCCAGGAAAACATACTCGTTTTCCTGGCACTATAGTGCCATGAGGGTGCCCCCACCCTCAGGGATCCCCTCCCGCCGGGCTCTGGGGAGAGGAAGGGGTTAAACTTACCTCTTTCTCCAGCGCTGGGCAGGGAGCTCTCCTCCTCCTCTCCTCCCTCTTTTCCTCCTCTTCGGCTGAATGTGCATGCGCGGCAAGGGCCGCGCGAGCATTCAGCCAGTCCATAGGAAAGTATTCACAATGCTTTCCTATGGACGCTGGCGCCTTCTCACTGTGAAAATCACAGTGAGAAGCACACAAGCGCCTCTGGCGGCTGTCAAGAGACAGCCACTGGAGGCTGGATTAACCCTATTATAAACATAGCAGTTTCTCTGAAACTGCTATGTTTATAAAAAAAAAAAGGGTTAATCCTAGATGGACCTGGCACCCAGACCACTTCATTAAGCTGAAGTGGTCTGGGTGCCTATAGTGGTCCTTTAAGCTTCCTGAATTCTAATGAATAATATGACGTGCCTGTGTGAACCATTGATTCCTACACAAATAGGAATATGGTCCGCAACCATGGATACGAGACTCACTTCTTTATCTAATCCTAATCATAGATAAATTAGAAAATTCCAATGTTTCCAACCTAAATATTATTGATACAATGACTTTAACTGCATCCATGCACTTTTTTAAATTTCACATTATATCATGTGAAAGTCACCTGATTTCCTAATATTACATTGTACTGTGAAAAAAAACATACACAAGTGTAGAAATCTTGGTATACAATGTGAGCACTAAGATAGTGCACAATACAAAAATACAACCTTGGTGTACAAGGTGCAGGGCCGCATGAACATAGGGGCAGATGGAGCTGCAGCTCCAGGCCAATGCCTATGAAATAGGACAAATGATTTAAAAAAAAAATGTATGTGTATAATTTTTTTTTTCTACCACTCTTCAAATGCTCTTCATTAAGTATAGAAACTTAAGAGGGATGTAGGGGAACAAAACTGGTTTGGACTGGCTGACAATGTAATTAGTTAAGGTAAAGCTGACTTTGCGCACTATGCAAATGCTCTTGCTGCTTCACTCTAACCCTGTGGCATGTTCCCTTTCTTGTACAATCACTACATACACTTTTTCTCTATCCTAGGCTGTATAACTGGAGCTTCTGCCTGCTAGTAAGAAGGTTAGGAGAAGAGTGGACCAGTGAGTGTTAGGGGATGGTCCTTAGAAAGCTTAGAGCTAGCGCATGACATGAATTAACGCCAGGCTGACCATCCAATTCTTTGTTCAAATACGCCCCCTTTTTGGGCATGTTTGTCCCTTTGGGCAGTTCTGGTTACGTGATTCACGTCAGTGGCCCACCCATTTACCCCCCCAACCAAAATCCTGCTTCAGTGGATACTGCTATCAGGGGGTATGGATTTACTTGAAAGATGAAAGCGAGAGATTAGCATAGGACATGTGTTTTCTGATAGCTATGTCCTGTGAGGTTCCTTCCAGCACAACCTCCACCAGATACATGACGCTTGGGAGGTATGACTGTTTAAGTGATACAACTACATGTCTGTTCGTCCACCCATTGTAAAGCGCTGTGGAATTTGATGGCGCTATATAAATATCATAATAATAATATATGATTCAGTATTTAGGCCCATTGTATTGTCAGTACTGGCCCAATTGGCTCTTAATCCGGCCCTGACAAAGTGGGAAATATAATGGAAACCTAATGGAGAAACAAACTGGGCAGGTTTCAGAATAAGGATTAGATTTGTTAGTATATTTTCCACCTTGTACACCAAGTTTGTATTCTGTGTTTTGCACTATATTAGTGTGTGTATAGTGTGTTAGGGCACCGCCAGCTGCCAGCACGGTGCCTGCAGACCGGGGAGGGAGATCTGTGATCTCCCCTCCGATCCACAGGCACATTGCAGGGCTGGCGCCTGCATGTGCTGGCAGGGGAGAAGGAGACTGTCGGATTTCTCAGGGGTGGGGTAATTGCCCCGTTGCCCCCCCCCCCCCGGATCCTCCACTGATTAGTGTTCACATTATATAACAAGATTTCTACACTTTAATATGCATTTTTTCCCCGTTAGTTTGAATTGTTTTGAGGGTACACAGTTTAGTAGGTTTCTGGCTCTCATTTATAATCTGCATCATAGTGGTTTTATTCATTTGTTTCATTACATTGTCCTTTGTTTCATTTTAGCAAATGAAGCCATTTTCAGATATAATATTGATACTATACATGGTTACGAGAGAGAGAGAATTGTCGTGACTACAAAGTGCATTTGAAATTAAAGGCCAAAGTAGCAAACTGGAATATACTGGACTATGTCTCCATTTTGTCTACTTGGGACTTAAATTTGAAATACAAAAAAAAGCCCTGTGGGTGTGAAATTCTCGTATTAGAGTAAGGACATACGCTGCTTAATGAATAGCAGCTTGTCCATAGATTTAATAGAGGAACTGGATTATTATTCAGTAAGGAGATCAAAGCCTTATTTTCTTAGGAGAATCCAGCCCTATGTATCACTTTCGCCTTATATAAGACACAATTCTAACACCATAAAACAAAAAAACAAAAAGAGTTACCTACACACTATCCCAAATCCCTGTACAAATTTAAATACATTTAAATAAGAGTTTTTTTAGGATCACTCCAGTGGCCAAGTGCAAGCTCACCTGCCATGTTGTTGTCAATCCTCTTAGGTGAGTCCTAAGTACTAAAATTTCACCTTGCTGTCTTCAGCTAAAAGGTAAAATCTCTAATGAGACAGGGGTATCTTAATAACCCCCTGCACGCCTATTAACCCTTAACAGGCCACACATGTGGTGGGCGGCAGCACTGTAACCTGGTTGTGTAATAAAAAATAAAAAAATACAAACACACAAAATTAAGCCCTGCACTCAAACTCCCACTACTCCTGGGCAGCAGCAATGACTATAATACACATCAGCCCCAATACATGGACTCTTTGGATGTGTATTATAATTATTGATAATAATAGAGGAGGGAGTCAGACCCATCAGCTGACCCCAAGGAAGTCACTCTCCTGCACCTAAAAGGTAGGAAACAGAAGGGTGACTAAACCATTTTGCATCTGTGTGTGTTTGTGTATGCGTGTCTTAATGTATGTATGTGTGTCTGTATTCATGTTTGTGTGTCTGTATGGATGTGTCTGTCTGTATGTATGTATGTTTGTCTGTTTATCTGCATGTCACCCCACCCCACACACATTCACCCTGGCACAGTCCCAATAACTACCCCAATCCTGTCACTAATCCATTCTCAAATCATATCACTCTGCCATATTCACCCTATTCCACTCACCTTCTGTAGCACTGTCACGCTCCCCCTTTCCCCCCAATCCTGTAACACTCATTCTCCATCACTCTGTCACACTCACCCCCTTTCACCCTATCACATGAACCCCTCCAGTTCTTTCATACTCATCCCCCCAACCATGCCACACTCACCCTGTGGGGTGTGAATGAAATACATGGAGGGGCTGGGGGGCGTGAAAGAAACACACGGAGGGGGCTGGGGTGTGGGGAAGATGTATGGGGGGGGGGGGGCAATTGTCGCACCACGGTCCTGTGGTGTGTGGTTACGTCTCTGTTTGTCACTTTATATTTCTAACACTATAATGATTTCTTTTCACACTCAGTTGAGCGTTAAGGTTGTTATAAGTTCACAGAATAAAGGGAAAGTTTAAGGATTCCTAGATATTTTTAGCACGCAGGGCAGGGGTTGCAGTAAGTAAGAACTCTGAACATTTGTTTGAATGTGTTCTTTGTTTCCTTAAACCACACTAAAGAAACCTTTCAACAACTACAATCGTTCTCTAAGATCCCCCCTTCTACCACTCAATAACCAAATATCTTGTATCTAATAATAAAACAGTTAAACACTAGCTCTTCGTCATTGCCTCTGATGATGTTACACCCAGTACGCGGTATGCAGGTTAAATTTTTTCCTTTTCAAATTTTTTTTTTAATGATGTGTACGCCGCATATTTCATGAATTTTGACATTTACATGAAACTTCCTCATAATTTGTGTTTTTTAGTATAATTAACAATTACATTTGCAGTGATTTTCAACATGTCGGCAAAAGCGAAGTTACATAACAGTCTCGCCAAAAAGCAAAAGGAATAAGACTTTCGAGAGCTGATTACGTTTCTCTGTAAGAAAGACAGAAGAGTCATAAATTGACAACAGTAGTTTTATTATAGGTGAAGCAGTGGACTGCTCATGCATTAAGGTGGACAGAGTTAACAAAGACATATTGAGCACCTTTAGAAGTTTTAGATCACGAAGTCAGTTTTTTTTGCATTTAGCAGTCCTCTCGTATTAGGTTAGCAGTAGTGATGTCCCAAACTGTTCGCCGAACGGTTCGCGAACTGTTCGCCACGGTTCGCCACAAACGGTTCGCGCGGACTCCAGTCAGCTGACACATTCCAGCCAATCAGCAGCAGACCCTCTCTCCCAGACCCTCCCACCTCCTGGACAGCATCCATTTTGAAGCTGCATTCTTAGTGAGGTGGGAGGGTCTGGGAGGGAGGGTCTTCTGCTGATTGGCTGGAATGTGTCAGCTGACTGGAGTCCGCGCGAACCGTTTGTGGCGAACCGAGGCGAACAGTTCGCGAACCGTTCGGTGAACAGTTCAGGACATCACTAGTTAGCAGTCCTCTATTTTCAAGTTTTTTTTCCTTAATAGATTAAATACCCTCTGACCTTGTGTATACCGCCAACTCCACCGCAACTCGATATTATGTTCTGTATTACAAAGAACATAATATAACATCACATAGAACATCCATAGAACACATATTGATTATATGTACAATCTTGTGCAATATTCAGGAAAGGTGTCAAATAAAGTTGACTACAACATTTATCCCAAAGCCCAAGTGGATTGACTCGCCTTCCGTAGTATGGCTTACAACATGGCGACATACATCTCAAACTTGCCTTTTGTTGAGTGTGTTTTCCAGGGCTTCTACACAATTTTCAGTAGTTGGAGCATTTAAAATTTAACGATTGCTCTTGTGAGTCCAGATCACAGAAAGCAAATGTACTTAGTAAGTAAAATTCATGGTACCAAAATAAGGTTATAAAAATCACTCCTGATTTCGAGGGAAATGGCACACAAATCAAATGGTAAATACATACTAATTCTAAATTAACTGTTCTGCTTTGGAATACCTTGATAAACTTTTCATGTAATTACAACTGCAGTATATACAACTATTTAATTAATTGTCATTGTTGTAATTTATTTATTTTTTTAGCCTCTTGGCTATGTATTTTTTCTTTTACAGAAATCAATATTTTATAATGGTTTTTATCTCGTAACAATGTAAGATGGTTTTATTTTATCATGGGTTGTTGCACTCATGTAATCCATGCCTGATTTGTAGCTTACATCTGGTCCCATGAGGCCGTGGACCTTTAAAGATTGAGAGATTTATTGATGTGTGAAGCTTGAGAAAGGGTCATTTGAGGCACGGTGTCACCTTGGCAAATAGAAATGCAGAAATGCATCCCTGGTGAGCGTGCCATGGACCCTCCAAGCTTGGAGATGTAAGTCACATAGTGGCACTTACACAGTCATATTACAGCATAGTACAAAAAAAAAATTCCAATCTAAACATATAGAATGAATTCTATAAGTTGAAAAAAATAAAGTCTAGCATTCAAAAATCACAAACAGTAATACCTTTGTGCCTCAAGGATGAAAATAAAGAATTGTATGTCCTCATTCCCTTTCACTTTATTATAGCGCAATAACCGTGCACCAATTAAAACAACAATAGTGTGGTTCCAAAAAGCTTTAAAAAGAACTTTAAAGACAAAATAAAAAACAAATAAAATTTACAAATGTCACACACACAAACAGTCTATTCAAATACAGCCCATACGATAGTATGAATATTGGATAGAATTAAAGATAACATGGAACTAAATATCAGACATGGACAGTAAGTAGAAACAGAGCATAGAACAAACAGATACAAAAAGATTTAGAAAAAACAATAAATACAAATAACAAAAAAGGGTGGGGGGTGAGAACAGGAGAGCGAAGTGGCCTGGTTAGTGGGATAAAATTTGAAATTTGAAGCTTTGCACTACAGAAAAGTTTTAATATCTTTTAAACAGTAAATGATAAAAAATACAATATTAACGTATTTTAAAAAACAATAACAGGGACAATTAATAAGCCATATCAAGAAATGGTGGGCCAGAATGTTTATCTGAACAGTGAATCATCATCATTATAGTCCATTTACAAAAGTAGCTGACACGTCAAAAGGCCCTCAGAGCAAGGCTCTCGTAAAATGTAAGGGCCACTCTCAAGCCGAATATTCAGAATTTCTCAAACTAACGTGACTAAGCAGTCATGTTTGTGTATTATAGAGCACGATACTTCGTAATAGCCACAGAGGACTTGATCTGGAAAGCTAAGCGTTATCCCAGGTGTCTTTACACAAATAAAGGACATCCATCGAGAATAGCAATTTGACTGCTCTTATAACAATATTGTTACTGAATGATAGAAATATCACAGGTATAAATACCAATCACTAATCACAACCTAAACCTGCTTGTACATAACACTACCTAATGATAGACCGAGGGATGATAAACCGAATAGCATTCATTCCATTACAAAAAGCTGAATATACGTTGTCTGAAAGCCATTGATGTCAACCACCATTAGAAGTTTTAGAAAGATGACGAGATAAAGGGTCGCCACTTACAACATCGCTGCAAATAAAGCATTAAAATGTCATGCGATTTCTATTATATTTTGGCTTCCATTTCCTTGTTATTCACGTAGTAACGGACTTACCTAAACCAAAGGAAAGTACAAGTGATCAACCATTTACATATACCCGAGCTGGCTGTTGGTCCAAACATAGGGAAATAGAATTACCACCAGCTCAACGTTCACAGCTGCTTCGATCATTAAAAAACTATCCGCAAATTAACTTCAATTGTGGACTTTGAAATTGGACTCTAAGTGCTGAATTCTCTCTTAGATTAAGAGTTTGCTGGTTTTATGTATAGCAATTTTCCCATTTTCATGATACTGTGAATTTCTGTATGCTGCCCTGCTACACGGTTTTGTGGTAGTTTAACGGAACACTCAATGCACCATAACCACTACAGCATTGGTTAAGGTGCAAAAAGTGCCATGGTGCCCCCTCCCATAGTAAGGGGCCAAATCTATTTAGAACTATGCGACTTCTTACTTATGTTCTGCCAGGCACTGCTCCCTGTCTCCACTACTAATGATTGAGAGGCGAAAGTCCCTAAACAGTAACCTCTGGAGAATTCATTGAAAAATGCCGCTTCCATCTCAAAAACATAGCTCACACCTGCCCCTATTTAACACCAGATGCAGCTAAGGTGCTGGTCCATGCGGTTGTTCTTTCTTGCCTTGACTACTGCAATCCTCTTCTCAGTGGTCTTGCGTGTTTCCAGATTGCAATCTATAATGAGTGCGGCGGCGAGGCTCATTTTCCTGTCTGCCTGCACCTCCCACACCTCCCCAGTCTGCTCAGTTTAAAGGATCACTAAAGGGTCAGGAACACAAACATTCCTAGTGTTAAAACCACCATCTAGCCCCCCTGGGCCCCTCATGCCTCCATAACTATAGCAAAACCTTAATGTATTCAAGCCAGGAGCTGTAGATCTGCATGCTGTTTGCCTAAAAAAAACAAGCAGTCTGCTGACATCGTCAGAAGTGGTAGCCTGATCCAATCACAGTGCTTCCCCATAGGATTGTCTAAGACTGACAAAGAGGCAGATCAGGGGCAGAGCCAGCATGATTCAAACACAGCCCTGGCCAATCAGCATCTCCTCATAGAGATGAATTGAATCAATGAATATCTATGAGGAAAGTTCAGTGTCTGCATGCAGAGGGAGGAGACACTAAATGTTTGGATGCATTTTAGGCAGCCATGACCCAGGAAGGATCTCTAACAGCCATCTGAGGAGTGGCCAGTGAAGTTATCACTAGGCTGTAATGTAAAGACTGCATTCTCTCTGAAAAGACAGTGTTTACAGCAAAAAGCCTGAATGTAATGATTCTACTCACCAGAACAAATTCAATAAGCTGTAGTTGTTCTGGTGACTATAGTGTCCCTTTAAGATTCTGGTGCTTGCTTACAAGTCCTTACATAATGCTGCTCCAACCTACCTATCCTCCCTAATACACAAATATGTCCCGTCGAGGCCCCTGCATTTTGTCGAAGACCAACGTCTATCCTCTGCCCGTACTCCCACATCTGATGCTCGCCTCCAAAACTTCTCCAGGGCTGCACCTTTTCTGTGGAACTCCCTTCCCTTCTCCGTTAGACTTTCACCCAGTCTCCACTCCTTCATAAAAATCTTTTCTTCAGGAAAGCATATAATTTAAACTGTTAGCGGGTTTTCATTCTCCCTCAGTGACTCCTCTCCTGCAACTGTCAATAATAACCTAAGTTCTCAGTGAATACTTTTTCTAGCAACCTATTTCATTACCGCTATTTATACCTTTTGTGTCACGATACCCCATTCCCTCTAGCATGTAAGCTCATTGAGCAGGGCCCTCAACCCCTCTGCTCCTGTGCGTCCATTTGTCTTTTAAATCTTTTAAATTAGGACTTTACATTAAGTTAGGACAACATTTCCGCCAAAATGGCAATATTTTCAAAAATTATTGAGAACCAATTCTGCAAGATCCCCGGCCAACTCGCTGTTTAGTGGAGAAACCCCTAAAGAATCATCCGGCTGTACACGCGTTTTCCAATACTTACATAACCTTTGATTTTATTGTTCATGAATGAACTTTGCGGTTTGATTTATAATGTATCATTATTCAGTTCAACTCCATTAGAGGGCAACGTGTATTCTTACTAATATAGATAAATGGATTATTATCTCATAACATAACTGATTAAAGACATCTTTGTTTTATTACTGTAAGTGATGGTTATATATTAATTTAAATGAACACTTTTTTGTACACTGGTATATATTTATTTTTTTACTGTATTAACCCAACAAAGAAGACTTCTAATGTATCGCTAAAAAATACCAAAGGATTTTTTGCTCTGCTTGTAATAAATGTGTGCCTCCTGCATAATCTATTTTTTTTTTAAATAAAATATATATTTTTTAATATAAATTAAGTTATCCAAAATGTATGGACTATAAATGGGCCAGTACAGCTTTGAAACTTGGCAAAATTCTGGAAGCTCAGAGATTTCCCTAGGTCTCAAGAGCAGAACCCCTTTTTGTATAAATGGGGGAATCTTGTCCCATCTGATTTGATGTCAAGTTTCACCACTTGCAAATATTTATATAGTGCCAACATATACCGCAGCACTGAATAATATGAAAGAAGACAAATTTAAATGAAGAGGACCCTCTACAAACAAGCTTACAACCTATGTTTAGGAAATAAAGAAAATCTATTGATGTAATCTTAGAAGAGGACAAGGTGACATAAGTTGACGAATGTGAGTAAAGTAAGTCTTTAAAGGTCACTAAATGCTGAATTAGCAGGAAGTAAAAGTGACCTCAAAGTGAATTTTAAATTTTATGGCAAAGATTTGTGAACCGAAAACATAAAAGACTTACAGAATCTTTTCCGTTTGGATATTTTGTGAAAATATTAAGTCATTAAAGTGAAAATTTAAAGTGAATATTACATTTAAAATAGGAAAATGCCAAAAAGCCTAAAAACTAATAATAAAAATTCTCTAGGTCAGCTATGCTTCCAGTGCCACTATTTTGAACTTAAATTTGACATTTACTTTGAATTCACTTTGAATTTATAACTAAAATAACTTTGACAATGAATTCCTGACCATTCACACTTTGGCAAATAATCTTGTAAGTGAACAAGCTCAAGTTATTTAATTATTCATTAATGTGTGCATTGTCAAGAATGAAAATTAATTTCTAAGAGCATTTAAAATTTAAGTCTAAAATTGCAGAACTCATACTTTAGTGAATAAAAGCGATTATTTCAACCTGAGAATTTTTTTTAAAAGAATTTAGGTGAAAATTTACCACTTAGAAAATAAGGAAAATTTCATTCCGTATTTATCGTCATTTTCTTTTCCTGGCTAGTATTCATTGCAACATCACTTATGGTCAGCTCCCTCCTCAGAACCAGATAGGACAGGAAAAAGAAACCTAATTAAGAGACGGCATGTATAAAAGGTCCGTCCTCCTATACAGCAATTATTGGAAAAGCAAGAGAAATATTGGGAGGGAGACTGGTGCTACCATTAATAATACCCATTAATAATATCTAGGCTCCTACGCTATGCCAAAAACCTATGTCTATCTTCTCTTTGTACTCAAACCTCCAACAACGACCTTCAAAACTTCTCTTGGGCTGCACTGACCCTGTGGAGCTCCTTCCCTGTTCCATTAGATTCTCAATCAGTCTATGTTCCTTCAAAAAAATCATGGAAAACTCACTTATTTAGGAAAGCATATCAATTAAACTGTTAATAGCTATCCCTTCTGGCACCTTGGTAACTCACTTTGCTTTCTCTACTGCAAATGTGTCATCCAATAAACTAGCCGTTAACTGTAAACTATTCTCACAAACTACTTTTTCCCTTACATGAAATACATCCTATCCTTACCTCTTGTGCCACTCTACCAAATGACTGCCAGAATGTAAGCTTGTTTGAGCAGGGCCCGCAGCACACTCTGTTCCTGTGAGTCCAAATATTCGTCAGAGTACAGAATATTTGATAGAGTCCTAACCTCAACATATGAGGAAAGGGATTTAGGGGTGATTATTTCTGATGACTTAAAGGTAGGCAGACAATGTAATAGAGCAGCAGGAAATGCTAGCAGAATGCTTGGTTGTATAGGGAGAGGTATTAGCAGTTGAAAGAGGGATTTCTTTCCTGATCGGTGTCAGTAGGGTGACTACACCAAAATGGTTATTTGAAGTGAGCTGGCTGTGTTCGCAAAGTGGTGGCATTTTAGCCACTCTGACTCAGTTTCAATTCACAACATTATAGGAACACCCCAATTACCATAACCACTACAGAGCTTCTGTACTCTGACGAATATTTGGACTCACAGGAACAGAACAGTACAGAACACTGGTGAGACCTCACTTGGAGTATTGTACACAGTACTGGAGACTGTATCTTCAGAAGGATATTGATACCTTAGAGAGGGTTCAGAGAAGGGCTACTAAACTGGTTCATGGATTGCAGGATAAAACTTACCAGGAAAGGTTAAAGGATCTTAACATGTATAGCTTGGAGGAAAGACTAGAGACGGGGGGATATGATAGAAACATTTAAATACATAAAGGGAATCAACACAGTAAAGGAGGAGACTATATTTAAAAAGAAGAAAAACTACCACAACAAGAGGACATAATCTTAAATTAGAGGGACAAAGGTTTAATATCAGGAAGTCTTACTTTACTGAGAGGGTAATGCATGCATGGAATATCCTTCCAGCTGAAGTGGTAGAGGTTAACACAGTAAAGGAGTTTAAGCATGCGTGGGATAGGCATAAGGCAATCCTAACTATAAGATAAGGCTAGGGACTAATGAAAGTATTTAGAAAATTGGGCAGACTAGATGGGCCGAATGGTTCTTATCTGCCGTCACATTCTATGTTTCTATGTTTCTTAGTCCACCCATTGTACAGCGCTGCCGAATTTATTGGTGTCTTAGAAATAGTAATATTAATAAAACTTTAACAACAGGGAAGCATTCAAAGATGTTTCAAATTCCTGCCTTTGTACTGGCTGATATGCAGAGTACAACCCACTATGGCCTACCCACGTGCCAAACACATTTAAGGGGTCAGTCAAATTTGTACATTTACATTTTCATGAATCTATGCTTTCACAAATACTATCTGGTTAAATGGGCAGTCAAAACATCTTTACCAGTACAACTTCTCGCAGTGGGTATGGTGCAGGGAGCCTAAGGTTGCCCTCCGCCCTACCTCCCCCCGTTTATGTCAAAAAGCTCTTCATTCGCCACTTGGATAAAATAGAAGTTTAACTTTCCCAGTATCCATCCAATGCCGATTAGCCTTACAAGGTAACGATCTTTGTGGTTAAATGTTGGATGTCTTTTTTAAGAACACAGAGAATGAAAACTCCTGTATTATTTGTGGACAGGACTTTGGGTGTTGGGTGAGTTCTGGTTCACATCAAACCCAAAAAGCGGCAGATGGAAAATGGGGGAACAGCACTCAATGTCTTCTTGCACTGTAACAACTACAAACAAATTGAGTGGCTATGGTGCTTAGAGTGTGTCTTTTTTTACATCCAAATATTTAGGAGATTTTATTTTGCACAAAACTATCTATTCACATCTATTATTTGGATAACATAAAAAACAGACAAACATAAATTAAATATTAAACATAAATTAAATATGACATTTTAGTTAATATACAATTTTTAAGATTTATCTCTATCCATTTCAACATTTTATGACTAATATGATTTTATTTCTACTAATACAATACAAAGAGATCTCCTGTTAGTATTCTAATGATAATGTCATTTGAAAATTGCAGAATAATTGCATTTAATAGGGAGCGCAGAAAAAAAAAACATTTTAGAGGTCAAGTCTTTGAAACTCATTACAGACTCATTATATTTATCCTGGAACGATTCAGCATGAAATTGTTAATCTCTGTCTGTAAGTTAGGTTTAAAAATCCCTCATTTTTCTTCAATCGGGTAATCGGGTTAGTAGAAATAGACATCGGCACGGTTACTGCATTAAAAATTGGGAGAAATAGCATATTTAATATTTTCATTGTAATAATGTTACAAACTGCGTTCTTGTTGTGAAAAATATTCTATTTCTAAATTATTTTAGATAAGCTGACGGAAATTGAATGCACTTTTTTTTTTTTTAAATTGTGTTAATTTAAAAAAATAAAAAAATATGAAAGACACTCGTACTATACTTTAAAAACAAATACATAACACATGCCAAAAAAAACCTGTAGTTGCCAAATCCAGAGGATCGAGTTTCCAGACTGGATCAGGAAAATTTCCACTGATCCCCACTATAATAATGAACTATTATAGTTATATGTATAAAAAATAACTATTTATTGTAAAAAGCAAAAAAATATAGGAACAATATGAAGTGTCCTAAGGTGACAGGCGAAACGCATCAACTATCTATAACTATTTTGTTTCCTGTTTGCTACCTGGCATCACCATATCCCAAGGTGGGTATTGTACCACCCATGCTGTGAAAACTAGAGCAGGTCTTGCTCTTAAAAATGTAAGTACATTACTTCTTTTAATTCCAGTTTACAGTACTTACGACACTATCAGAGTTTTTTCTGCTCTTCTACTTCCATATTCACCATCAATATCTGCATTCGCATTTAGAGGACCAGCAACACTTATACCACCCTATATGCTTAGACAGGGATCATACTGTCCATGCGCAATACAGCAGAGCTCTAATATAGCTCTACCAAATGTGAGTGGTTCTTATATTAGTCACCAAATCCACTATTTTGCACTTTATCAGATTGTACTGTACCATTATCCTGTATTATCCTGAGGTTTACTACACCATACTCTCTGAAGTTTTATGTACGTATGATTTTGGGCGCAGTATACGCCATATCCTTTTTCTGTTTCACTATTACACGAGGTCTTGGGAATCCTTGTATTGTATACAGCAGCCCCAACATATCTATTGTACTATAGCGAGCGCCTATTACCCATGTTTTTATTATAAGAAAACTGATTTCATATAATATTTAAAATAAAATTCTGCATAGGATGAACAAAAACAATATCCAAACAATGTACTTATGTAATCTTACATACCTGTACAGATTTCCCAATATATTCTTATATATCCCATACAGCAATATAGACGGAATTGTTTGTTTTGTGCTAACATAGGCATCAATGTAATATTTTTGGATAATCTTTTCAAATAATTCGCAACCTGAACAAACTTTTCAAATACATTGTCTTCAGAAGTCACCATAAAACTGTGTTGGAATTATTAGATAAATCAGTTGAAAATAAAATAAAATCCGAAAATATGTAATAGAAGTCTTATTGTGCTAGCTATGCAAATTATGTTTGAAAATGTATGATTTTTATATGATTGGTTAATGATGGAGTTAATGATATCAGCCAGCTGAAGTGTTGGGGAGAGGGGGGGATACATACAAGTAGACAAAGGGTTTTGGCTGTATGCGTGGGGGGACAACAAGCTCAGTGTTCAAAGAGTTACTATGACCACTTTTGGTTTTGGAAATGGACAAGATGCAAACAGTCTCAATTTGCAGTGTTTTAGCTTGAAAGGGGTCTGTGATTTAACAAGTGCAACTTCACCTCCAGCACACATGACTTGATGGGAAAAAAAGATGATATAAGATGAGATATATATATGTATATATACACAACATACAAGATGCAACACTAGCACCCAATTACCAAACAGCAACCTCAAAGCTTACAGAAAACAACAGCTTTTATTAAAAACACCCAGGATAGGCAAAAATAATGGGGATTTAGTTTCAGTATTTATACACTGCATAAGCCTGCCACAATGCAAATGTACCCCGTTTTTGGCAATCCTAGCAACCTAATACATACTATATACAGGTATAGCATTTAGTATACAGTTGTAATCAAAATTATTCAACCGCCATAAAATGAGTTTTATTGTCAAAATTTACAGACTTTCAGCTTTTTGCAATGACTGGAGAAGTCATTAAAAGTAGCATTTTTCTGTTGAATTTGGGGAAACCACTTTGTAACGCAACTCGTTATGTTGAGCTATTTCGATTTCTTTTGTTTGATTTGTTTATTGCAAACAGCTGTATACATTATATATTTATTTATTTTTACTGCTCACCCTGGTTTTTTCTTCTTATTATTTTTTTTATACTGCTTTACCCTCTGTTGGTTACTTTTTCTCTGACCCGTAGACCAAATGGTGGGAAAATGCTAGTATCACGTATTATATAATATGTATACATTTTGCAGCACGCTGATTGGCCAATTTTTTTAACCTTCTTTGTTCTTCTGATTCGGTTTCCAAATTAAAATATCGGTACCAAAATTCTGCTGAGCCAAACCAACATATGGTTGAAGTTCGTGCGTCACGAAAAAATGTTTTACATTCGGGAAAGTGGTTCGGCTGTGCTAGATTTTCTCGCCCTGCCAAGTCTACTTATTTTCCTTGTTTTCTGTAAAAATATACATACTTTTTTAGATAACAATTACTGCAAACTAAAATGAAAAGCAATCAGCTCATGGATCTACAAAATAACATGCTTTCAGGCATTTCATTTACACTGTGTGTGTACAGTTTGACTTGCTAGTTGGGTTATTGTTTGAAACTCAACAGGGAATTTTATATTTTAGTCTAAAATAGCTTATTTTGTAAAAAAAGAATTCACTGGTACAGTTACTTTTCAAGCTCATTTGTATCGAGAAAGAGCAGGTCACTATTGCCCCCTGTTTGCCACTAGGCTTTATAAACATTTAACTGTCCAGGATAATAAAAATGACACCTAGTCCGACTCACCACATGTTGGCCACATTTAATAATTCACGGTATTGCTAGAATCACTATTTTAAATTCTGGTAATTTGTCTGGAAGAGCGCTTCATCCCAACATCAATTATTCATCATGGAGTGTCTTCTTCTGTTCATAAATTAGTTATCGATTTATTTATAGGATTCCATTTTGAGGTTCTCTTTTTTGTGGTGGTGCTACGGCTACGATCCCTCCAAGAGATCTCGAAAGGCCTAGGTTTCTGAAAGTGTCCTCTGTCTGGATGTGTGGGGAACCGACAACAAGGAAATAGCCAAAACATAACTAAATAAAAAATAACCTGTCACTATGATAATTTGTTGACGCTCTTCCAGATGCATTCACGCATCTAGGTGCCTGTGGCTTCCCTTAAGGAACTTGTCACAGTGAAATAGGTGAACCTTTTAGCGTCTTTGCATTCGACCTTTAAATTTCAGTCTAAATACCGGTATATCAAACAAGTCTAAAATATGGTTTCCTTTTCACAGACTGATCTGAGGTTGCAGTTGTGTCAGGAAGTTTTTAGACGTTATGTGTTTCCCCCTTACACTCCAATACAGACAGGCTGTTACAATTTTAGAAACATGGGTCATAAATCAGGAAAGAAGAAACACCTCGGAAGGGTCCTACAAAAAGCTGAGCAACTTGTCCTGTCAGTCAGACTTTTATACCTCCATACACGCCTTCGCCAAGGTCCCAAATCTGGTACGAACTTGAATACGCACAGCCGTCTTGCTTCCCATACCAGCAACATTTGATACACAGATGGATTGAGTAAGGGAGAATAATACATCCTCCATGC
>OW240913.1:124705447-124738181 GCA_933207985.1 Pelobates cultripes | reverse complement strand
GACCCGCGCACTACATTTCCCATAGTGCTACGCGGGTCACGTGACGCGCTACTACAATATTTAATTCCAACTGAAAGCTTCGTTTTTCATATGTATAATGCATAATATGATTGTGATACACATATTTTCATTCTTACTCATTACAATCTCTGTTTTATGTGCTTCTCAAAGTTTTGTTATCCATGAACATTATGCTTGATTCTGATTGGTTAAAGCTAATTGATGCTGTTTTTGGCGCAATTTTTAAAGTACTAGTGTCCCTATATATACTTTATTCTTGCCAGGTTCTCATGTTATACCATTTTGATAAAACCCTAGTGGTGAAACGCGTTAATGGTTTTTATTGTGTATTTTAAATAATAAATTAAGTTTGGCTATATTCTTGTGCCATCTATATTATTATTTTATTATTTTTACACATAACCTTTTTTTACTACCTATTTCCTGGCATTTTATATATATCCTGAGGTGGGGATTATACCGCCCACGCGACATTCTAAGTGCAGTGATATCTGCACTCTATTTGTGAGTATATTTCCTATTTTTTTTTATTATTTTTATACCACATTATATTATCAGAGAGCACTATTAGTTGTTCCTATTTTTCCTTTTCCTGAGAGTTGGACACCGTCATACTCCAAGAGGACAAGCATTCGTTATATCCTACAAGCAGGGATTATTCTGCTGAAAACCCATTACCCCTGAGCTGGTCATAGCTCATGATAATGTGAGTGTAATTCATCTTCTTATTTTATATCTACACATTTTATACATTCTGCACGATTGGTCCTTTCCCTTTGTGTTTTCCATATCACGAGACGATCTGAAGTATCACAGACAGAGGAAACACTTTACCAGTGGAAATTGTGGAACAGACACTTCTACCCTCCAACATATATTGGGACTCATTTTATTTGATTTATTTATTTATTTTATTTATTTTTTCGTTTTATTTTGGCGCTACCTTTCTTCCTGTTTTACTGTACATTATCTAGAGGGTAAGAGGGTTACCCTCTATAAGGTTGCTGCCTACTTTTTTTTTTTTTTTTATATATTATTAGCGCTTACCTATTTTTCACTTTTTCTGGTTTTTATTACAGTCTTGCAAATACAGGACCGCCCACAGGGAGGTATAAAATATCCAGTAACATATTAGTTACAACCCACAGATTCCCTCCCCCTTATCCTGAGAGGTAACCCAATTACACATACTTTTTACCACAATGCATCTTGGCTTCCTCTCCTCTGCCCAGGAGATAATTGAGAAGTAATTAAATTATCTCCCAGGACAGAGACAAGACTCCATTATGCACATGGTTAGCACAAAGCATTAAAATACTGTACAATACACAAAGTCCCATTTTATACATAAAACACAGACATGTCAGAGACAAGACTCCATTATGCACATGGGGACACAAAACAAGCATTACTGTTAAAATACACCAGGTAAGACACCTTACATTAAAACTATACATTTAACATATCCCCAGATAGCTTAGGTCTGAGCGCACATTATTAAGTGAATGGCGCTCAGACCACACGAATACAGTTTAATCGCCATGGAGCCAAAGTCTTTACAGTCAGTTTCATACGAATGGGCTCCATGGGATTCCTATCTGGGGTATAACACATTCAAACAAATCTACCGAACCCCAGGCAGAAAAGCACAAATGAAGCTTTTCTGCAGGTAAAAAAGATGTCTTTTAACAGGGGGCCATAGTCCAAAGGCAGCAGGCGAGCAACCAGGCTTCTCCAATGCAATGTGGCGAGATTGGTCTCGTCACACCGGTATACAATAAAAACCAAAGAAAATAAATCCCAAATCTATATGCACATTTAAATAACTGTTTTTAGTGTCACTCCAATGACCATTTAAGTGTAAGCTCACTTGTCACGTCAAGGCAAACCTCTTAGGTGAGCCCTACGCTAACAATTCACCTTGCTTCTTTTAGCTTCAGGTAAAAAAATCTCTAAGTATTTTTCTAAACCATTATATACTTATTAACCCTTAATAGGGAACACCTAGGGTGGATGGCAGCATTGTAACATATCCCTCTGTCTTTCAGTGTACATAAGAATTTGGGATAGTGCGCAAGTAACTCTTTTCTTGGTTTATATATATGTACCGTATGTATGTATGTATGTATGTATGTTATAACTGAAAAGGATCGAATGATATTTCATACATCACTTGAGAGTGAAGAGTTTAACTGATGTCTTGACATGTAAAAGTGAGCTAAAGCCGTGTGTAATGCATTTGATGCTACTTTATAGTGAATAAAGTCCCACTTCTTACCTGCCAAAAGTGCACTGCATGTACTGCAGCCACCCACGCTTTGTTACGAATGTATCATCCAAGGTAAATGTCCAGCGATGGGGAACACCCTGCTCCTCAATCTCTCTGTCAAAAGCAGCTTTCCAAACAGACTCCATGTTCATTGGGAAGTAAACAGTTCTAGTGAGAGATTTAACAATTACTGTGTATGTAAGTGTAACTGAGGTTTACAGACAAATGAAACTGAAAGAGAGGCAGAATATCTAGTTAGTTTATTGTACTTCCCTGCTGGAAGGAGGTGTTCACAGGATTCTGCTAGATAACATGTCAGTCATAATATGAAAACATTTATTCTGTTTTTAAAACTGAGTCTGGATCAGAATACATGATTTTGCAATTGTTAAACTTGATCACTTTAGCACAGTTAAGACAGCGATATCTTGTTATATTATGACAATCTCAGGATATTTTCTGTTATGGAGGGGTAACTAGGCTAGAATTAGACATGCTTACAAATCATTTTCCTGGATATATCCATGGCAGCACTACAAATCATTATAGTTCCTACCACTCCCCAATTGGACAGGAACACCTTCTAATTACACAATAAAAGAGACTTCCTCCCCTCAGTCTTTTTTCCTGTCCACTTCACATGGACATATGATATTTTTTACCTCCTCTTTTTCTTTTGTGTCTTACTCGAGTCTAATAGTACCCCAGCCCATGGGCAGTTCAGTCTTTCTCCTCATGGAAGCCTCAGGACATGGCACCTCACCAAGAGTGACCCCTTAGAAGATTCTCTCCTTAGCGACCGGGGTGTTATGCTGCCGTGACCCTGTAGCAGACCACTGGTAACCCGACTGGTTACCTCCGCTAATTCCTTCTCTCAGCCAGACCCATTAAAAATTTAAGTATTTTGTTTTACATTTTAAACTAATATTAATATTAGTCTTTCAGTTACCTTGACCTTGGGTTGTCTTTTTTTCTGTCTAACGTTTAGTCTGGCCATTCTAAGGCCAGGTAATATGTTATTTCCTAGTCGTGTCCTTTGTTATCCTAAATTCTGCATGTTGTGGTATTACACTGTGACATTACGATAGGGCCATGGACCCTGAAGGTTTAGGACAGCAAATGGCCACCTATGAGGCTAAGTTTGAAGAGCAGGATCACCGTATGGACCAGATGGCCCAGGCGCTTCTGACACTTTTATTTGGCTCCTGAGACACAGATATCCATACCATCTCAACCTGTACCTCCCATTCCAGAGGCATCTAACCTGCCTAACGCGTCAGCATACCTGGCTCCTCAGATTAGGTATGGAGGAGATGCTAACACTTGTAGGGGGTTTCTTAATCAAGTGGAATTCCACTTTGAGATGTATCCCCGATCCTTTCTCACCGACAGGTCAAAGGTGGGGTTCCTCATGCATCAGCTCACTGATAAAGCACTTAACTGGGCTAATCCCATATGGGAGGCTAATTGTCCTCTGGTTCATGATTTCCAAAGTTTCCTTTTAGCTTTTTGCAGGACCTTTGACACTACTAATAGGGCTAAAAATCCCGCTAAGGCATTGATGAGAATCAAACCGGGATCCAGGTCAGTTGCTGACTACACTATCCAGTTTTGTACCTTGGCTTCTCAGGTAGACTGGACAAACAGCGGGCTTGTTACAGCATTTATGAAAGGTCTATCAGATGCTATATTGGATGAGGTAGCGGCCAGAGACCTCCCTGTAGTCAAGGAGGATCTAATTGACTACGTCATCAATATAGACAATA
The DNA here is from genome assembly GCA_933207985.1 of Pelobates cultripes. Taxonomy (NCBI): domain Eukaryota; kingdom Metazoa; phylum Chordata; class Amphibia; order Anura; family Pelobatidae; genus Pelobates; species Pelobates cultripes. The sequence continues at coordinate 124,734,125 of OW240913.1, read as the reverse complement.
GAATTTGTGATAGACAATACACCAGGAATAGAGATAGACACCATACAGTAAGTTTTCCAAGAGTAAGTGTCCCAAATAGAGTCCCCTGACAAACCATTGCATCCTTGTGGATTTTATTCCAAAAAAATATCTAAGACTGAAAGAAACTACGATATCGGCAACAGGGAACTACTTGCCATCATCGTAGCACTCAAGGAGTGGATGTCATGTATTCATCCACATATAAAAATGTGATTAGTGGCATCAATATTACTGTCCAGACAGAAAAAGTTGTGCCGAGCAGCAATCAATCCACAGGAGGGTTTGTGCTGAGCAGTAATCATGCAAATAGGAACCTGGTAACTGCCTTTGGGGTTATAACCAATCAGATCCACAGACAGGGTATTTAGGCCCAGTTCTCATCCTGCGCAGTGCCCTGTCGTGGTTTCCCTTGTGGTTGTCCAAGAGCACGTTATTGATTCTGGTTATTCTGGTTATTTGACTTTGGCATTGATTTTGACTTCCCTGTTTTCTGGCATCCCTGGCCCATGGCTTCTCCTTATCGTTGTGTCTCTTTCTGTGTCCCTTGACCTCGGCTATTCCTGATTATTCTTTGGTACGTTAGTCCAGCCATTCTAAGGTCTGGTATACGTTACCTATCAGACCTCTGTGTTACAAAATTATACGTGACATTACAACAGGGCCATAGATCCTGTAGAATTGTGTAAGTACATAGCTGCTTGCAAAAGGAAACTGGAGGATAATGATCACCGCATGGAACAATTTGCCCAGGCCTTCAGTATGCTTCTTACCCGAACAGCGCACCTGCAACCTGCGGCCTCACCTCCACCAATAGTACACAAAGAACCTACTATCTCCCTATCTCCTCCCCTGCATTTTGATGGTAATATTCAAGAATGCCGGGGATTTCTTAACCAAATGGAGTATCATTTTGAGGCCTCACCAGGATCTTTTCCCAAAGACAGAGCTAAAATTGGTTACCTAATGAATCAGTTAAACGATAAAGCTTTAGCTTGGGCCAATCCATTATGGGAGAGTAATAGGAGTGTGGCACACAATTACCAGGAGTTCCTTACGGAATTCAAACTTACGTTTGAACCTTTAGGCAGAGAGGATAACGCCTCTACTGCCCTTATGCATATCAGACAAGGGAACCGGTCTATCTCGGAATATGCCATAGAATTTTGTACCCTAGCTTCCGAGGTAGACTGGTCTAATAGTGGGTTAATCTCTGCATTTAAAAAGGGACTATCTGAAACTATGCTATATGAGATTGCCGCCAAATACTTACCCAAAAACCTTAATGAATTTAGCACTTTTGTCATGCAGATTGATAACAGATTGAAAACCAGAGAGGCTACTAGAAACAAGACCAGACGCCTGAGTATGCATTTAGCACCCCGTTTCTCCAGACCTATTGTCCCTGAAATTCCTGTACAGTCCTAACCTGAACCCATGCAGTTGGGGGTCACTAGACTGTCGGAAGCAGAAACACAATATAGGAGAAAAGAAGGCCTATGTAGGAAGGGACATATGAGAAACAAAGCAGATGCTCTATCTAGGCAGTTTGAAAGTACTGATAAACAGGAATTTGATTATACTCCTGTCATACTACCTGACAGGATAATCGCTACTACTATGCTCTCTATTTTGTCTATCCTACAGATTATACAAACCAAACAAAATGAGTCACCTAGGGAGAAACCTGCTGATAAGTTATATGTTGCTCTCACTGAAGGACGAGACATTGTCACTCTATCATGATACTAAGAAAGCCGTGCTTTCCTGGTTGTTGCAACCTTTACCTACACCTGATAGACCTTGGTCTAATCTGTCCGTGGATTTTATTGTTGAACTTCCTCTTGCCAATGGTAAAACGGTTATCTTAATGATCGTTGATAGATTCTCTAATATGGCTCATTTTGTGTCACTTGTCAAATTGCCTTCTTCCAAAGATTTGGCTGCTGTATTCACCAGGGAGGTGTTTAGATTACATGGCATACCTGATTCAATAGTGTGCGATAGGGGTAGTCAGTTAATTTACCGATTCTGGAGAGCCTTTTGTTTGTTGTATTTCTCTATCCTTTTCCTCTTCCTACTACTCCCAGTCTAATGCTACTGCTGAATGTGCTAACCAGTCCCTAGAGCAATATCTTTGCTGTTTTGTGTCCCACCATCAGAATGATTGGGATGACCTGCTCCCTTGGGCTGAATTTGCTCGTAATAACGCTGCTCACGAGTCTTCTGGTAATAGTTGTTTTTACATTGTTTATGGCCAGCATCCTGTTGTTCTCCCATCTGTATTCTCTTTGCAGGGTATGCTGGTTCTGGACGAAGATTTGGCTGTTTGCGTAAAACTTGGGAACAGGTTCAGCATTCCTTGGTGGATTCTGCTGCTCGTCAAAAGGTACAGGCTGATAGACATCATAGGGCAGCTCCCTCCTATGTTGTGGGGGAAAGGGTTTGGCTTTCTACTTGTAATATACGTCTCCGAGTTCCTTCAATGAAATTGGCTCCCCGCTAATTTGGTCCTTTCCGCATTCTGCATAAAGGTATATTCTGCTGGTGGTGCACAAGCCCACTGTCCTGTTTTTCCAGCTCAAATGTAAATTTGCCCAGTCAACTATGTAACATTATTTTTATTGTTTTTAGTTTTTCTACTTCCTGTTTATATGTCCTTTGACCTTTGAAACATGTCAAGTGACCTCATTTAGGGTCAAAGGTCAAATAAGACACCTTTTTCAATTTGATGATTGTTTGGACCTTATATAAACCCACATGTACCAGGCTAACATTATGTACACTTGAAGAAGCCTTTTGTGGCGAAACACGTTGTGTTTTAATCTAAATAAAAGTATTTTTTCAGACTATTTTAAATACTTTTATATTTATCCTTATTTTTTTACCTGGCATATCCTAAACATCTGAAGCTTTTATACCATCCAAAGAATCCATTGTGGGGATCATACCACCCAGGCGCTTTACACAGAGCGGTTTATCTGCTCTGTAAATTGTAAGTACATCTCTTATTTTATCCAGCACTTTTTTAATATAGAGAGCACTATGGGCCTTCTCTTGTGTTTTTATTTCATATAACCTGCACTGAAAACCTTGTGAGAGGAATATCCTACATGTGGGGAGTTTAAATACCACTGTATGCTGTTTTAACTCGAGCTGGTTATAGCTCCCATAAATGTGAGTTGGCATTTCTTAATCTCAGTGTTGTCTGTAGCCATACTCCTTTAAGTTACTGCACCATTAGTCCCCTCTGTGTGTTTTTTTCTTTTTCTTTCATATATGCTGATGAGAACTTGACCCAAGACGTCCTGAGAATTTCTGAAGAATATGCCTGTGAATTAGAGACTTTAATTTGCCTGTTTCCCTGGTATTTTTTTTCCTATTATACATTTTATTTATTTACTTTGTTCTTGGCGCACCCTGTAATTGTTGTTTCCTGTTTTTCAAGTGACAAGGATGGCCCGCTGTCCTTAAGGGGTTAAGAAGAGCTGTCTTTCTTCATCCCAGATATCCCAGGGATCCCTGAACTGCAACTCTCCAAAACAGTGTGAGACACAGGGGTGTGTGAGGCCTAGCTGGGGAGCTGATTGCATCCAGTGTGAGCTGCCAGATGCAGGGACACAGAGCATTTGGCATCTGGGGTGGATCCTGTGTTTTGTACCTGCCTCCCCCCTCCCCCCTTTAAAATGTAAAACATTGTATATCAACTTGAAAACACTAGAGCTATAAAAAATTAATTATTAACTTAGAAAAAAACATTGTACAAAACCCCTGTCCTGCCTCCATTATACAAAAACTCCTGCCCTGACCCATAATACAAACCCCCGTCCTTCCCCCTTTTACAAAACTCCTGCACCCCCGTCCACAAATCCTCTGCCCCTCTTCCACAAAAATCCCTGCGCCCTCATACAAAACTCCTGTCCTTCCCCATTCTACAAAAATCCTGTCCTGCGCCCTTATACAAAACCCCTGCACTTCCCCCTCACAAAAAACCCTGTACCCCCTTCGATAAAATGAATGCACCCCTTCACATAAAAACCCTGCACCCCCTTCCATAAAATGTATGCACCCCCGTCACATAAAAATACTGCATGCCCCCTACACATGAAAACCCTGCACTCTCCTGCCCTTCACATAAAAATCCTGCACCCCATACACATAAAAACCCTGCACCCTGGCTCCTTTAAAACACCCCATTCACATTAAATCCATACACCCCTTTCAAATACAGTTTTACACCCCTTCACATTAAATCCATACACCCCATGCAAATATTGTATTTGAATATAACAAATATGAACAAACAGTGACAGAATTAGACCAGATAGTATAAGTGATATGGAAGTACATCACGCACCGCACAATCTAACCAAAAATACACCTTCGGTTTTTTTAGGCAGGGAGCTATCCCTAAAAAAAGAAAATACTCTAAATGTCAAGAACAGGTTTCAGATTTTAAGTTCCCCAAAAAAGAAAAGACCACATATAGAACTAGAAGAAGTGGAAGATCCGCTCCTTTCACTAACCCTCCACTCACAACAATAAAAGATACATCAGGCATTTTTAATATATCAGGTATAGAATTAACTACACATGAATTGAATTTATTAAATAAAGGTTTAAAATTCGCACCGACCGCAGGAATAAAATCCTTTGATCTTTTTCTTGATAACCAAAAATTTCTCAAAAAATTAACAATAAAACTTTTTTTGAAAAACGTAATGAGAATGTCCAATTAGAATTAAGGGACAATAAACAACCAATAGAATCACCAACAGAAGTTTGTCCGAATGTTTCTTCATCTTTAAAGGGAAGGTCTAATTTCTATCCCTCCCATGAAAAAGGAAGATATTTAGAAGTATTTAATGATTTGGTTCAGAATGACCTTGACAAAATTCAATGGAAACATAAAGATTCTAAATGTAATTTAACACATAAAGAAAGACAAGCTCTAAATACATTAAAAAAGAATTATAATTTGGTTATAAAAGAGGCCGATAAAGGAGGTGGAACGGTCATCATGAGTAGGGAATATTACATGCAAGAAGCTTACCGAATTTTGGGAGATGAGTCTACATATAAAAAGCTTGCTAATGATCCCACAAAACCTTTTTTGGAAGATTTGAGATCTTTACTCCAGAAGGGTTTGGATCAAGCTATTATTTCATCAAAGGAATTTCAGTATATTTTTAATCCCTTTTGTAAAACAGCCATTTTTTACTTTCTCCCCAAAATCCACAAATGTGTAACGACCCCTCCAGGTCGACCCATTATCAGTGGAATTAACTCTTTATCGTGTAATCTCTCTGAATACGTGGATTTCTTTTTAAAACCTTATGTATCTTTGTGTCCCTCTTTTGTTAAAGACACTACTCATATTCTTCAAAGTTTACAGTCATTCATTTGGAAACCATCTTATATATTAGCTACAGTGGACGTTACCTCCCTGTACTCCAATATCCCTCATGTTAAGGGTTTGGAGGTTATCAGAGACGTTCTAGTCCTACAACATGTTTTAAACTCCACTCAGATCGATTTTTTGGTGTCCTGTATCCAATTCGTTTTGGAAAAGAAATTTTTTTTGGTTTGATACTGCTTTTTTCTTGCAGCGATGTGGCGTCGCCATGGGGACAAGGTTCGCCCCAAGTTTCGCCAACTTATATGTATCCCATTGGGAAGCCTCATGCATCCAGCTGGGTCCTTGTATGGGGGGGAACCTTGTCCTATGGCGGCGCTACATCGATGATGTACTTATTATTTGGGAAGGAGATGTCCGGAGTCTAGAAAGATTTATTGAAAGTATTAATTCTAACGACTATAATCTTTATTTTACCCATAACATTCATCCGTTTACCATAGATTTTCTGGATCTAACTTTATATGTAGAAAATGACACTTTGAACACAAAAACCTTCTTTAAAAAAACTGATTGCAATACAGCAATAAAAAAGACTAGTTTACACCATCCAGTATGGCTAAACAATATCCCTAAAAGCCAAATAACTCAAATGAGAAGAAATTGTTCTAGTGTTCAAATGTTTGAAGAGCAATCAAAATTAATACAAAACAGATATGTGGAAAAAGGGTATAATATAGACCATATACAAGATGATATTGCAAAAATAAAGGACAAAGATCGTACAGAATTTTTGAAAGATAAAAATGTAAACCATAAAAATAAAAACAAAAATAACTATAGTTACAAAGATTTTGCATTTATTACCAAGTACAGTTCTGAAGCCAAAAAAATTGAAAAAATCCTTAAAAAACACTGGGCCATTTTAAAAAGAGATGATGTTTTAGGAGATAAAATTCCAGAAAGGCCTGTAGTTATATATAGGAAGGCAGACACCCTTAAAAATAAATTGGCACCTAGTTTGTTACCAAAATTGATTAAAGGTCCAAATTCGAAAAACTTTTTACAATCCACAAAAACTCCAGGTTTTCATAAATGTGGAACATGTTCCACATGTGTTTATCAAAAAAGAAAATCTACCTTTTTTGTGGGATTTTATACTAATCAAACATATACTATTAAGAAATTTATCCATTGTACATCCACATATGTGATTTACCTTTTACAATGTGGTTGCGGAGTTCAGTATGTGGGAAGAACCACCAGGACCCTACACACTAGACTCCGGGAACATTTTAATAATATTAGAAACCAAAAAACGGAACATAGTGTCCCAAATCATTGTAATTCTTGTCATCTATTTGATTGGTCTACCTTTATTGCTATTGGTATAGATCAAGTAACTCCCCATTGGAGAGGGGGAAATAGAACTAATGATCTAGCCAAAAAAGAGGCCTTTTGGATTTACACACTTAATACCCTTAAGAGAGGTCTTAATCAAGATATTGATCTGGCGGGCCTTTTGTAATTATTTATGTAACATGTTTGATTTTTTATGTTTTGTTTTTTCCTTATTTATATATATCTCTATAGGTATGGTTTTTAGATATGGATGTATATTTAGATAGGGACTTGGGTATATATATACTCTATTCTTCTATATACATATACATGTTTATATTATGTATTTTTTAGTTTGTGTTTCATATAGTACTTGGATGTTATCCATATATTGACAGACATATTATTGTTTTTATATTTCTTTGTTTTGTATATTATGTAACCAGATGGTCATTGGTATTTTCTCCCTGTGTCCCACTCTGGGACGTTCGGTGCCCCAAATGCAGCTTGTGCGCCTGGGTCTGTCCGTGCGTTCCACGGTGGAACGCGGAAGTGTCATGACATAGAGCCGCACGTTATGAACGCCATGCGTTCCAACTTGGAACGCGGAAATGAATACATCTAGCCACACGTTATGGACGCTATGCGTTCCAGCTTGGAACGCGGAAATAAAAACATCTTGTTACATCCACCGGAAGTGATCACGATGGATGTCCAATCAAAAACCGAGAAGTCCGAACCCGGAAGTGAATGAATTTTCCGCTGCAATTTCAAATGGTGATAATTCTTTATCCCTGAAGAAGTCTTTCAAAAGACGAAACGCGTTGGATATTCTGCTACAGAGAGACTCCTTCTCCTGGGTACCACTTGTTAGTGGTGATATGCTGCTATGAACTTTATTTGATGTAAGTGCATTTTGTATAAATAAATCAATTTTTATCTACAATACTGCTCTATATACCTCTTTTTCTTCTGAGGATTGAGCGTCTTGAATTTGCACCTTTGGTCCGTATATACAAGCTTCCTAAGAGAAGAACATTTTATCCACATACCCTATGGAAGGGAGACAAGTTCAGATCTACAGTTTGGTCCTGTAAGTTCTCTACCTCCGGGAGTGTATTATACATTGACTGTACATGCTTCACTATTGTGTGATTTTTCTTATATTTTAGATCTTGTGAAGGAAGTTTCTTGTATTATCTACAGGTTGTATATATTTTTTGTGCTACCCCTTTAATCTATACTAGTATTTTATACAGTATAGATTTACTTTTTTGTTCATATTATATTGGTGTATGTGAGGTACACTGTTGGGTGTTTGGCACGTTTCCTCTTGTCTTGGTTGGGAGATTATATAGTACCTTTTTCTTTCTTTTTCGAATATAACAAATAGACACCATCACATAAAATTCATACCCCCTCCTTCACATAAAGTTAATTAAACCCCTGACCCGTTCACATAAAATTAAAACACCCCTGACCCCTTCACATAAATATCCTCTACTCACGATTGAGAATGATTTGCTCCTGCCTCAGGCAAAGACCACTACTGCCGCCCTGAAGTCAGCTCAGATCCTTCCGCTGATGTAGATCCGTGAAGGCGGATAGGCGGTGGCACACTATAAGGCTCAACATTCCCCATCCCTCTGCTCCTCCACATTACTGCAGTATAGTGCGGGCTGACGTTCGCGTCCTGCACTATAAGAACGTGTGGGGGGTGACTCATGACACTGGCAGTCATTGCACCCCCCTAGTGAGTGACACCCGGGGCAGACCACCAACCCTCCACCCCCTCTTAGTATGCTACTGGCCAACTGCTGTAGCCCACAATCATCATAATCACTACAAAGGCCTGTAGTGATTTTTTAAGACTGACTCTTTAAGTGTGTATATAATTACACAATAGAGAAGGAAATTATTTCCACTACTTTGTGGCAGGCCTGGTTCATATACTAAATATTTTTCCTGTAACAGAGTTAAATGCAAATAAGAAACAGTATGCTGTGGTGTACTACATGAAACCAATGGCCCAGTTTTGGCTCTGAATATGGGTGAAGGTGGTTTTTAGTAGTATGTTCTGTAATTATTTACTTGTTAAACCGCAGTAGCAATTAAACAGTATCCCTTGCTAGGTGATACATCCATGCTCACAGCGGAAACAATGAGGCGGTTTAAGACTAATCACTAATTTCTGTCGTATGTTACAGGAAAGTGAAAAACAGCAAATTGCTGACACTGCTAACATTTCATTTTCAGTGTTAACTAATAGTCAGAACACATCCACCCGCATACAACACACACCGAGGGTTTTTTACTTTCAGATGTTTAAAGGCAGTGTATCCTGTGACTGTGAGGAAAACAACTCAAAGCCTAACTGTGCTATATAACGTCATGAATTAGGTGGTTTTAACATGTCCAACACTCACTGGTTAGAGTGACATGTGGGTGTTAGCATGTGTTGACCGCATAAATGCATGGTGAAAAATAGACAATAAAAAAATTCAAATTTATCCTGATAGCAAAACCATATATAGTGATATAAGATATAGAGCAGTTCAACTAGATCAATAAAGTTAAAAGTAAAAAATAGGGGCTCATTTATTTAACAACAAATTGCAGTGAACTGAAAACAGAACTGCAGACTAAAATAGCCACGTTGTGACAAAATCCAAATCAGACAAATTTTGCAATCTTTTGTTCACCACAATTTACTGTTTTGATTATAAACTCTCAATAGCCAATTAATGAACAGTTTCACCTCAGCCTTACCTTTAAATACACTATATAAAAACCAACAAAAACCTTTACATGTCTGTGTATTGCGGTTCATATCGTTACATTGAAAAATTGGCTGAAAAGAAGACTCAAGTCCACCAAGTTCAGTTTTTGACAAGCTAGAGAGAACACAACAAATAATAGAAGATCCAAGACCACTATAGGAGAGGGGAGAAAAGAAATGCAGCAATTTTACTAAGAATACAAACAAGTCACACACTTTTCATACCCAAATATTCATGGACAATAGATTTTAGATACAATACAATGCAAATATAAATTGTATTTTTATACTATGTGAGCCTGTGAATGAAGTGAATCATATCTTGCAGAGACTATGTCTTGAGCCAGTGAGGTAGTGACTAAGTGGGAATGGACTTATTAGTGGTTCCATGTTTCTATGACTAACGATATAGAAGCACCAGAAAACTGTAAAGTATTTCTGTGACGTCTATCAGAGCAGAAGGGGACTTATAGTTGCACAGATGTACATACAGTGATAAACAATTATGTGCAATGACATTGGTGGCACCTGACCCCCTTACTTTTACTATAACCTATGTAAGGATCATATGTTACATAGTTACATAGTTACATAGCTGAAAAGAGACTTGCGTCCATCAAGTTCAGCCTTCCTCACATTTGTTTTTTGCTGTTGATCCAAAAGAAGGCAAAAAAACAAACCCAGTTTGAAACACAATTTTGCAACAAGCTAGGAAAAAACTTCCTTCTTGACCCCAGAATGGCAGTCAGATGTATCCTTGGATCAAGCAGTTATTACCCTACATTGAAAGATTATATCCTTGAATATTCTGTTTTTGCAAGTATGCATCTAGTAGCCGTTTGAACATCTGTATGGACTCTGATAAAACCACTTCTTCAGGCAGAGAATTCCACATCCTGATTGTTCTTACAGTAAAAAAACCTTTACTTTGCCTTAGACAAAATATTCTTTCTTCCAGTCTAAACGCATGGCCTCGTGTCCTATGTAAAGTCCGGTTTGTGAATAGATTTCCACACAATGGTTTGTATTGGCCCCGAATATATTTGTATAATGTTATCATATCCCCTCTCAGGCGACGTTTTTCTAAACTAAATAGGTTTAAATTTGTTAACCTTTCTTCATAGCTGATATGTTCCATTCCTTTTATTAATTTTGTAGCCCGCCTCTGCACTTTTTCTAGTGCCATAATATCCTTCTTTAGAACAGGTGCCCAAAATTTCACAGCATATTCAATATGGGGTCTTACCAGTGATTTATAAAGAGGCAAAATTATATTCTTGTCCCGAGAATGAATGCCCTTTTTCATGCATGACAATACCTTACTGGCCTTGGCCACTGCTAATTGACATTGCACATTGTTGCATAGTTTGTTGTCTATAACAATTCCCAAGTCCTTTTCATGTGTTGTTATCCCTAATTCGCTTCCATTAAGGGTATACGTTGCTTGTGTATTCTTTACGCCAAAGTGCATAACTTTGCATTTTTCAACAATAAATTTAATCTGCCATTTAAGTACCAAGTCCCCCAGGCTATCTAAATCCCTCTGCAGCAAAGTAATATCTTTCTCACATTGTATTATTTTACAAAGTTTTGTGTCATCTGCAAACACTGAAACATGACTTTCAATGCTGTCTTCAAGATCATTTATAAACATGTTAAATAGAAGGGGTCCCAGAACAGACCCCTGAGGGACACCACTTGCCACCTCTGTCTAGCTTGAAAATTTACCATTAATGACAACTCTTTGTACTCTGTTTTTAAGCCAATGTTCTACCCAAGAACAAGCATTTTCATCTAGACCGATTTCCTTGAGTTTGAACACTAATCTATTATGTGGAACTGTATCAAATGCCTTGGCAAAATCCAAATAGATCGCATCCACTGCAACACCCTGATCTATACTTCTACTTACTTCTTCGTAGAACGCAATCAAATTAGTTTGACATGACCTGTGCTTCATAAAATCATGCTGATTTTTGCTGATAACCATGTTCTTCTCAAGGAATTCTTGAATATTATCCCTTAATAACCCTTCAAATATTTTCCCAGCCACAGAAGTTAAGCTCACAGGTCTATAATTTCCAGGCAAGGATTTTGAATCCTTTTTGAATATAGGAACCACATCTGCCTTCCTCCAATCCTCCGGAACACTTCCTGAAAGAAGAGAGTCTTGAAAGATTAAAAACAGAGGTTCACTTATTTCTACACTTAGTTCCTTAAGTTCACGTGGATGGATACCGTCAGGCCCTGGAGCTTTGTTTATATGAACTTTCTTTAGTTGCTGCAGCACCTTGTCTTGAGTTAACCAATTACAATTATTCTGCAAGTTTTTAGTAGCAATCATTTGCACATCTATTGCCATGGGTTCTTCCTTAATATGTATGGAAATAGTTATTTAAAATTCCTGCCTTTTCCTGGTCTTCATTAACTAACACCCCCGTTTCAGTTTTTAGTGTACCTACACTTTAATTTATTTTTTTTTTTTTAGAATTAATGTACTTTAAAAATGCTTTGGGGTTGGTTTTGCTCTCTTTAGCTATCATTTTTTCATTTTGAAGTTTAGCAAGTCTAATTGCCTTTTTGCACGCATTATTTGATTCCTTATATCTTTTATAAGATGCATCTGATTTGTCTGATTTAACTGCTTTAAACGCACTTTTCTTTTTTTTTAATCTCTTGTTTGACTTCTCTACTAAGCCAAATTGGTTTCAATTTGTTTCTTTTATATTAATTTCCCAATGGTACATACTGAGAAATGTACCTTTCTAATATTTGTTGGAAGATGATCCATTTATCCTCAGTGTTCTTTTCACTAAAGAGTTTATGCCAGTCAATATATTGTAAAGCTGCCCTTAACTTATTGAAATTGGCCTTTTTAAAATTATATGTTTTAGTATACCCCATGTGCTTTTGTTTTTTTGAGTTCATTTCAAAGGACACTATATTGTGATCACTATTTCCCAAGTGCTCACCTACTTGAATGTTGGTCAAAAGATCAACGTTGTTTGTTAAAACCAGGTCCAGACAAGCGTCCATTCTAGTTGGTGCTTGTACAAGTTGTGACATGAAGGTGTCATTTAACAAGTTTAAAAACCTTCTTCCCCAATTTATGTCCGGGTAATTAAAATCCCCAATAATTAAAGTGTTACCCAGATTTGCAGCTTTCTCAATTTGCTCAAACAGCTGTTGTTCCTCGTCAATATTAACATTAGGTGGTTTATAACATATCCCAACCAATAGTTGTTGTCAAGGTGCTTTTTCGTGCTCTTTAATATAACTACATTCAGGCAAATGCTTTTCCATTCTTCTGAAAGGCTTAAACTGAAGATGCAGATATATAAAGAAGGAAGTATAAGGTCAGGTGGCAGTGACCATAAAGTGGCAATTAAAGGTGAAGTCAGTTTAAAACCAGTGAGGCAAATCATACCTTTTTTCAAGGGATAGCATAGTATAGTCACTTTTCTTCCCGCTTGGCCGAGAACATCAAGATTAATGATCTAAGCCATCCAATGATTTACCATTAGAGATGGCGCGAACCGTTTGCGAACTTTGCGCGAACGGTTTGCCGCGGTTCGCGGCGAACTCCGGTCAGCTGACACAGCCCAGCCAATCTCCAGCAGACCCTCCCTCCCAGACCCTCCCACCTCCTGGACAGCATCCATGTTGAAGGCAGCCAGGAGGTGGGAGGGTCTGGGAGGGAGGGTCTGCTGGAGATTGGCTGGGCTGTGTCAGCTGACCAGAGTTCGTGGCGAACCGCAGCGAACCGTTCGCGCAAAGTTCGCGAACGGTTCGCGACATCTCTATTTACCATTTGATAAAAATAGGAAGCACACCAACTGTTTATGAAGTGTTTTGAAACACTAATATTTGTGTGTAGCGAAGTCTCCCGAATATAACAGTACCCTCCATGTACAGGCCTTTGACAGATACAGGGTCAAATATAAGGCTTGATTTTCCATTTTTTTCACATTGAAATTTGACAGATTGGTTATTTTGCCTTTGAGAGCGTATGGTAGCCCAGGAATGAGAATTACCCCCATGATGGCATACCATTTGCAAAAGAAGACAACCCAAGGTATTGCAATTGGGGTAGGTTCAGTCTTTTTTAGTAGCCACTTAGTCACAAACACTGGCCAAAGTTAGCGTTAATAATTGTTTTTTTAATTTTTAACACACAAACAAATATAAATGCTAACTTTGGCCAATGTTTGTGACTAAGTGGCTACTAAAAAAGACTGGACATACCCCATATTGGATACACTGGGTTGTTTAATTTTTTAAAAAACATATGAACATGTGAGGAGTGATTCAGAGGTCTATGACAGATAACAGTGTTAAAATGTCACTATTGATAAATTTGAAAAATATACATTTTGAAACAGCAATTTCCTACTTGTACTTAGAGCCCTATAACTTGCAAACAAAAGCTAAGAACATGTTAACATTGGGTATTTCTAAACTCAGGACAAAATTTAGAACCTATTTAGTAGGCATGTGCATGGGTAAAATATTCGGCTCGGTTCGGCATTCCGAAATTCGGGACTTCATCAATTCGGCACTTCGGCAACTTCAGTACTTCGGCACTTCGCCACTTCGGAACTTTGGCAACTTCGGCACTTTGGAACTTAGACACTTTGGAACTTAGACACTTTGGCAACTTCGCCACTTTGGCAACTTCGCCACTTTGGAACTTAGACACTTTGGAACTTAGACACTTTGGCCACTTTGGAACTTCCGAACTCTGGCATTTCGAGACTTTTCTTGCAGCCACTTGGTAGATAACTCCCTAATTCCCATGGTATTAGGGAGTTATCTACCAAAAGGCTGAAAGACCTAAATTGGTCTTTCAGCCAAATTTACTATGACTAAGTAAAAATTACTTAGTAAAAATTAGTAAATTTTGCCCCTACTCACTAAACCGCGAGTTGGGGCATCTCCAGTAAAAAAAAAAAGGTCCCCCCTCCCTGAGCAGCGGGTGGGGGCCCTAAAGTAAAAAAAGGGGGGAGGACCTATTGTCCTCCCCACTGGCCTCCACCCCTGAGCGGCGGGTGGGGGGCCTAAATAAAAATTGGGGGGGACCTAATGTCCTCCCTCCTGGCCTCCAACCCCTGAGCGGTGGGTGGAGGCGCAAAATACAAATTGGGGGGGACCTATTGTCCTCCCACTTGGTCCCCACCCCTGAGCGGTGGGTGGGGGCCCTAAACAAGAATAAGGGGGGGGACATAATGTCCGCTCCCTTGGCCCCCACCCCTGAGCAGTGGGTGGGGGCCCTAAATACAAATAAGGGGGACCTAATGTCCTCCCCCTGGCCCCCACCCCTGAACGGTGGGTGGGGACCCTAAACAAGAATAGGGGGGGACCTAATGTCCGCCCCCTTGGCCCCCACCCCTGAGCAGTGGGTGGGGGCCCTAAATACAAATAAGGGGGACCTAATGTCCTCCCCCTGGCCCCCACCCCTGAGCGGTGGGTGGGGGCCCTAAACAAGAATAAGGGGGGGACATAATGGCCGCCCCCTTGGCCCCCACCCCTGAGCAGTGGGTGGGGGCCCTAAATACAAATAAGGGGGACCTAATGTCCTCCCCCTGGCCCCCACCCCTGAGCGGTGGGTGGGGGCCCTAAACAAGAATAGGGGGGGATCTAATGTCCTTCCCCCCTGGCCCCACCCCTGAGCGGTGGGTGGGGGCCCTAAATACAAATTGGGGGGGACCTAAAAAAAAATGAGCGCAAAAAAAAAAAATCCATCTTCACCCGGCGTGGATTAAGTAACCAATCAGAGAGTTATGAGTCAAATTACACAGTGTGGGAAAATTCCAAAGAACTTTCCCACGCTGTGTAAAATGACACAGAGCACTCTGATTGGTGGATTTCAAACCAACCAATCAGAGTGCTGTGACAGGTAAATGTAGAGACTTACCTGTCAGTCTCTTCATTTACCTGTCAGAGCACTCTGCTTGGATGGCTTAAACCCACCAATCAGAGTGCTCTGAGCCTAATTGCAGGACGGGGCAAGGCTTTATAAGCCTTCCCCTGCCCTGCAGAGCTCAGTCTGCGTGGAGCCCTCGCCGGGTGAAGATGGATTTAATTTTTTTGCGCTGAGGTTTTTTTTTTTTTTTATTGCGTCGGTTATTATGGATTTTTATTTTGACTTTTTTGGGTGCTGAAAAAAGATTTTAGAAGAAAGAAAACATTGAATGGTAAGTTTATTTTTATTTTTTCCGGGTACTTAATTAAAGGTCCCCCCTCATTATTTTTAGGGTGAGGGGGGTAGGTAGGGGTTTAGTTTTCGGGGAGGGGTGACTAGGGGTTTGGGGACCCCTAGTCACTTGGGGTGAGGGGGGTTAAATTTGTATTTAGGGCCCCCACCCATCGCTCAGGGGTGGGGGCCGGGGGGAGGACATAAGGTCCCCCCTTATTCTAGTTTAGGGCCCCCACCCACCCCTCAGGGGTGGGGGCCAGGGGGGAGGACATTAGGTCCCCCCCTTATTTTTGTTTAGGGCCCCAACCCACCAATCAGGGAGGAGGACATTAGGTCCCCCCCTTATTCTAGTTTAGGGCCCCCACCCACCGCTCAGGGGTGGAGGCGAGGGGGGAGGACATTAGGTCCCCCTTATTTGTATTTAGGGCCCCCACCCACTGCTCAGGGGTGGGGGCCAAGGGGGCGGACATTAGGTCCCCCCCTATTCTTGTTTAGGGCCCCCACCCACCGTTCAGGGGTGGGGGCCAGGGGGAGGACATTAGGTCCCCCCCATTTGTATTTAGGGCCCCCACCCACAGCTCAGGGGTGGGTGCCAGGAGCAAGGACATTAGGTCCCCCCCCCTTATTCTTTTTTAGGGCCCCCACCCACCGCTCAGGGGTGGGTGCCAGGGGGGAGGACATTAGGTCCCCCCCTTATTCTTGTTTAGGGCCCCCACCCACCGCTCCGGGGCGGGGCCGGGGGGGCAATAGGTCCCACAGGCTGCTCACTGTTTAATAGACATGCCCCTACTCGCAGTATAGTGAGTAGGGGCATTATTTACTAATACTAAGTAATTTTTACTTCGTATTAGTAAATTTGGCTGAAAGACCAATTTAGGTCTTTTAGCCTTTCAGTAGATAGCTCCCTAATACCGTGGGAATTAGGGAGTTATCTACTTATTCATTCCTGTCATTACATGACTGGCTAAGTAACTTACATTTTATATGAATGTATGTTACTTGATTGTTGTAAGTGTTGCAAATGCTTACAGCTGAATACTGGCTATGTTTGTATACTATTTATTTGAAATTGTATACAATGTAACATTCTTCTTCTTTCACTGGGTAAGTATATTAGTACTTAGGCAATACTGTGTTTCGGAACTTCGGAACTTCGGCACTTTGACACCTGGGAACTTCGGGAACTTCGGCAATTCGGCACTACGGCACTTTGGCACTACTTCACTTCGGAAATTCGATAATTTCAGCACTTCGGGACTTTGGCAATTCGTCAAATCAGCTATTCGTACATTCAGAAGCACCCGAATATCCAAAGTACCCGAAATTCGGCCGAATTTTAATTCGGACCGAAACTAATTGCACGTCTACTATTTAGCATGGGTGTTTTTTGGTGGTTGTAGATGTGTAACAGATTTTGGGGTTCAAAGTTAGAAAAAGTCTGTTTTAAAAAAAATGAAATAATGATGAAAATAATGGTATCTTTAGAAAGACCATTTAATGGTGAGAAAAAATTGTATACAATATGTGTGGGTACAGTAAATAAGTAAGAAGACAATTACAGCTAAACACAAACACAGCAGAAATGTAAAAACAGCCCTGGTCCTTCACAGTAAGAAAATTGAAAAATGGTCTGGTCACTAAAGGGTTAAAAGGGGAGGACTTGCAAAGGCTTTAGAAAAGAGATCTGCAGCTTTTGCAAGCTGTATTTAGTTATACCCTAATGAAAAATGAATAATTAAATGCATGCATCCTTTTGTTGACATCTTTCTGCTAAATGGTGACTTTTGCATGTTTGTTTTCATTTGGGTAGCTGAGTGTCCCTTTTTTTTAGGGTTTGCAAGTACCTCTTGGTAGGCTGCTTCAGTATAACACAATCAGTGGCGGAACTACCACCATTGCAGCGAGGGGGGCCCATCTCGTGACCCATGCACTCAGGGCCACATGATACTGTCTGCATAGTATGCCCTTAGTTGACCAGCCTGCATGATTGGCAAGTAGCCTGACATGCATTCACACCAGGCTGGCCTTCCAGTTCTTTAGGCAGACCCAACTCCTGTTTGGGCATGTCCGCCCCTTTGGGCGGTTATGGTTATATGATTCGCCACCCTTTTACCTCGGGGATATAGATTCACGTGACAGATGAAAGCGAGAGATTAGCATACGGTATGTGTCTTTTCTTATAGGTATATCCTGTGAGTTTCCCTCCAGCACCACCTCCACCAGATACATGACGCTTAGGAGGTATGACTGTTTTAGTGTTTTCTGTTGATAAGATTCTGTAATTAGGCCCATCATAACTGTCAGCGCCAGGCCCAAGGGGCTCTTAATCTGGCCCTTGCAACAGTGCATACAAACACACCTGTATATGTGTACAACAGTACATGCAAACACAAAACATGGTTACATTGAAATGCACAAATACTGCTCACAAATACAAGCCTGCAAGGACGGGTATATGGTAGATCCCCAGGTGACATAGCTTTGTGGAAGTTGTACGATACATAGAAATCTATCTTTTCGCCACTCTTGAGCTAGAGGGCGCTCAAAAATTTTAGTGCACCACTCTCTACATTAGTTCTGCCACTGAACACCATCAAATAGGTCACTGTGAACACAGTTCTCAGAACAACTCACTTCATTCATTTGAAATACTGAAAAAGACTGGTAAAAAAAAAAAAAGGTCAGTCATATGTGACATTTCTTTGATTGCAATATGAAACTGTAATCATCAAAACAGCATATGCTAAGAGCATAAACGAAGGTGCCCTGTCACTGTATGCTAACACTCAATTGTTTATAACTGCAGCAATCTGATGAGCAGAACAATGAGCTAATAGAATGGGGAATGGAACACATTTCTGAATGTTGTGGAACCGGTTTACTGTGGTTTTGTGCTGTTTACAATTCAGATGCAAGTATTATTAACCCCTTAAAGGA
Source organism: Pelobates cultripes (assembly GCA_933207985.1). Taxonomy (NCBI): domain Eukaryota; kingdom Metazoa; phylum Chordata; class Amphibia; order Anura; family Pelobatidae; genus Pelobates; species Pelobates cultripes. Next base: position 124,715,498 of record OW240913.1, on the reverse strand, counting down.
CGCAGCTTAAAGGACACAGAAGCCTCTCTTGCACTTAAGGACACATGCAATTTTACATTTTTTTACTGTTAGTATTCAACTGTAATTTGCATGTTTCTTATTTATTGCACTAAAACATAATATATACTGTTTTATAAAGGACAAAAGGGGCTTTAATTTTATGAGACATATACATATATAAATTCCAATTTATTATTAAAGAGAAAATTCAAAAGGTACAGAATTTTTGTTTTTTAAACTCACAGTTTTGGTAATAATAGCATGTACATATGTCCAGTTTAACCCCTTAAGGATGGCAGGCATACTATGCCATCCTTAAAGAGCCGGTTCTAAACACCAGCAGACGGCATAGTACGTCTCCGCTGTCCTTAGTATTTACTGGATTGCTGCAGATGCCTGCCACCAATCGCGATTGCAGAACTTGCGGCTGACCCGGCCCTCTTGAGCCATGTGATCACGATGAGGTCGCAATCACATGGCCGGAATAGCCAGCTGCAGCAGTGCCTGCAGGCAGTCCCTCTGATGCCTTAAATAAAGAATTTAAAACGTTTTAAACACTTTGTAATTAATAAATATATACTTAGATCATATATATGCATGTATATATATGATCTAAGTATATATACATATACACACACTATAATTGTAAGTGTATTTTGATATTTAAGTGTTCTTGCATAGCAAGACCACTTACTGTTATCTCACATATATATTATTTGTATTATAGCCAAATTTACCACCCTAACTCCTCCCACAGTTTTTACACTACATAGACAGTAATATACCGAAACGTGCGGATTGTTCCCGATTGGTGTGCTATTACTTGGTGGAACGTTTCGCCGAATGGTTCACGGAATATCGTCGTTCTTGTGGTGAAATTGGTTCCATAGGAATGAATGGCAAAATGTTCAAAACTAAAGTGGGAGCTGGCAAAAGCTGAAAAATCAGGACATGATTTCTAAACTGCCACCACTCCCTCATTTTCAAGCCCACCTACACAAATCTTATATCAAAATGTTCAGCTATCCCTGCTGCCAATAAAAATGCCATAGTCCTGATAGTTTTCACAATATGACCATTTGTTTGCAACTCATGCCGTCCATTGACATTCATTGAAACTCCACTCTAGCTAGCTCAAACTTAAAGGGCAATTTCTAAACTGTGACTGTGCCTTCATTTTTAATACAATGCATCAAAATGTAGGTCTGGGTTGTGATTCTCACAATATAAAGCTCTTCGCTGTAGGATGTATAGTTTTTAAAATACGACCGTTTAAAGATGGCAACCACCAAAATACTCTGACCTGTGCCAGGCTGGAGCAGCAAGTGATGTCATAGACAGGGCCTTTTGTACACCTGCTAATGTTTTTATAAATGTATGTTTTAATGTAACTGTGAAGCACTTTGGACAACAACGTTGCACTTAAATGTGCTATATAAATAAATAATAACAGTTACTCTGCCCACTCCAGTTGTAGACTACTGGTGGAGGCAAGAACACTTCACACAATTTCCCCAGAAATTGTAGCTTTCTAGTAGTATATATAATTGTATATATTAATATCAAAATCCACTTACAATGATATTAATTAATTATAAATATATATATATATATATATATATATATATATATATATATATATATAATTACAATATAAAATAAATAATTAGATTAGTAAAAAATTTAAAATAATAAATCAATAAATATATATATATATATATATATATATATGCGTGTAACTTTATTCTAACTGTATTTTGATATATTAATATGCATAAATATATATATATATATATATATATTGATATCAAAATACACTTAGAACGAAATTATACATATATCAGGTCAAGGTTAAACAGGGCCATTGAATAAGGCAGTGAGGGGTGCAAAACCGGGGAGTTGGCCTGGACTTTGATTTGGTAACTAAAATAATAGGTCAGGGTGGTGCAGTAGACATTGCTTCCCTGGATTTCAGTAAGGCTTTTGACACGGTTGCACATAGAAGGCTCATCAATAAACTGCAATCTTTAAGTTTGGATTTCAAAATTGTTGAATGGGTAAGGCAGTGTCTGAATGACAGGCAACAGAGGGTTGTAGTCAACAGAGTATATTCAAAGCAAGGTCTAGTTACCAGTGGGGTACCTCAGGGATCTGTTCTTGGACCCATTCTCTTTAATATTTTTATTAATGATATTGCAGAAGGTCTTGATGGAAAGGTATGTCGTTTTGCTGATGATACTAAAATTTGCAGCAGGGTTGATGTTCCAGGAGGGATAAGCCAAATGGCAAATGATTTAGGTAAATTGGAAAATGGGCAGAGCTGTGGCAACTGACAGTGCAAGATAATGCAAGATAATGCATCTTGGGCGTAAACACCCAAGTCAGAGTATAGAACAGTGATGGCGAACCTAAGGAACGCGTACCACAGGTGGCACGCCGGGTCCTCTCTGTGGGCACGCGGCCATAGGTTCACCATCAATGCAGAGTAGGCACCTGCCTGCCCAAAACAGCAGGCGCCTACTCTGCTTCCATGATGGGAGGAAAGGGGGAGGGATCTGAGAAGCAGCTCTCCTGTCCTCCCGCAAGCAATCTGTGTGGAGCGTTGCCGCGCGTTACCATGGCAATGCTCCACACAGCATTGCGCGAGAGGACAGGAGAGCTGCAGGACCTGTCACATACCACCACCGAACCACCAGGGATAGCTGTGTCCCCCCTCCTTCACCAAAGGTAAGAAGAAGGGAGAGGGGAGGGGATATAGATTTAATATACTTTTCTTTTTTTTTATGCATCTTCCCCACCCTACCCACACACACTGCCCCCCCACACACAGCACCCCTAACCCCACACACAGCACCCCTAACCCCCCCCACACACAGCACCCCTCACACACAGCACTCCACACCCTTACACACAAACACATGCACTGCACCCCTCAATGCAGTATGTGTGTATTCAGCAGTCTTTATGTGTGTGTGTATGTAGCAGACTGTGTGTGTATTCAGCAGACTGTGTGTATGTATTCAGCAGTCTTTGTGTACTCAACAGTCTGTGTGTGTGTACTCAGCAGTGTGTGTGTGTGTGTATTCAGCAGTGTGTGTGTGTGTGTATTCAGCAGTGTGTGTGTATTCAGCAGTGTGTGTGTATTCAGCAGTCTGTCTGTGTGTGTGTATTCAGCAGTCTGTCTGTGTGTATTTAGCAGTCTATCTGTCTGTGTGTATTTAGCAGTCAGTGTGTGAATGTGTTCAGCAGTCTGTGTGTATGCATAGGCCTGCGCTCGGGGCACACCCTAATCCCCGCAGTACGCCCATGGATTGAGTCCTGCAGGTACAGAGTTCCTGCATTTTTTGAGTAGGAACGCTGTTCCTGCAGGCACTCAGCGTCCCCAAATGCCCCCCTTCACCCCCCCCCGTGTTCAACCTATCATGGGGGGCCCAAGAGGTAAGGACACCCCCCCACCCCCTGGGTGCCTGTCTCCATATCAGACGCGATGAGGGAGCTGTGTCCTCTCTGCTCCCTCTCGCTGTTTGCTGATGCCGGGAGCCAGAATATGACGTCATATTCCGACTCCCAGCTACTGTAGACAGCCCGCGCGGAGAAAGGGCTCAGAGAGGATACAGCTCCCTCACCGCATCTGATATGGAGACAGACACCCAACCCACTGGACCCCAGGGACATGTCCACGCCAGTTCTCCATGTAGGGAGGCTGGGTGGACATTTTTTTATTAAAAAAAATAATTTGTGAGTGTATGTGTGTCTGAGTATGTGTGTGTATGTGTGTCAGTGTATGTGTGTGTGTCTGTGCGTGTGTGTGTGTATGTAAGTGTGTCTGGGAATGTATGTGTGTGTGTGTCTGTGAGTGTATGTGTGTCAGTATGTGTATGTGTGTCAGTGTATGTTTGTCTGTGAATGTATGAGTGTGTGTTTGTGTCTGTGAATGTATGAGTGTGTGTCTGTGAATGTGTGAGTGTATGTGTGTGTCTGAGTATGTGTGTCAGTGTATGTGTCAGTGTATGTGTGCACACGTATGTGTATATATATATATATGTATATATATATATATATACACACACACACACGAGTGTATATTATTTTTTGGGGGGGTGGGAATCTTGGGAGAATTCCCACACTATCTGAGTGCCGGCTCTGCTCTAAGCCTCCATGGGCCGGCAGGGAGATCAAAGATCTACCTCACCGGCCCACGGCAGCATGGAGTGAAGCAGGAGAGGACCCGGGGAGCTCTAGACAGCAGCTCCGCCAGGTTCCTCTCACGAGATCTGAGCATTGCCGTTGATCTCGCAAGAGTTAAATCTAGCCCTGCAAGCTAGAGTTCACTCTCCACTGGACCATCAGGGATGGCACATGGCAGCAAGGATCCCTTCTCCCTACATAAGGTAAGAAGGGAGGGTGGATATTAACTAATCTGCCCCTACCTCCACAATGCCTCCAAACATACAGCACACACACACACACACACACATACAGCACCCTCACACACAGCACACAAACAGCACCCACACACATACAGTATACATACAGCACCCTCACACACACAGCACCCTCACACACACAGTACACTAACTGCACCCTCACAAACACACACAGCACCTTTACAAACACACAACACCCTCACACACAGCACACTAACAGCAACCTCACAAGCATACACACACAAACAGCACCCTCACAAATACACGACACCCACACACATCACACAAACAGCACCATCACACACACACCACACAAACAGCACCCTCACACACACAGCACCCTCACACAGCACACTAACAGGACCCTAACAGTACCCTAACAAACACACACACACACACACACACACACAAACACCCTCACACACAGCACACTACCAGCACCCTCATACACAAACAGCACCCTCACAAACATGCACACACAAACACCCTCACCCACATAGCACACTACCAGCACCCTCACACAGACATCACATTAACAGCACCCTCACACACACACACAGCACCCTCACACAGGACACTAACAGCACACACACACACACACAAAGCAGTGTATGTATGTGTGTGTGTGTGTGTGTGTGTGTGTGTGTATATATGTGGGTGTGTGTATATATATATATATAGTAAACCTCAGTATTCAGGTTTAATTGCTGTGTTGGCACTTTGAGGGGAAAAAAAGTTGGCATGTATTGCGGTTTGGGCATTCGGGCTCAAAAAGGTTCGCCATCACTGGTATAGAATATTTGAAACCCTACTAACCTCAACATCTGAGGAAAGGGATTTAGGAGTAATTATTTCAGATGACTTAGGTAGGCAGACAATGCAATAGAGCAGCAGGAAATGCTAGCAGAATGCTTGGTTGTATAGGAAGAGGTATTAGCAGTAGAAAGAGAGAAGAGCTCATGCCATTGTACAGAAAACTGGTGAGACCTCACTTGGAGTATTGTACGCAGTACTGAATTTTCAGAAGGATATTAATACTTTGGAAAGAGTTCAGAGAAGGGCTACTAAACTGGTTAATGGATTGCAGGATATAACTTACCAGGAAAGGTTAGGGATCTTAACATGTGTAGATGGGGGAAAGACGAGACAGGGGGGATATGATAGAAACATTTAAATACATAAAGGGATTTGACACAGTAAAGGAGGAGACTATAGAAAAACTACCACAACAAGAGGACATAGTCTTAAATTAGAGGGGCAAAGGTTTAAAAATAATTTCAGGAAGTATTACTTTACAGCAAGCATGTCAAACTCAAAGTGTGGCACGGGCAACATAAACAAGTTTAAGTTAATGTGGGCCGCACACACACACACTCACTCACTGACATACAGACACATACTCACTGACAGACAGACACACACACATACTCACTGACAGACACACACATACAGACAATGACACACACATACTCACAGACAGACACACACATACTCACAGACAGACACACTGACAGACACACACATACAGACACACTGACAGACACAAACACTGACAAACACACACACATACTAACTGACAGACACACACATACTTGCTGACAGACACACACACACACACACATACAGTTACTGACACACACACACATACTCTCAGACAGACACACAGACATACTCACAGACACACACAGACACACACACTGACAGACACACACACTGACAGACACACACACATACTCACTGACAGACACACACATACTTGCTGACAGGCGCGCACACACACATACCCACAGACAGACACACACATACAGACACACACACATATACTGTGATGCTTTTGTGTAATACCTCTTTAATTGGAACTCAACTGCAGATTTTTCTGAGGGCAGGAACAGTGAGTTTCACCTCCTATTATATTGGAGTGAAATCAGTGGACTGTATCTTTAATTAATAATTAGGAAAATGCCAAGTTAGTTCCAACTTGAATTTTAATAATGAAGTTTTAGCCTTAGCATCAATCCTTATTAGTCAACAGAGAATTTAAAGAAATTAAATTACAATAATTAGTTGATATGACTTGTTTTCCTTGACAAAAGATTTACTTAACTTAGAAGCACTCTGGCACTGGAAGGGTTAATTCACCCAATGGAGGAAGAGGAAGGAGTCTCTTTTAACAAACTGCAGGTTAGTAGTGAGAGAAAGGAAGTCCGTTTGTCCAAGCCGAAGTCTGAGAGAGGAGAAGGTAGAAATCCGTTTACAAGCCGAGGTCTGAGTGAGGAGAAGGTAGAATTCCGTTTACAAGCCGAGGTCTGAGTGAGGAGAAGGTAGAATTCCGTTTACAAGCCGAGGTCTGAGTGAGGAGAAGGTAGAATTCCGTTTACAAGCCGAGGTCTGAGAGAGGAGAAGGTAGCATCGAGTAGAGCAGCTGATCTCACTGCCGCACCTGAGTGAATAATCCAGCACTTTGAATCTGGCGCGGTCTTCCTAAGTATCGTGGAAAGACCGCGTCAGGAAAAAGGGGCGGAGCTAAGCGCCGTGAACCCGGAAGTGGGTTCCGGCGGCAGCATGAATGTTAGGTATAACTGACATATACTTACTGACAGACACACACACATACTCACTGACAGACACACATACTCACTGACAGACAGACACAAACACTGACAGACACACACATAGTTGCTGACAGACACACACATACTTGCTGACAGACACACACACACATACAGTTACTGACACACACACACATACTCTCAGACAGACACACAGACATACTCACAGACACACACACTGACAGACACACACACTGACAGACACACACACACATACTCACTGACAGACACACACATACAGACACACACACATATACTTACTGACAGACACACACACATACTCACTGACAGACACACATACTCACTGACAGACAGACACAAACACTGACAGACACACACATAGTTGCTGACAGACACACACACACACATACTCACTGATTGACAGACACACACACATAGTCACTGACAGACACACACACACACACACATACTTGCTGACAGACACACACACATACTTGCTGACAGACACACACACACACACACATACAGACACTGACACACACACATACTCAGACAGAGATACAGACATACTCACAGACACACACAGACACACACACTGACAGACACACACATACTTGCTGACAGGTGCGCACACACACACAGACAGACACACACACATACTCACAGACAGACACACACTCACTGACAGACACACACATACAGACGAACACACATATACTTACTGACAGACACACACACATACTCACTGACAGACACACATACTCACTGACAGACACACACATACTTGCTGACAGACACACACACACACACACTCACTGACTGACAGACACACACACATACTTGCTGACAGACACACATACTCACTGACAGACACACACATACTTGCTGACAGACACACACACACACACACTCACTGACTGACAGACACACACACATACTTGCTGACAGACACACACACACTTACACACATGCTTTTCTTTATTGCTCCTTACCTTTTGGAGCATCTCCCTGGGGTCCATCCTGCTCCTCACTGCTACTGCGCGCAGTTTAGTGATGCCAGGTGCCGGAATATGACGTCATATTCCGGCGCCCGGCTTCACTTCAGTCGGCGCGCGTGAGGAGCAGGTACACTGAGCTCCCTCGCTGCCACCAGAGACCTCTCCTCCCCGGCCAGGTTAATGATAGCAGAGTGGGGAAAGCAGGTGCCTACTCTGCTTGGAACATTAGGCATGTACTCGTGGCTCACTTTGCCGCAAAGATGGTCCTTGTCGGGCGCATGCGGCCCGCGGCCCGCGAGTATGACATGCTTGCCTTACAGAGATGGTAGTGGACGCATGGAATAGCTTTCCAGCTGAAGTTGTAGAGGTTAACACAGTGTCAGGTATAGCATGGCATGTAATTTATCGCCGGAACCCACTTCCGGGTTCACGGCGCTCAGCCCCGCCCCTTTCTCTGACGCGGTCCCTCCACGATACTTAGGAGGACCGCGCCAGATTCAAAGGGCTGGATTATTCGCACAGGTGCTGCATGAAGATCAGCTGCTCTACTTCTGATCCTACCTGCTCCGCTTCTATACCTCGGCTAGTAAACGGATTTCTACCTTCTCCACTTCTCGACCTCGGCTTGTAAACGGATTTCTACCTTCTCCACTCCTAGACCTCGGCTTGTAACTCTGAATTCTACCTTCTCCACTCCCAGACCTCAGCTTGTTAAAACGGACTTCCCCACTCTCCACTCCTAGTTCTCAGCTTGTTGAAACGGACTTCTAATTTCTCCTTCATTGGGTGAATTAACCCTTCCAGTGCCAGAACTGCCTTTAAGTTAAGTAATACTTTTACCAAACAAGTCAATTACTATTATTTATATTACACAGTATCTAAAACTCACTAAAGTGTCACTTTGTCTAATTATTCCTCTTACTCATAAGAGATTGCTACAAAGCCTAATTTTACCTACATGGATATTTAAAGGTACAGTGACCATAGTTTCATACCAATATAAAAGGAGGTGAACCTTATTGTTGTTGCAACCAAGAAATGCTGCAGTTGAGTTCCAATTAAAGAAATATTACAAAATAAGTATTACAGAATAATTCAGCCCCTTCAATGGAACCAGCAGATATTAACTCTCAAGTTTCTGCCCTAACCAATAGAGTGGATACGATTGCTCAAGGGTTACAGGAACTGCAAATTACAAATGAGAGAATATTAACTTATGTTAGAGACATTCAAGGTCATCTTCCTCATGCCGCTCTTCAATCGGCTGGTGATCCTGCTGTCTGTAATCCAGAAAAATTTTATGGAGATAGAACAAAGTACAGAGAGTTTTTGAATTCTTGCAAACTACTAATTGCTTTAAAATCTAGATCTTATCCCACCGAAAGATCCAAAGTCTGTTCAGTGATCTCTTTTTTAAGAGGTGAACCTATGGCATGGGCCCATTCCTTTTTGGAAAATGATGATCCCATATTGGATTCATTGGATGAGTTCTTTGAAGCTATGTCTTTATTATATGAAGATCCTTTTAAACAAACTGCTGCTGATTTAACCATCAGAACATTACACCAAAAGAATAGACCTGTTGAAGATTATATTGCAGAATTCAAAAGATGGGCTACAGAAACCCAATGGAATGACATTACTTTACGCAATCAATTCCGTCTCTGATTATCTGAAGCTGTGAAAGATGAACTCTCTCGTACAGAACTTCCTCCTACCTTAAATGCATTGATTCAACTGTCTATCAGTATTGATAGACGTCTAAGAGAAAGAAAAGCTGAAAGGGTTCTTACTAATTCTACCTGGAGAAAACCTTTCACTACTCTAAAACTACCTGAAAAAATTCCTCCACAAACTGAAGCTATGGAAGTAGGTATAATAAAAAGTCCTCTTACTTCTGAAGAAAGAATAAGAAGGAGACAACTAAACTTATGTATGTATTGTGCTTCGAACGAACATCTAATTTCCGAATGTCCTCTACTGAAACATTCAAAAGGTGGTAAGCTTCATTCATCTACCTCTATATTGAACCTTCTTCAAAAAAGAAAAGCATCTA